>CM034405.1:15881400-16243900 GCA_019925095.2 Dendrolimus kikuchii | reverse complement strand
GATATAACGTTATTAGATTATTCACATTACACAATGTTTCTGATACAGAAATAATATTTTAGCGACAATACCACATTAGTGTTTAGATTAAAGTGCATTAAAATCCGTTTGATAAAGTTTTCTGTGAAGAACGCCATATTTAGTTCGAAGGAGTATGGCTGAGGTCGAAAACCTTTATGATGTATAATAATAGTAGATTACTTGTAGCAAGGTGTAAGGGTCATAGCACATACATTGTCCTCTTATTATGACGTCTTATTGAGTATGCACTGTTTACTCTCCTTGTACTTCTGTATTTATTTTAAAAAGGCTTAGCGAGATAGATATGATGAAAAAATAGCTAGACGTGTTGCTGGTGAGTTTCTTGTTACTTCTTCTCTTCAAACAGCGATAACACGTTGCGAAGCTTTTTACATAGAAGACGAAGTAGATTTAAATTTAACTTTAACTTTCAAAGGACGTTCTCCAGTGAAACTTATTTGAATAAAAACTTTTGAATTTGAATTAGGGTCTCCGGGTACCCAAAGCACTGCTTCGTCATTCACTCGTTGACAACAGTGAATATAGCGTGGCCAATAAAGGGCTAACTAGGTCTACGTGATTCACTTGCGGGCAACGCGCTGTTGACTAGGGACCGGCGTTGCCAATAAATAGGTTGGCAACGCAAGGCAAAGCGTACGAGCAGCTGATTGTCACCGAATGGTTCAGTCGCTGTTCACACGTGGATTGCTTGCGAGGGAGGCAATACGATGGCGATACGGAGTTGATAAGTGAACGCATATCCACTGAAGTACATATGAAGAATACTAACCACAGGACCCGAGGCAGTGCTGATCGGGTACCCGGTGGTTATAATAAACGATGTTCTTTATTCAAAACCAATAAAGATTTTATTCTAGCTTGCCTAAAAACTAGATGCTAATTAAGATGTAATTAAACAGGCCTTGTTATGTCAATCACCTAAGTTCAGTGAACTATTGAAATGTCTGAAAAACAGCTGTTAATTAGGTTTTAGAACTTAGATTGGAATTTTTTATAAAAGCTTCAATGTAAAGATCGTAGAACGCTTTATACGCCATAGTCTGTGTATCCCGTTAAGATGATTTCATGGAATAAAAATTAAATACAAATAGTAGTAATAAATATATTCAATATATGCCTCCAACGCCTCGACGACTGCACAGTTGATCAGAGGGATTATGTCTGTCTTAGACAATTCACCACAATTATGTAACATGGTTTAGCGGGTTTCATATATATGTAACCTCGCCGGTTTATTCGCAATTTATCACCCTCAGCCTCAGCGCTTGGTAACTGTAACGATAAGTATACTCAGTGTTAGGTCAGTAAATTGCATAAGCGGTGGATTTTGCACGTTTATCAAATCAAATCAAATTTATTTGTTCAATACATGGTTAAACATACATACATACATACATAACTTCACGCCAGTTCCCTTGCGGGGTAGGCACGAACAATAGAGCGCCATTCAGGCTTATTTTTACACACCTCACTTGCTTCTTTGACATTCATAACTCTTGTCATGCACGCTCGTCTGTTCTTAAGGCACCTGACATCACCTTCTGCTAGTACACGATCAATTTGATCATGGAAGGACTTCTGCATCCATCCACTTTTGCATTGTATATCTGTTTAGTCATTCTTTCATCATGCATTCTTTCCACATGCCCGAACCACCGGAGCATTCCTTTCCTTACCTTCACCCCGACACTCTCTTTCAGACCAACGGTTAAACAGGTGTTGGTTAAACAGTTGGCATATATGTTATAGTGTACACATGTTTTGCTCACATAGGAGCTACTATGCTATACTAAACTAGCGGTCTCGGCGAACTTTGTACCACCATATTTTCTGAATTCCTAAAAGAATTTGTTTCATGACACAAAAACAAAATCACCAAAATCGCTCCAGGTGGTTAGCAGGATTTTAGAACCCGATCTCAGCGCCACCTACCGGTTCTAATTGGGAATCTAAACCATCCCGGGATCCACTCAAACACACACACAAAATTTCATCAAAATCGATAAAGTTGTTCTCAAGTTATGCGCATACACACATTTCTATGATACATTTATATATATATATATATATATATATATATATATATATATATATATATATATATATATATATATATATATATATTGTATTAAATTATATAATATAAAATATATGAGTAAAATTTACTGATAAATGTCAAAAAATAAAAGTAATTAACATTCATAAGTCAAGAAAGGTATTTATTTACAATCGAGGAATTCGTCCACCGAGTAAAACATTCTATTTAAGAGCCATTCTTTTAAATGAATTTTAAATTTATTTATCCTAAACTCTTTAGACGTCTGATCAATGCGCTACCATAATTTACTTATTATGAACTTAACAAACCAAACTTATTATTTGAACTATGAACTCCGTTAACTTCATAATAATCCTCTGTCAAACATATCATTGACAACGCCATTAAAGAATTATCATTCAATCAAAATTTACTGTTTAATTTTTATATTAATTTTATAAAAGTGAATAAATTGAAAATGTGTGAAAATCAAGACCGTGTAAAATGCGACGTCTGCCGTACGATAAATCTAGCGAAACACGTGAAACAACCGAAGCCAGACATGCAAATGTACGAGAAATGCAGTCCCGTGGAGAAAATGCCATGCAGTCGAGTTACAGGTGAATCCCTTATTGCACTATCCTTTTTATTGACGACAAGGAATCCGTCTACGGATTTGTTGTCATGTGTTGATCAGTGAGCGTGTGTGGGACTCGCCGGTCTGGTCGTACCCTGGTGGACGAAACTTACCATACCAGAATACCCACTCAAACTCCCCTTGCGGATTGAATATAGGTCAGAAGGCCAAGGCAGGTGCGAAGCGAAGCGACGCGCCCGCCTTAGCCTTCGTGGTTATTTTTTTATAACCACCCAAAGATAATTTTATATCTTAAACCATAAATAAATGTGCCCTATAACTATACCCCCCCCCCCGTGCTTCTTCCATTCGCCTATAGCCAAGCGCACCCCGTATTAGCCATCACTCACTCTGCGTCTAATACAGTATTCTAATTTTAGGACCCAGTAGAGAGGGTGGATGTGACCCAGCTGTACATTCTGACTCTCTTTTTCTTGTTATAATACCTAAAGAATCCCAAAATTAGTGAAGTGTATTATTAATAAGAGTTTAGATTGCAAAAGCATAATAAGGTCCCGTTTTACTTATTGTCCTTGGTCACAAAAATACAGAAGTTCTAATCATAACCACCCAAAAAATTTCATCGTACAGATTTTTAGAGTCCCTTATAAAATTGTCAAGTCCGTCTACACGGTCGTCTGTTCTGTCTGTCTATCTTTCTAAGTACATTTATTAAAGTAATTTTTCCTAAAAACCACTAGGTCTGTCTACATGGATGTTTAGCACCAAATACACAACTAGATAATATCGAAGTCACGAAAAACGTTATCCCTAATTGTTACCACCATATATATTACCAAAACTAGGATATGAAATTCCCGCCGGTTTCCCGAACACAAAGAAAGTATCGCAGCATTTAAAAACGAATGTAAGATATCGTTTTAGTGGAAATTGTGTCGTAATAAACAAATTTTTATGCATCTGAACAACTTAAAACCGCTTCCGGGAAAATTCCTGCGGGATTCCCGGGTTAAAAATATCACACATTTTCTACATTAAATTTGCTATCGATCAGTAAAAAGAACCACATTTAAATTCTTTTTTTTTAACTGGCCATATTAAATTAATTCCCAGATAAATTCCCACGGGGTTCCCGTGATAAAAAGAGTTCAAGTCTAAGAATTACCTGTCGATCACCGAAAACCGCATTGAAATTAGCCCAGCAATTTTTACGTGAATCCCGAACAAACAGACACGATATCTAAAAATAACAGACATATAAAAGCTTTTTTAAATACTAGCTTTTGAAATCCTGGATATCATGTAGCAGCAGAGTACTAGTCATGAAAAGTAAAACGAGCCCAAACAAGACGCGGGTCTATCTTGTTTAGTACAGGAGTTCCTATGGCCACCTTCCGACTCCATCATCAGATCAACACCATGGTACCATATTATTGCATTGTCACGCGATATACATATGTATGCAAAATTTCAGCTCAATCGGAAACCGGGAAGTTGGTGAAATTTAACTTGCAAAAATACTTATTTTTAACAAATAAAATCTCAAAGAACACCGTTGAATAGTTTATAGGATATGGGGTGTTTTTGATTAAATACTTTTTTGCGATTTCGCAGCAAAATAAAACAGTGAACGATCATCACCTCTAAGGAGCCCGTCAATGTACCAACATTGACTGACACGTACTTCGCTGATTTATTTGTTATCTTTTTATCACCAGATTTTTTTTTTGTTTATGGCTTGGCAACTTGGCCTTTAAGCCAGGCGCTATTGTATTTTAGGCTGCAATCGACGCCGTATAACGAAGTTCTTGTGAAAACTCGAAAGGCCACATTTGACTATACAGTTCGCATTTCTCTCAAAAACACATAATTACTACTCAAAACGAACAATATCCTATAACTATTGTTCATTTTAAAGTGATTTTACACATTTTTAGAAAATAAAACTGCACAGCACAACGTCCCCTTTCAGTTCCCGCCAAAAACTCCTTTTATCACAAGTTTACCATTATAACGTTTCTACACGAAGTAAGTCAAGTTTGGTAAAATAAAACAAAACAATTTCATCACTCAACATTTTTATAAGATTTTTCCCATAAATCAATATATTTTGTTGGAATCGTTTTAGTTGATTCGGAAAGAAAGGCGATGACAGAAACGAAGTTTTGTTTAGAGATTATTACGGTTCAATGTAGTATTTATTGCAGAAATGCTTTAAAGTCTAAACCAATCCAGAGAAATGTTTAGGTGTGCCTATTTGGGCTATTGAGAACGAAAATTAACTTTTATGACCTTTTAAAACAAGGCACCGATCGCCCCAGATTACTAGGAACGCATAAATGAAGGAGTTCGTTCTTAGCACAATCCATATCTAAAATTACAAGCCCAGTAACAGAATAGAGCTACGCGTGCGAGTCTAATTTACCAGTCGCGATACCTAATTCCGATTAAGTAATAAAATCGCCTACACAAAGCAATTCGCCAGCTTTACCCACTATAAGAATTCGTTTGTCTGTTTGCTTAGCCCACATTCGCCTACTCTGTCGACATCAATGGAACTTGCAAGTTTACATCGTTTATTTTTGGACGTGATCTGCGTTACGTCTCGTGACTAAAGTTCCGGTTAAAAATCTAGATTTTTTAGAAAATAAAGGCTTAATATATTTTAACTCTTAATAAAGAAGAGCAGATGTTTTTAAGAATATACAAGACTTGTTTGCTGCTTGCGTATTTCTGTTAAATAAAACTAATGTTCTTCAGATAATTAACGACTTTAAGCTAAGGAGTCACAGCTGCACAGTAACTATTTTTTATTCTTAGATGTCCTATATATTATCCCTTATGCTCTTGTGTAGCTCTTTTATAAGGAGTTTGGTATTTCCTTCAGAATGGGCTTTTGTATATAATAATAATAAATACGGTACAGTGCATCATTCCAAATTAATGTTATTGTGCGTGCCATACTTTATTAATATGGTCTATTCATATTAGCTAATGAAAGGTGTGCAATATCTTATTTTGTATAAAAAAAAATTATTTCTCACCTAACCGTAACAGATAACGGCCATATTTAAGCAAGCCAAAAATTTGTTAGTGTCGTTTTTACTTTCATTCAAGAACAATACAATGTATAATTTATGTATAATATTATAAAATTCTAAGCATGCTGTGTCTGTATATTGAAGCTATTAAAAACAACTGTAATACATTATATAAACGATGAAAAACACGTTGCATTTTTTTTAGACTTCTTATCTGATTTTAGTTGTTCGGATTTCCGGAATAAGTACTTTGATGCGGTTTTCATTGTTCCACAGCTAATGCTTAGACTTAAAATCTGCGCTATTTTTTATCCCGGGAATCCCGCGGGAATTTATCTAGGAATGATTTAAAACGGCCAGATTGAAGAAAAGCGAAATCCAATGCGAATTTTTCACTGATCGATAATAAATGTGTAGTAAAATGTTTTATATATTATATATTTATTCCAGGAAACCCGCGGGAATTTGAAGTCAAGCATGGTCGAAGTCGCGGGCATTTGCTAGTATTTTATATGTATACAAAAATTAAAAAACGTCTAGACAGTTTTATGATTTCGATATTTTTTTTGTCGTTATGGGGGGGGGGGGGGGGAGCGTGGTTACATTAAACTTTACGGAACTCATTACCAGGACTATAAAACTACACATTGTAATATTCTAGTTTCCCTCTGAAGTGTGCGTAATGTTATTCGCATAGCCCGTGCCTACGTGCGAAATAGGCATCCAATAAGATGATGACATACGCAGACGCGGTCAACAACTTTTTCGCTCGCTACATAAAATAAAATTGAATACAAAGTGCCTAGGTCTAGTTTTGGGTTAACTAATTTCATGTGTTAACTGATGCTTTTCATGAGTCATCCAACAATGTATCCAATCAATCTACTCGTATATAGCATCTTACGTGAAATCTATTTTAGTTCCGATAGATAACGCTAGTGTCAGTGACTCGCCATGCCTTTCATTCCACACGCAATAAATAAATACATTAAACTCCACATATTCGCTATTTACATTAAAAACGAGCATAAAGCGTTTCGTTTTAACAAATAAATATAAATTCTGTTTTTTTTGTTTCGATTGTAAAAAAGAAGGGAGTTTGTGAACAGTTTTATTAGGAGCGCATAGATTCGAAGAAATGTTTTTGATTACTGTGACAAAAGAAAACTCACAAAATGTTCCTTCGCAACAAGTCAATATGTTTGAGATATTACAAATATTTGCTGTTTTGTTCAAATCTAGCTTTTGCCCGCGACTTCGACCGCGTGGAATAGTTAAAAAGAAAGTAAGTTAAAAAAAACCCCCGATTTTGAAACATTCTTCCTTGGTGCTCCGCTCCTATTGGTCTTAGCGTGGTGATATATATAGCCTATACAGCCTTCCTCGATAAATGGGCTATCTAACACTGAAAGATTTTAAATCAGACCAATAGTTCCTGAGATTAGCGAGTTCAAGCAAAGAAACTCTTCAGCTTTATATATTAGTATAAGAAATATGCATTGAGATATAACATGTCATCTAAGGAAATATGTAAGAATAGAATAAAATAGAGTACTTTATTGTAATTAATATGTATATATTTGGAATAGATATTACAATTTTCTTGCAACATAATCTTACTAAATTGTTTTTGTATAATAAGTATGATTAAGTATCATACGTTAATACGGAACTTTGTCATTATCAATTATAATCAGAATGGTTTATTACAAAGAAACGTGAAAAGTAAATTAATCTATTCCTTGGTTTGATATGACATACGTAATCGCATTACAAATATACCGCATCATACAAAGTCACATTTGTCAAACATTTGTAAATTTTGCAATCTCCTTACGTTCTTTTAGCCCTAGTCTCTTTTACAAATTATGTAACGCTCTGCTGTGTGATAAAGGAGGCGAAAACAAAGTATCACACACGATTTGTTAGTAATATTTTTATTAAACAACAAACACCATCTGCATCTTCTTTAAGTCCGCGTAAAAATGGCCTATCTACATTCAGAGTAAAAGAAAATGTATTTAAAAGAATATATAGTTCAAACAACAATTAAAACTTGTTTGAAGCCCGCAATACTGTTAGGTATCATTAGAAAGAAAATAAAATAGGCTACAGAAAACTAATATTAAACTGATTATGTTTTTGTTTACCAGGTCATAAAAAAACAAAGTGATTGATTGTAAAACAAGAAAAATAACATTTATTATTTATTGGCAAAAGAATAATTAAATAATGAAAAGAATATAAACTGGTCACACCCAACCTCAAACCTAGTGCTAGCCCCTTCTTACCCTGATGGCGGCTTCCATGCAATCTGACATGGACCTCAGCAATTTATATAACTATAAATTAGTATTGCACAAGATACAAAGTTGTGCAGTAAAACTGACTTTAAATGCAAAACTGACCTGCGTAGCGCTCAATACTAAAAGTGACCAAAAATTTGATACAGACCATAATATGCTATATATATATATATATATATATATATATATATATATATATATATATATATATATATATATACACACACACACACACACACACACATATATATATATATACCTAGTCTTGCCATAAATATTGTAACAAAGATTTATTTTTTCTATTGCAAATAACATTTATAAGTTTTACAGTGAGTTACTTTAATACATAAATATAAAACAATTTAAAATATAAAAGGCTTATTCGAAGTGGTCTCTCCATTGGCCTAGTCCTTTAAATGTTGAGGCCGGTTATCAATAGAAGCACGCACTCTTTCCATGGGAAAATTCTTCACTGCCAATCGTATGGATTGTTTTAGGGACTCCAAATTATCATGGTGTTTACAGAAAGCCGTACTCTCTAAAACTGACCATAAATCATAATCCAGCGGATTAAGATCGGGACTAGACGACGGCCAGCCTTCAGCTCTGATGAAGTCCGAAACGTTCGTTTCCAACCAAGACTGCGTGGACCGAGCTTTATGACCCGGCGCCGAGTCTTGCTGGAACGACCATTCTTGGTTACTGAACATGGTGTTGTTAAGGGGCTTAAATATCTTCTCAAGAATGGTATCTTGATACACTTGTGCCAATGTTTTGATACCTTTTTCACAAAAATATGTCTCAGTCACTCCTTGATGGCTAACACCCCACCAAACCATCACTGAAGACGGATAATGCCCACGTTTAGGGATTGCAATCCGGAAAACCGGATTCGGTAATCCGGCGGATCCGGCATCAATATGCACTCTACCGGATCCGGTACAAATATAACGGATCCGGTGACAATCCGCAAGGCACGATTAGTTTGCCAAAATAATCGCGCGTTGCACGAATACGTACTTTAAACACGTGGTGCTTGTGCGTGCGAGTCGTTTGACGCTGATAACGCATTTACTATGCCAAAGAAGAAAGGCATGCGACTATTAAATTAAAAAAAATCTTGGAAAGAATTAACCAAGATAACAAGTTCCAACGATAATGTGGAACTCGTGGAAGAAATAGTAGAGAAGAACTTAGATTCACAAGCACTGAAAAAATACTTGATATTATAGGCAGAATTACAATTACAGATCCAGCAAGAAGTAGCGTCTTATAACTATATAATACAAACTGTAAAAAGCAGTTTTTTGATAAAATACTGAAGAAGGAAATGACGGCATTTGAAAATGAAGGAGTTCGAGGAGAATACTTGTCTGCTATTCATGATTATTTGCTGACAATTAAGCCGATAAGTGTAGAAGCTGAGAGAGTTTTCTCGGCCCCAGGCTATATTTGTAGCTCTATTAGAAGTCGATTGGCAGATGAGACAATCAACACAATTTGTTTCCTAAGATCATTTTTTCGAACCAAAAATTGATTTTAAAACTAAAGAGTATAAATATTATAAATAATAATTATTGTGGTTGTTGTGCTACTCATTTGATAGATTCGGTAGTCTGTCATATATAAGAATAAAACTGATAGCATTCTAAAATAGGTAGCTAATTATTGATATTATTGTGATCGCAGTTAAGATTAATTATTGTTATGTTATATTTTATAATTTTGATTTTTATTATTGATTTCTACTTTATCATAATAACACTGAACCACAAGTTACATTACATTAAAGATAAAGACACTAATTTTGTTTGACATTTTGTTTAATTTGACTTTTTATAGTGATTTTATTTAAGACTTTAATTGATTTTTCTTTTTAAAATTAGTCATAATAAAGTTGATTTCGTATAGGTATAGTTTTATTTTCACACTTCATTAACGCCCATGCTGGAATGAAATAGGAAAGTTAAGTTATCCAGGTCAAATCAATCCGGCCGGATTGACGCAAATACCGGCCGGATTGACAAAAATACCGACCGGATCCGGATTGAAAATGAGGCCGGATTGCAATCCCTACCCACGTTGCACCCTGTCGGCTAATTAAGAAGCTTCTTAAGGCTTTGAGCATAAATGCGGTCATTTTGTTTGTTAAAATGTTGCTCAATTGTCAAAATTTTCTCATCCGTAAACAAAATTTATCTGTGTCCTCCCTTTGCATACCGCTTCAGTAGTTGTTTCGATTTTACCACCCTATTCTTTTTTAAATTATAAGTTAAGAAATGACCAGTATGTCTCTTATAGGCTGCAAGTCCTAAGTCATCTTTTAAAATACGCGACATGGTTCTAGGTGATATCTTCATCTCCCGAGATAAAATCTTTTGCTTTCGGACAGGATTTCTTCGAATTCTTTCCCTTACTGCTTTGACCACCTTTTTCGTACGAACACTACTTGGACGGCCAGATCTTTTTCTGTCACAAACAGAGGAGGTCTCATTGTACCTATTAATAGCCCGGTACACAAACATTTGACTAATATCAAGCCAAGCATATGGAAAGTTTTAAAAATTGCATTTGGCTCCATACCTACTTTGTGTAATGCAATCACAGCGATTCGATTCTCTTTATCGCCTATCTCTCTTATTATCATTTTTTTTATATTACCTATACTTACACTATAATTCTCGATTCCTTTCACACAATCCACAGCCTGGGTTGTCTACAAGAGATTGCTCTAAAGCGTTCAGGCCGCCGTTTGTTCCTGCCTTGACACAAAATAACTGTCAATTATTTACTTTATTATGTGTATGTGGTGAACAATGAAGTATTTTCTATCTATCTATAATATTGGACAGTCGTTTGAAGTTATACAAGTAAATAACGCAAAGCCGTACTAAAACTAGACTCGTTTTACACCAAAGCCGGAGAGCGCAGGAGGAGAAGCTTTAGCTCGTCATTACTTAACTTCGGTGAATATCCTTCAAACGGAGAGGATATAATTACTTATCGTATTTCTCTAAACAGGAGCTGTGCAGATGTAAATAAAGTAGGTATGCAACGGACTCAGCGCTTACTCTCAAATGTCTTTCGTTGCTCGTTATCATCGACTCCTCTTAAAAATTCGTTATAACCAGACGAACAACAAAAATAAAAGTAAAGATGCATGAAATGTCAACCTTTTTCGCGTCACGCGTGACGTCACATGTTCCTAAGCCCAAGATCGTGGCTAGGCCGTAAATCCGTAGGCGTGACGCTATGCACCGTTTACGCAGTTTCCGCTCCTTGCTCTCCAGTAAATAAACTTGGAGACAGCGCTGCTGACCTAGTGCAGCAGCGTGGGACTAGCTAACGCCAGTTGACTAGAGCTAATGGACTTTTATTTTATTGTAAAGCTGGCAACAGTCCTATACACGTTTGCAACATCAAGGGCGAAACCAACACGTTGCCAGTCTTTGGGGTGTGATAAGAGGATGTAATAGACTGTAGCAATTCGGGATCGGCAGTGGTCTAATGTGTGAATTATATAAATAATGAGCACTATAAGATATATATTAATAAATTTAATGGTACACGATTGACGACAGACATGACGGGACCAAAAATACATGAAAAATCTAAGATGCCGTGCCAAGTTACACGACATTTTAACATAGAAAAATCACACACGAGGAACGGGATAGAGGGATAGAGTATGGGATGGGAATAGAGGAATGGAATAGGGTAGATGGGATAGGAGGAGGGTGAAGTGGGTCTTCGGAACTCTCGCTCATCACACGAAACACGAGATTAACACAAGCCTGTTTCTTGCCGATATTCTATGAGAGCGTGTTATCACACCGATCAAGCCGGCCCTACCTTACAGCTGTAATCAAGATAATGATTCTAGCACGCCTCTACCACGTACTAAACTGCGAAAATACTCTGCCCGGTGCGCTATTCATCTACGCACATCTCTCCTCCGCTTTAATGTAAAACAGACCTAAAACACGTTCAGAAACAACACAGGCGCACTGTCTACCTCGTTCGTTCGGAAGTTGTAATCAATGTAGGCATACGTGATAATTATCGATTTAATTCCAAAGTGGAACAACATTTCCTGTGAAAAGAGTACATTTAACAATAAAAATAAACATTCGAACCGTTTTATTGAATACCTGAGCTTTTCTTGTATACTTGGCACAGAATTTAGATTTAATGTACTTTAAGTTTGCACGTGTTTAGTTTTTTCACTGAGAATAGAATGTTGATCTTCTAAAATAAAATTTAAATTATTCGCATTATAGAAGTATATTTAAAGATGACAATCGGTCAGCCGTGATCACGGCTACTGAAAAGTGGCTGGAACGTCGAAAATAAAATCAAAGTTAAAACATAGTTTTATAAAACGAATATAGCTAAAAATATGGCACTACGGTTGCGTTTCTTTTGTGACACCGGCAGTTGCAGTTCTCTCAACTAACATATAATTATGTCAACGCGAACGAAGTTTCGCTGGCACTCTAGTTTTAACTAATGACGACCAATAAATTATAAATACCTATTATCGTTGTTATTGTGGCTAGATACGTAGACCTTGCTCTCATATATTAACGTCCTGTCAGAAGATACTATGACTTTAATTGATAGCTTTGCCATTTGGTTGTTATCGCCACCAATGAGATTGTGTTCTAGCGAGTCATTCACAATTATTATTACAGAAATAAGTTGACTTCACGTTTCACTCATAGCATACTTTTTAACGATCAAAGACATTATTACCATAGTAGAAGGCTGGCAAAGTGTCTTTGAAAGAAGGATTTTACATCTGTACTGTACTCGTATATAAATATAAAGTTCTGTTTGTACATTTATGGTTTTACTTATATAGGTCTCAGGTCAGGTAATCTTTCTTGGGGGTTGGTATACATTTCTTCAATAAGATTCCGAATGAAATGTTAGATCTGCCTTTCACTAAATTTCAAACCAAATTAAAAAGTACCTATCTTACTAAAAAAAAAGGATACTATTGAAGAATTCTGAAATGACAAAACTTCATTTACATAGCAGCTCACTCCAACCTCTTGTACTATATTTTGTATAACGTTTTTATCTTGCCAAGCATGTAAGGAATGTATGGAGAAGGGTACGTTGCAGTATAAAATTTTAGTACCTACGTCATGTCATTAGTATAACTATAATAACATTTTTCTTTCCTTTTATTGTGTCTTTGTCTTTCTGAGTATGCACTGTTTGCTACAACTCCATTGATTCTTCGAAAGGTAATTGTGTAATATATTTCTGTATAAAATGTATTTAAAAAAAGTTATTCAATTTTTAGCTAGATGTGTTGCTGGGGACTTTCTTGCCGCTTCTTCTCCTTAACAGCAATAACTCGTTGCGAAGCGGTGTACATAGACTAGGAAGTAAAATGAAATTTTAACTTTTTTTTTATTGCAGGAGATCAGCAGACAGGCAGACGGCAATTTGCAACACCAAAGTTGCTACAAATGCGCTGCTGCTCTCTTAAGGGAGACTGGAACCTGGTCTCTAATGCCGGAACACAACTCTAGGTTGTTATGGCGACATACTTTAGACTAAGGGTGGTAGCCATCCAGTCGGGCAAATGCCCTACCACCTGGAAACTTATATGTATGACCTTCAAAAAGTGATTTTTTGACTTTTGAATTTAAATTTGAATTTAGGTACGCCTCAAAAAACAGCTGGCGCCTCCTTATTTTAAGTTTGCCTAGTCATTTATGCTAAAATAGAACACTTATACATTTATCAGATCCATCCATACCTCTTTATATGTCAGTTATTTTTGTCAGAACCTAATGACTAACGACAATCTAGTGTTACAGGAATAGGTACCTAAGGTGAGAAATGAGTACATTTGAAAGTTGCACCCGTGAGTGAAAAATTGAGACCTAGAAAATATGAATATGTAGTGAGGAGAGATGAAAGATTAAACGGCAACATTGATGGGCACAAATGTAAAGGTAGACCAAAAAAGAGATGGATTGGTGATGGATGGATTTGTGGTGTAACAGAGGACGTATGTCAGAATAGAGGAATGTGGAAGAAAAAGATATATTGTGGCGACCCCAAATAATTGGCAGAAGAAAAGAGAGTCCGATTTTTCAAAATCATGACGATGTCGTTTAGTGACTATTTTCTTGAATTCAATCAATTTGTGCCCCCATCTCCCTGCGCCAGTATGCCACGCACCCTTTGCATTCCCGGGTAAAGACGCCCCTGGGTGGCAAAGTAATGCTTAAATGGCTGTCAAAATTTAATACAAGTAAGCTAGAATAAAATTAAATATTTAAAACATTTTTAATAATTTAGCAGTTACTTTTTGTCTACAGAACTTCCTCTAAACCCAACATGCATAAAGGTGTGCACCAGAGAGGAGTACAAAATGAAAAGAAGCAAACCAATAGTGCCGCGACTACCGTATTATGCTCACGGTAAACTTATGTACGTTGTCAAAGTAAGTTTATATTTACCTCTTACTATTTGTGATGTCCTAGTACCTATCAAACTCTAATTTGATACAAAACGGCCATATCATCTTGATACTCGGTTCAATAAAACCGGTTGGTTGGTTTGCTTTTGTTAATCGCAGGATGTTTGAAAAAGGTGTTTTGGCTAGCCCTTATATCCTATCTAGAAATATTATAAAATTCAAAACATTGTCTGTACATTGAAGAAAGCTTTAAAAACAGGAATAGACTATATATATATATATATATATATATATATATATATATATATATATATATATATATAATATATATAGGACGGAGAACACGATGCAATTTTTTTTAGATTTCTTGTTTGTTTGGGATTCACGTAAAAACTACTGGGCCGATTTCGATGTGGTTTTCACTGGACGTCAGAAAATTCCTAGACTTAAAAATCTGAGCTACTTTTTAACCTGGGAATCCCGCGGGAAATTTTATGGGAATGATTTAAAATGGCCAGATTGAAAAAAAAATCGAGTTCAAATGTGATATTTTCACACTTCGATAGCAAATTGTACTTAATAGTATGTGATACTTTTTATCCTGGGAATTTTCCCGAGAGCGGTTTGAAGTTGTCCGGGTGCATAAAAATTAGCTTATGCCGACACAGTTTTCACTGAAACGATATCTTAACGTTCTTTTTTAAATGCTCTTGTACTTTGTGCCCCGGGAATTTCAAGTCAAGCGCGGACAAAGTCGCGGGCATATCCAAGTTTATTATAAAGATACAATTTTTGAATGAAGCCATACACTTTTTAGGGTTTCGCAGTTCTTAAAAACATCGTGTATCTAGGCGGATTCAAGCATTTTTAGCTCGATGGGCCAGTTCGATTGGAGCGATACGACGCCGTCCACACTCTCACAGAATAATGGCGTGAAACGATTAACTTTAGGGTAATCGTCTTTCGTACGATTAATGACATGCCTAATTTTCCCTCCCCATATCCCAATCTTGAAAGTTGGCAACGCGTTATTTTTGCATCTGGTGTTCCAAATGTCTATACGCGACGGTAAAACCTTTCCATCAGGTGGGGCGTCTGTTTGTTTGCCAGCCTCCTGAGTTTTTTTTTCTAAAATCGTCTAAAGTCTTCAAGCAAATAGACGTTAGGCGAAAGCTGGTTTTATATAATTCTATGGGTTCCCCCCCATAACCTCAACGATATATATTTGACCGTCGCCAGATATTGGTGTTCTTGGGGCAACTCAAAGTTCTTACACACCCCTAAACTGTTGAGATATTTTAGATAAATACATACAGCTAGTAGGCCTTGTTCATATTTGACAATCTTTTTTTAATTATACATATTATGTATAATTGAAAGGTATATATAATATACACAATCTTACCCTTGTCTCATAGCGGTATGCAGAGACGATAGATTGGAAATTAAGATCTTGGCATCCACCTCTTGCTTCATTTAGTTACACAAACATGCGCGTTTATTAGAAAATGCTTTTAAAACATCCTTTTTCCACTTTTCCAGTTTCCTCCCATTTTAACGATCATTACATGGATATAACTTTATAAGCGGCGTCCGCTGTGAAACTTTGGACCCATATTCCGTGGAAATTACACCATTATTGAGGATAAAATTGTCCTATGTTTAATTTAATTATAATCATAATCAATTCGTTCCTAAGTGATAAAAAATGCGTAAACAAAAAACCCAACAGTTATTTTATTAATATGATTACAGTATATACTTAAATACGGAAAAATAAGTTAAATGAAACCTAATGCATATCCACAATAATTTCTAAGCGATATTTTTAAACATCAAAATTTATTCAAACCTCCTCATAATTTGAGCGTCATTAGTACTAATCGAAACTGTTTGTATGAGTGTCGCTACTTTCATTCGCAGGCTGGTATCCTAGTAGGCTCTGTTTATTTCACGTACACGCAAGGAGTGTGGGGAGACCAACAGGACGTCACAGAATGCATTCGTCGTTGGCAAGAATACGTCCGTAGTATCAACACAAGACGCCCACCCACCTTCGACCAATGTGGTAACGTCATCGTACGTATTAAACGCCTTTATACATTCCAAATAGTTTCTTAATACTTTCGTGTACAGTAGAAATTCGAATGAATCGACAGTTTCTTTTTAAAGCAGGAATGTAGATAATGTTACCTGCAATCGAGTCGTGTGATCCTAGTGTAAGTGGTTACGTCACCAGTCGTAACATTGAACCAGTCGATGGGGCCGAGCGCCTACTTTAAAAAAATCATTCATGTTGATGTGTATCATCAAGTATTAAGTGATTTTAAACTGCTAAGAAAAGATTTTAAATTAAGAACTTAATTACAAACGTGCAAACATAATTGGTGCGAAGAAAGAAAAAAAAACGTATTTCGAAACATTATAATTATTTATTACAAGTAAAACGAGTTCTCAAGACTGGTTGTGATTGTAAAGGAAAAGCATGGAAACATGACCATGAATTGAAATGAAATATGTTAATGATTGTGTGTATATTTTTTGCATATTTTCTTATCAATCCTAGTTGCTTTAATGTCATTAATTGGTGAGAATTGTCTTGTTAAACTGTCATTATGTAGCGAAATGTCTTTAAATGCTCCATTCGTTTTTGTTGTCCTGGTAAATACAAGACAATGTCTAAGAAACATCAGCCTTTCGAATCGGAAATACGCAAAGTTTTGTAACGTCCACCCGCAGCAAGTATCGTCCGAGCAGCAGCTAGCTGACTTTGGGACTGACTGAGCATGATGACTGAGGACAGAGAAGATTGTGGTGTGATATAGATATTTTGTTTCGATTGCCTGCTCGTCACTCGTCTGACTCGTCTCACAAATTCTACACAAACAAGACTATACACCAATTCGTTTTTATGCAAGCCTAGTATACTTTTGCCCCACTCGGCAGACTGTCGGCCATCTTAAGTCAGTCGTTTTGTTATAAACTTCGCCCATTTGCCCCCAACGTTTTTTTCTAAACTCAAGATAGTGAGTATTATGAGATAAAACTACTTATAACATGTAATGTAAAAAAAACAAACGATTTTCGATAACATAATTAATTCATGAAGAAATAGATAACTTATTAATGATATTTTAATTAAGAATTATTTACCGTAAAGCTTGAGCGGAAAGGAGTTAGTCTATTTATTCTATTAATTTAGACATTTTTTCGTGTTTTTCTTGTAAGGCCTCGCGATTGCAAAATTTGTAACATTTGAACTACATATAACAAGCACGGGCACCGCGCTTTTAATTCCGCACCGAATTAAAATTCAGACGCACGATTTTTCAGCAAAATCTGTTTTAACCTATAGAATTCTCTACAAGCCACACACCACGATATTAATTCCGTACCGGATTTAAATTCTATAGCTAGCTACAGATTAGAAGCGAGCTAGACGTAATTTAATAAATTTCTACATAGTAAATAGCTTGTTACAATATTCTAACTTAGAAACCGGTACAGAGGGCGGGCTTGGTCTAGCTGTATATTCCTCCGACACTCTTTTTATATTACATCACCGTGATCTCAGCTTAATTTACCAAAAAAGTAGCAAAACAATAAGGTTTTTTACCTACTGAAATATGCCTCTACACAAATTACACCATCTACATAAATAACTATATGTTTGCTCCTACAGAAAAGCGGTGCTTGAGTCGAAGTCGAGACAAGACAGTAGACGATATTTTAGTTATTATTATACGTGAGAGAATTTCATTCGACCTCTTCACTAGTTGTGACAACCTAGTACCTGCACGTCAATCGCATACGAGGGACGCCGTTCTCGCTCGGTTTCTTACGCCTGTCACGTCCGTCATCTCCCTCCCTCTTTTGCCACTCAAAGGCTGGATAAAATAAAAGTGCTACAAGTAATTGTTTACCATACTCGCGACAACTGAAGCTGGAATTCTAAATTTGTATCATACGTTGTTAAGATATCATTTATCAGTCAGTGTCCAAAGTATAAAGCTTAGATCATATAAACGTCTATATCTCAATGGTATAAAGTTATATTAAGTAATAAATCCTTTATATATAAAATTCTTCTCTTCGTGTGTGTGTCACTGAATTCTTAAACGGTTGGACCGTCATGTTTGCGAAGGAGGAGGCGGAGCGGGAGCGTGAGCGTACGTCTTTGCTCCGTCCCGCCAAAGGAGGACGCGCCGACGCCGGAGGTCCGAGCTCGACCTTCGGCCACCGTAAGCGGGCGGCGCGGGTGGGGCCCCTTGGGGTATATCACTCACCCGCACATGCCGTCGAGATGAGAGCGCGATCCGCGCGCGCTCATCTCTCTTCCCGTGGGGCGCGTTACAGACCGCCCCACGCACGGAATTGACTAAGAAGTCACGTCCCCTGGCATGAGGCCCAGTGAGGGGGCCCACGCCTGCCAGGGCACTGCGGAGTCGGGCAGCTCAACCCGTAGCCCTGGCATAAGTAGTGGGTATCCCTAACTGGGGAGTGGCAATAGCGTGGCACCGGTTCTGACCGGGCACGCTAGTGCCACCCCCGATCTGGCGAATCCCACACACTCACACCGGTCGCGAACATCCCCCCAGGCTTCTTTTGTGTTCAGGTGGGTCCCAGGGAGATTTAGATCAGCGATACCCAACCTTTTTCATGTAAGGGCGTCATAGATGTATTTGTTAATGTGCTGCGGGCCACGACATAAATTTATTTAGGTGAATTTGTATTCCTAGAGTATAAAAGACGCTTGCGACCCTGCGACCCAGCTAATGGAAAGTGGTTACCGTCATCTATGGACTTTTGCAATACCAGAGGTGTTACCAATATAATTGTATAATTATTAGTATGTCAGACGGGCCACTTACAAAAGCTCGGCGAGCCACTTGCAGGTTGAGTATAGCTGGTTTAGATTCATAATTTTCCCCGGTGAGTGGCGCTAGAATCGAGTTCCAGGATCTTGACGAAGTTTTTTGTGTTCATATGAGTGTGTCCCTCGGTGGTATAAATCAACAATTGGACCCAGTTTGTGGTGCTGCAATTGGGACCTGGGGTTTTACTTTCTAGAGCAGGACATCATCTGCCAGGCCCGCTAGTATTATTTATGGCCAGTTCTTATATCTTACTATTCATTCATTTGCCCTACCATCGGTTGAATTTTGACATTACTTGTATGGATATTATGTTGTATGAATGGCTTTCTGTCAAATTTTTCCGATAATAAGGCAAATGAACGTAAGGTAAGACTTAGGAGCCGGCCCATAGCTCATATAATGATCACGCGTAGTGAGTTCACTGGAACATAAAATGCCAGGATTGCTGGTAGGATAAATTTAACTCTGGTCTGGTTGACTGCAATCGGCTCCAGATTAGTCTATTGTTTGTTACCCATAACACAAGAACAACAATCCAAAGAATTCCATTTAGCAGCTAATATTGATCTAGTTCTTTTCTCACAACAAACATGAAATTAATTGTATATATGTATTTGAATAGTGTGTATTAATAGAATAGAATAGAATAGATAGATTACAGTAAAAATAGGAACAATGGGCGGCCTTATCGCTTTACAGCGATCTCTTCCAGACAACCCGGGCTATATGGATTTTATAAACAGGAGATTTGTAAGAGTATGATAGTAGTGTGCAAATTAAGTACATATATAAATTTATTAAGTATATATCTTTTCTGTTTAATGTATAAAACATCTGTATATGTAACATTTATGTATTTAAATTACTAAGATCTAAGTAGTCGGATTATGTATATACCACTACGTGTCGCTGTTATAATCTCAATTTTCATTCCTAGGATTGTATGGAAGAGATCGCTTTTTAGCGATCAGACCGTCTTTTGATCCTCAATTAGATATAGTTTTACGGTCTTATTCATATTGAGTTAGAGTGAGTTTGAAGGCTTCTTAAGAACCACAAAGGATATCTTTCAAACTTACTCTAACGCAGTATAAAGAAGAACGTTAGTCTAGTATTTCTGTATTCGCGTACAATAAAGAGTTATCTATCTATATAATATGGACTGATCTCTACCTTTTATAGTATTTAAGCTGTAAATCTTGGGTAAAGTTAAAATTGTCATGATGAAGGGAAGAAGCCTTACCTTCACAAAGTCGTAATTCCAAAACGCAACAGAACAAGCAACGTAATATTACATACATACATACATACATAACTTCACGCCAGTTCCCTTGCGGGGTAGGCACGAACAACAGAGTGCCATTTAGGCTTATTCTTACACACCTCACTTGCTTCTTTGACATTCATAACTCTTGACATAATATTAGTTAAGTATTCATTCATAACGTAATATTAGTTAATTTAAATTAGTTTAATAAGAATATGTACATTAATACAGAACGGAAGCAGCGTAGGACGACACAGATAAGTGAATCGGTAGAAACGGGGCCACACTCTGACACTGTTACGTGTACAAGGATAAATATAAGGGAGTTGCTCTACAGTAGATTTGAAACAGTATATTAGAATTAAAATGTTATAGCTAGTTCTACGTAAACATTGTTAATATTTTTATTTCAGAGAAAGGACTCAACTGAAAGTATATTGGCTCCAATGTACGCGCTGTATAAGGGCGTAGTGACTACATGCTGTGCAGGTATGATTGAATAAAATTCTTATGAATCAGTTTTGTTGACATTGACATTCAATGACATTGATTAAGTAATTAAATATTTGTATATCCCTCACACACACATTGTATATCCCCAAGCTAAGAAAGTTGTGTTGTGGGTAATATACAACGGACCACTCTGGGGCCGATCCCGGACACCCAGATCATAGGAAATAACGGATAATCCTTTTTTTTTTTACGAAATTTACCATGCCAGCAATTGAACCCGGAGCCTCTGCGTTGTAGTGAGGTTGGCCGGCAAAGGCTTAGCCTGCTCAACCATAGAAGTTTATGTTTATATGTAACATTTTGGTTGGTTCAGCCAAATTAAAAAATAAAAATGGACCCTCTAATCTGGGCTTAATAAAAGCTCATGCTGGAATACTTGAAGAAGTATTTCGTTTCAGGTGTGGTGAAAGTGCCTTTACTAATCAAATGTGCTTACGTCGACTACCTCAAGGCTTTAGCGAAGAAACGAGAAGAAGAAGATAAGGAAAGGAAAATTAGAAAGAGAGGATAAATCAAGAGCTGATTACAAAAAACAATTTGTTTCTACCCTAAAATTTTGTAAAAATGTATTTGTTAATGCCGTTAAAAATGTTAATAATAGACGGTTATAATTCAAAGCTCTTGTTCTTTTGGGTACCGCAGTTACTTTGGCATATACTGGAGCCTTATGCAATTGCGATATCTGGCCATCTGAGTATGTATGACATGGCATTTTACTGTCTTCGTTGTCAGACAACATCTGTCCACAGCTGGACGTTGGCCTCCCTAACTTTGCGCCACATATCCCGGTCTTCCACTGTCCTCATGCACCCCCTTGGCGACCTTGTGCAGATTGTCCGCCCACTGGGCGTCCTACACTTCGTTTTTATTGTGTCTACGTAGGTGAAACTTAGCAGGAAGATGTTATACATATATATGCCGCTACTCCATGCTATGCACTGTTTGTTGCACCATTAATTTTTGGAATATATTTACGTTTAATACTTTAAAAAAGAGGCTAAAATACACAAATATGAAGTAAAAGAATTTTTAGATTACCCGCTGTGGACATAACAATATCTTTTTGATTAAAGAATTTCCTGTCCTCTTCTCGTGTAATTAAGTATATTAAGTATTCGAGCCTTGCCTAGTATAATGAGGTAGGTAAAAAAATATTCCTCCATTATTTTTATGGTCTACCGTCTTCCTGTGTGTGGCTACGCCCAGCAGGGAGAAGCAGCCATTTTCTTCACTCATTCCTGTCAACGTTTGACGACACATCGCACTGCGCACTCATCGTTTTATATATTATATTCTCCACTAATTGTGATTAATGATCGACTGTGCCAACAACTAAAACTTCGGACGAACTTTTAAGTGAATTTAATACCTTGCTCTGTTCCTCTGTGTCAAATCAACCGAGGCTGGTAAGAGTGGAGCTTAGTTAGTCGAGTTTCTGCTTTTCTAGTGCAAGTATCTAGGTCAAATATCTCTCCCATAGTCTATTATTTGAATTGGTTTAATGTCCCAAGGGGCACTTCCCACTCGTGGGCTGCACAGCGGCCCACATTTGGAAATCAGTTGATTTTTCATGTAATAAAAACAGCACTTATGTAAAAACCTATTTATTGCACTCTTTTATTAACAGTAAAAGTTTAGAATACTCTTTCTGGCTTTATACATAACTTATATAAAACTTATCCTAATAAGAACCATCTACTTATTTATATTTTTTCGAAGATTTAAAGTTAGCTAGAAACATTGGACCGATTACACCTCGCACTTGAAATCGAGCTCAAGTTTCAACACTACAAATGACAATCCCAGTTACTTTGATGTGTTTGTTGCCTTGGTTATTTTCACGATATCCGCTAAATGCCACAATCACCGAGATCGGATGAAAATGTAAGAAATATTCTTGGAAACTTATTGATTTCATTCCAATACTCTGTTTAAATATGAATTTGAAAATCTCACCATTACAAGTTAATAAATAACAATAAAGAATTAACAATGTCCATGACTGCATCTGCATTCGCGTAGGACTGATATTTTTTCGTCCGCCACTTTCCTGATTGCTGCTGTGGGAATGCCCAAATGTAAACAATGGCATAAAACTCCACATCACTATGGCATTTATTTTCGTAATACGAATCTGCGAAACGGGTTAATTTAACCCCTTGTTTGAAAAGATAAGAAAAATCCATCCTCACAAACTTTATATTAATAATAGGATTTAGCAACTGAAACTAAAAATCTAAAATCTTGGTTGTCGTTTCCTTATATCTGATGCATGTAGCTCGAAGAAAGCCGGATTTTCGTCGGGGGCGCCTCCAGCCAGCATGTACTCTAAGTGCCTGATGTAACATATTGCTATTCTGAAATTTAAGGGGTAAATATGTTAAATGCTTGATTGTGTCTGTCACAATCTGCGTGTCATTTTCAAGTGGATTTGTGAGGTGAATTTAGACAAGGGGGCGAAATGGCGCGAAAGGTTGGCGGCAAAGTTAAAGTCCCCTAACCTCAACATCGATTTGACTATTTTACATGAATATGAATATTTTTGATACATTTATAATTTTATCGCGTTTATAAATTTAATGTAGAATACAACGATACCAAAATTGACATGTATATAATTATACTTATACTTTTTTTTTATTGCAGGAGTTCAGCAGACAGGCAGACGGCCCACTTGATCGAAAGCGGTTACCATCGCCTACGCAACACCAAAGGTGCTACAAATGCGCTGCTGCTCTCTTAAGGGAGATTGGAACCTGGTCACTAATGACGGAACACAACTCAAGGTTATTATGGCGACATACTTTAGGCCAGGGGTGGTAGCCATCCAGTCGGGTAAATACCCCACCAACTGGCTGTGGGTTATTTTGTCGCCTCTTACGACAGGCCGCCCGGCTGCAGGAAATTGTATTCTTTCTCCGTTCCTGCACGGGTAAATATGGTGGTTAATTCGAGGACCTACATAAAAAAAATACACAAAGTCCTATACGGAATAGTCAAACAGTCGAGGGGTTAATAGATGCTATAGTTTTCGTCATGGCCGGTCTTGTTAAATAACCGATGACTGAGCAATACTGTTTTTCCCGATACCTACAACCTGGGTGTCTTCAAGTCCCGTGTGAATAGGTACCTGGGTAAGCGTGCTCCACCTCGACCATATCTTCGTCTAGTATCAGACGAGATCATGGTCAAACGCGAACCTACATTAAAAATACGGTTTTTTTGGGTTGCGTAGCCAAATGAAAACAAAGTATGAAACGGAACCCTTATAATTTATTCACATCTGTATGTACGTGTGATAAAAAAAATATGTTAAGTAGTTTTTGAGATACGAGGTATTTTCAAATGTACAATTTATAAGGTTTCGTGAACACGTAAGAAAATGAGTAGACGATAGTTCCCATTAAGTAACTCTTCCCTGTGCGTGGTTTGACACGTACCCGATTTTTCATATAAAATCAGATATTCCGTGGCCATTGCCACTAGCATATACCAGTATTTTTAACGCGGACCATAATTATTCAATTTACAAAAAAAAATGATCATCACCTCAAACATTCGATCTTAGAGTATTTCTTCTTGGATGGCTTCGTAACGGGTAGTTTGGATCGAAGCAAATCGAACGCTCGGTTCATGTCGCGCATTCGCGTTCGTTCTCGATCGCATGCAGTTTTCTTGTATTCTGAAATCAAATTTATCATTTCTTTTTTGACCTATGATGAGATGCAATTTTAGCCGACTGCAACTTCGCATTGTTGAAAATATTCCTAACTTCCTGAAAATATTCCAAAATCCTACATTGATCATCATTATCCAAGCGTTAAATCCAAATTGTGTTCGGAGCGTTCGCTTTAAAGCCTGGGGTCCGGTTTCCTACTTCCCTTCTTTCCCTTCCGTCTACCAGGACCAGGCGGAAAATTTACATCGTTATAGTGACATTATAGGACCTTATACACGATGGAATGTCACTTCTAAAGTAAGTTTAATTATTGAATATAGCGAAGAATTAAAGTGAAAATCTCCCCGACAGTTAAGAGTATTATACTTAATAAGAAAATAGGAATCATTTAACAAAGGAAGAGAAGGAAGTCACATTCCAATGACGTGATTTCGATTCCGAACCGAAAGGCATGCACTGTTAAAGCAGTTTTTCAAACTTAATATGCATGTTATAATTACCGCATAAATACAAAAGAAAACATTGTGACAAAACTTGTACATCGAGATTTTTGTAAACCCGCTAGACCTTACCAAGGAGTCATTGGACAAGCGTGGGAAGTATACCGTCTGTAGTATATGTGAGGGTAGATGCGTATATTATTTGGAATATAAAGTACAGTGCAATGTAGACAGATCATCAGTCGGTATACACCAACACCAAGGGCAGGAGTAAATAATGGTTCGCTGGCACAGCGACCTAAGACTAGAGCGGTATATTGTAATGATGACATCTTTAGGATGAAGGGCGTATCCTACTCCGTTCATTTTGCTTACAAGAGATACCTAAACATCCAGATTTCCAAACAAAGTCACTTTCAAATATGTTAGGATGGATAATACGCACCCCTTTCAAGCTGCAAAGCCCGTTCCTTCCAGTTCAAGATACCCTCTTGGCTCGGGTCATCGGTCCCATATTTGCTGTTGTCCTGGGATTCGTGGGAGAAATCCAACGATGATTCAGAGTTCGCCGTCTCACCAATCACTGAAGAATCCCTCGGATATTCCTGCTCGAAGAACCTCTGATGTGCTGCACCTAAAATTATTATATTTTCTTATAGAGTGAAATATATAATATATTCTCACGCACACACGTGACACGTGTTTACCACAAGTAAAGCTCACTCATCTTAGTGAATATCTGTCTGTTAGTTTCACAAAAACTCGAGAACGGCTGAACCGATTTGCCTATTTCTGGTTTTGAAATATTTATAGAAGTCCAAGGAAGTTTTAAAAGGTGAGACAATATAAATAGAAAATAAAAAAGTAGTGAACTATTTCATTTTTCCATACAAACCGTTCGTACCTGTGAAACAGGATGCGTTTATATACCCCAGAAACCTGATTGCAGAAGCCATTACGGGAAATGACCCATTGTATACTCGGCGATCATTGGACCCGGCAGGTGGCACTACTGGACTGCTCCTAAACAGTAGGACTAATTTTGATGAATTTTTTTGTGTTCTCTGGTGGATCTCGGGATGGTTTAGATGCACAATTGAACGGAGCAAGTTGCGCTCCAATCGGATTCTAGATTTTGATTTTTCAAGGGCAGGACAACGTTTGCTAGGTACAGCTAGTTTAAAATAAATACATTTTTGGACTATTATATATTTCGACTATCTCTGTGGTTAAGTGATCTAAGTCCTTATCCATGTAACTTACTAGAACGAAAAAATTCACGTGAAAATCTGTCGAACTTCTCGTTATTTACTACGGTTTCGGTGTCTAACATTGGCTCCATAGTACAAGCCTGAATTGACGATTGTTCGTTTGAAACTCAGGTCACACTCGGGGGAGTCTTGTCTTGCTTCATAACAAATGGGCGTACAGACAAAAGTGCAGTTTTACACAAGGGACAAATTGTGAATAAAACAAAACTAGTTGATTGTATAAGGCCGAAATTTGGAATACCTTCCTTTAGGTACTGGTAAGACTTTTTAAATTGTAACATGCATAGTTTTTAGTAAACAACAAAAAAATTGCATTTTTGCGTATACGCCTATATGTTATGAAGCCCTCGATATATTAATATTTATTTTACTTTCTCACACATACTTAATCACACTATAATATCGCTACACATAAAGAGAAGGCACGTCTTAGCTCTTATAAAGTTTATTATTGTATAGGTATACAATAATTTACAATATTTTGTGAAATATTTTCTAGGTAGGTAAAGCATTTGAAAATAATTACGGGATGTGCTGCAAGCCAAAGAAACAAGAATTATTATTATTTTCAGTTTCAGATACCAATATAAATAGTAATGACTAATTAGGCTAACATAGTTAATGTAACTTTTTGTACTGTTTTTTTCTCAATAAAGTTTATTGTTATATATATATATATATATATTTTACATGTATAATATAAGTTTATTGATGATTCAAGACACGGCTCAGGACTTATTTCAAAGTGCCTGAGATTATACATGATGCATTTTCACGTAGTCATATTAATTCGCGAATTTAACAGGCGTGAAGCGTAAATATAACCGTTATACAATTTAAAAGTATTACTAACATAAGAAAATATTGTAGTTATTAATATTTTTGTTACTTACTAGCTGTATAGGTCATGGTGTGATTATATAACATGTACATAATATGTAACTTTCCTTAATACATGAGCCATCGTTATAGTAGTGCAAAAAACATATACATATACATATAGAGGGTTAGGTTAGTAAAATAAGTTAATACCATCACTCCCATGGTCAAGCTCGTGTGGTCTGAAATACGTGATCCTCCTAGGCTCATAATCATCCAAAACATATGATCTGTGGTGCGATATGGTCTTGTCATACTTCTTATGTGAGAAAGTATGCTCTTCCTTTGGTTTGTCGTCTTGTCGGCCGATTTCAAGAAGGACGCGTTCCTCTGTCTTTTCTTCTTCGTCTTCTTTGATTTCTGTGTAATTTGCTATTAGTGGTAAAGGAGCTTCTTCCTCATATGTTTGGTGATACATTCTTGTTTTATTATTACTATAATTAACTATTGTGGCTTTACGTCTATATTAGACACTGTATTTATTGTAATAGAGTAACAATCATAATTACAATCTTGACTATTTTTTATTGCCTCAAGCAGGCAAATACAGTCCTGATGCAAACTGGTTACGGGTGTTGTAACGCCAATGACAGGAGTAATGCGCTGCCGGCCTCAAAAAAAATTATGACGCCTTTCTTAAGCAACCCTATGTAAAGCAGAGAGAAAACTTGGGCGGAAATTTTACATTTCAGATCGTTGTTGTACACGCAATAAACGTTCTAGAGAACACTTGATTAGTTTAGTGTGGTAACTCAAGGAAATGAGAATGAACCTCCTATCGATGGCGAGCGGTGCAGTTGTGGAGGTTTAAATGAGAACAAACATTTCCTCGATACGCTTCTTGTTTTACAGGCGGTATTTAGATAGAAGTAAAGTACCTCCGAATACCAAACGAACGAAACGAATATTAAACCAGATCTTATACTAATATATAAAGCTGAAGAGGTTGTTTGTTTGTTTGGTTGAACGCGCTAATCTCAAGAACTACTGGTCTGATTTGAAAAATGCTTTCAGTGTTAGATAGCCCGTTTCTCGAGGAAGGCTATAGGCTATATATCATCACGCTAAGACCAATACAAGCGGAGCACCAACGAAGAATGTTTCAAAATCGGGGGGTTATGAAAACAAATTCCACGCGGACGACTAGTGTTTGATAACTTTACAAGCTATTGAATTTTTATTACATGTACACAAACTTAAAAGGAATTTCCCGCCGAAATATTGCTTCCACGCTGACATGGGCTCACTTGAGAATACAACAAAATTCTTCGAGGCTCGTAACGTATTGGCAACACCACTACTGTTGGCCACTTTCCATCAGTATGAGTTTTGGTAATAAGAATATTTTTGACCTCTACATTTCAGCTTCGACTCACTTAATAATGACGTATTATTTATTCACTTGAATCATGTTTCATAGTTTTATTTTGAAATATTTTTACGCTAATTGCAATCACTACGATATAGACACTTACACCTTTATATATTGCACTATATTGAATACGTTATCCACAAAATTGCATTTGTAGACCAAAAATTAAGGCACTATTCGACCGAAAGCCGTGTCACCGCTACCTGTTACTCATTAAGACTGTCACATACATATTTTCTGCTCTATTGTAATGTATATTCGATCAGAGATGTTTTATGTACACAAGTGTGTGCCACAATTTTAAATTTCCAACGTGGACCCTCCACACGCCTTTGTTTAGAGGTCTATTGTCCTCTGTTAGTTATCATATTCATGCATGTGAATATATAAATGTTGCTTTACAATTCTTGAAAATATTTTTTTACATTAACTTTAGGAAGGTTGTTTACAACCTTCTCAATGTTATACGTATAACTGTGAATTAAGAGATGAATTTATAGGTACTTAATGCTAGCGGGTTTGACGTGAAAAAATGAAATCCTAGAACCCTATTCCAGCGCCACCGAAAGATTTCAATTGCGAATCCACACCATCCCAGGACCAACTTAAATAGACACAAAATTTTATCAAAATCAGTCCAGTGCTTTAGGTGGAGTTCAGTGTACACACGTACAGACGGATTATATATTTAAGATGTAATAAATGCATTTAAATGCGCATTAGTGTACGTACAATGAAGGGTACCATAGAGAACTATTTTTGTCAGCTGGCTAGAGAACCATAAAAAAAATAATCAAGTAATGTAAAATTTTATTTAAAAAAAAAACAATAAATAATGTTATGCTTACAGCACAGCCATTAAATTATATGAAATAATTTATTTACACATATATGAAAGATACAATGGTAAGGAATAGTTTGATGATATTGTTTAATACTAACATCGATCTAGGCCATGGACATACTATTTAATAGTACGTACATGATCTAGCCTTCTATGTTAGAAGAATACATACTAGAAATGATAATTTCACATTAAGACGTTTTACTTTTTAACGTGGTAGGTAGGGACGTGCCAGGCATTTTGCGTCGTCGTGCGAAATACTGCTAAGGGGCCATCCATAAATTACGAAGTGTGATGTTGTGTGAAGGGGTGGGAGGAGTCCTAAATTTCGTGACGTCACATTTCAAAATCTAATCTATTTTAGCTTTAAAGCACGAAATTGAAACTTAACGAAAAATTTCAATCAATTTACAACTATCTGTATGAGCATAGTGTTTAAATTGTTACGGAATCGCGGTTTTAATGTAACAATTTCTTGATGTAAAATTGCAATAATATGTGACGTCACACTAGGGAAGGGAGGACTCTCGCGAATGTGACAAGGACAAGGGAAGTGTCAATATTCGTTAAATTCGTGTGACGTAATTTGTGGATGGCCCCTAAGCGCCTAGATTTCTTGTAATAAAATTTCAAAAATGTTTTTAATTTGACGTCTTTCACGCCGTTGTGCGCCGCACGATCTTGCCCATATGAACGGCGCGTCCCTGGTGGTAGAGCCATGTTGCAATCATTATCTTGTTACAGCTCTTAAGGCCGACTCGATGCAACAGCACACACCCACACACGCACGCATGCACGCACGCTTGCACGCACACACACGCAAACCTACGCACACACGCGCTTACTTACAACACCCAAACACACATCGCGCGCTCATAGCCGCGAATGACACTTTAGTTCGTTATTTTCTGTTTAGTTTTAAGTTCATTATATTTGCAATGTATCCTGTGCTATATACTATAATATACTTTGTCTTGTAGTGGGAGTTGTCACTGCAGCACAGTTTTATACTTTTGCAGTGCAACGAACTGTTCTGTTATTATGTAAACATGTGTTTCTTTAGATCAATAAAATATTTATTATTATTATTAATAACTTTCACGCTCTCACAGAATATCAACGTGAAAATATTGAGCCTTGAGCTAATCCTGTTTCGTACGCTGAGTGAGTGTTCCGATGGTCCACTTCCCCCTGCCCATGTACCACCGTTTATTCCAGTATGGATCTACCACAACAAAACGAAATGTAAGATTTAGGCTTTTTCAGGCCTTTATTTTTATTGAGCGAATGTCATTCCTAATATTTTTTTTTCTATAATTTTGGTAATTATAAGAAACTTAAGATGCTCATCGGATACTAGGAACTGCAAATATTTAGTACTACTACCCGTGCGCAGAAGGTTTGCCGATAGCCTCATGATGACGCGCGTCGATGGTCAGTAGGGTTGACAAAAAAAAAAAAAGTTACATAAATATTTGTTGCAATCAATTTTTTATTGTATATATTTTACACAAGTATCTCTATATCTCTATAAATATTATAAACACGAAAGTTTGTAAGAATACATAGATGTATGTTTGTTACTCTTTCACGCAAAAACTACTGAATGGATTTTGATAAAACTTTACAATAATATAGCTTACACATCAGAATAACACAGGCTATAACTTATAGATATAATGTGAATTATTCCAAAATATAAGCAGCTAGTATACTATAATAGTAAGTACTCATCGGCAAACCTGCGCGCGGCTTATAATTTAATTATTTTTTTTGTTATTTTGAAAAATGTCATAACTGAATTTGACTTCTAATATACAGGTTACTTAAGTTAGTCCTCCATTTACTGACTCAAAATATATAGGGTGTACATTGTATTACACAGTTGTTTTTTTTATTGCAGTATTTCAGCAGACAGGCAGACGGCCCACTTGATGGAATGCGGTTACCATCGGCTATGGACATTTGCAACACTAAAGGTGCTACAAATGCGCTACTGCTCTCTTAAGGGAGACTGGAACCTGGTCACTAATGCCGGAACACAGCTGAAGGTTGTTATGGCGGCATCCTCTAGACCAGGGGTGGTAACGTTAAATATGGTAATAAATATTATTCTTATGCATGGTTAGATTGATGAGCGAAATAGGTTTTGCCCTTGGGGCTTTATGCAGCAAACATTAGGCTAATAAGTTCAGGACCCGGATTTTAAATTGTTTAAAATTTTATTTTTCTTATTTCAAAGAACGACTTCATAACTTCGTCGGTGACTTTCGCGCGTCGCACTTGGTACGCTTGCACATATTTCGTGATCGTCTCAATTGCTAACTTCTTAAGCTCGCCAGTTAACATCTCACCAGATTCGTAGGATTTTTTGATCTATAACAAAATGTAAAAAAGGTTTTTATAAATACAAGCTTTTGAGATCCTGGATATCATGTAGCAGCAGAGTGGTAGCCAATACAAGTAAAACGAGTCCAAACACGAGGGGTCTATCTTGTTTAGTATAGGAGTTCCTATGGCCACCTTCCGACTCCATCATCAGATCAGCTCCATGGTACCATATTATTGCATTGTCAGGCGATATACATATGTATGCAAAATTTCAGCTCAATCGGAAACCAGGAAGTTGGTCAAATTTAACTTGCAAGATTCCACCCGAACTTACATACATACATCCGTTGCAAGTTAAATAAAAGCTTGTAAAAAACATATCATATATTTAGTTCAAAAATCATGCCTCTGTTAAATAATTTCCCCAGCTTGAAAAATTCGAGGAGTTTCCTAAAATAACGTATCATAAAGCTCTTACAGAGCACTTTTGGTGTCGCATTTGACCATAAGCATTGGATAACTACTTCCCATCAGATGTGCCATCAACCTATCTCCAATCTATACGGATAAATAAAATTGAAATGTCTGTTTATAATGTCAAAATAAAAATGTGAAAAAAATCAGGGGGATAATTCCGACCAGGATTCCGAAAATGAAATTTTTAGATTGTTTGTCTATCTGTCCTTCTGGATATTCCGGCTAATCTCTGAAACGGCTGGACTGATTTTGACGCGACCTTCACTAGTAGGCAACTAATATTATAAGGAGTAACTTTGGCTACATTTTTTTTTCGTTCCGCGAAAATGAGTTTACGCGGACGAAATTACGGGCACAACTACTAATAAATAAAAAATCAATTTTTTACAATTAAAATAATTACTTACATAAAAATCTATACTCGTAAATAAAATTGAGATGCCTGTAATTTCAATATATAAAACCAGCCCGTAACATCCCACTTTAGGGCTGGACGATTTCAGTTTACACACGAAAATTTAAATGAAAACTGCTATTTATAGATATGGATACAATAGTCTTCTCAGTCAGTCTTACTGAAAATTTGTCACAGATAAGCTATGAAATGGTTCAATGGATTTCAATGAAAATTTATAAAATTATAACAGTTATTTTATCTAAAAAAAATTATAAGTTACATTTCAGTATCTTGTAAGATTTAGAAGATATGATTATAAATATTGAAGTCTCGCACGAACGAATTCGCGTGCACAACTAGTTGATTAATAAAAATATATAACAAACCTCAGCTAGGTGTTCATCGTCTTCTAAGAAGTACGTCAAATATTTATATGATATATCTACGTCAGTGTTGCCACCTTTCATTCTGTGCTCTTCAACTGTCGCTTGACCACCAGAGAATGCATATTTATTTATCTAAAATAAAAAGTATTTATTTCATATATTGTAATAGACATAAAAAAACAAGAAAAATCGTAAAACTAACTATTATGATAATAATAATAGGTCATAATATCTCACTGTTGGGCTCAACTCTCCTAATTACTACGTAAAACGGACAGCATACCCAGCACACTTGGCCAAGGTGGATCGGCGAGTTTGATACATCAGCTATATCGATGTGCAAGTTTCATCACAAACCAACAAATACAAAGTCACGAACATCGACGCAGGGTTGCCAGCTTAACGGTTTTCTATCGGATACATTTAGAAGTGTGTGCATTGGAGCTTTTCAATCTTAGCCGGGAGTTTTTGGCGGGAACTGAAAGGGGATGTTGTGCTGTGCAGTTTTATTTTCCAAAAATGTGTAAAATTACTCTAAAATAAACAATAGTTGTAGGATATTGATAGTTTGAGTAGTAATTATGTGTTTTTGTGAGAAATGTGAACTGTATAGTCAAATGTGGCCTTTCGAGTTTTCACAAGAACTCCGTTGAATGGTGTGGATTGTAGCCTACAATACAACTGCGCCTGGCTTAAAGGCCTAGTTGCCAAGCCTTAAACATTAAAAAAAACAATCTTAGCCCACAGTCTCCCTTCCATCATCGAATAACCAGACGCACTGGCATGCAGCACCGCTATATTGCGGACATACCACCTATACGAACAAAGCGCTTTGAGTCCACCTTCATTATGCGCACCGCCAAGGAATGGACCTCACTACCGGAGTCTGTTTTTCCCGAAACCTACAACCTGTGTGTCTTCGAGTCCCGTGTGAACAGGTACCTTCTGGGTACTGGTACGAGATAATGACCAAACGAGAACTTATACAGTAATAATAAAAAAATCACGATGTTTTGTTTCATCGTCAGTACGTGACAATTGTATAAGCACATTAGGTCAAAAAACTGACCTAAGTGGTGCATACTTCCCAGCCAGGATTTTTTTTTTCTTAACATCTCTACGGACTCGAGTTCCGTACCTTTTTTTACTACTTAATTTCTATGAAAGATTTTAGAGTCCATATACGTTTATTGTTTATTTTTGTTAGTGTGTGACATTAATTAAGTGATTTATATGTTATGGTGTACCTTAAGATTAACTTATTATATTAATTTATCCTACTTTTAATACTAAACTTATACTAATGTAGAGTGTATCTGTTACATGCTGGTGTTGTGAGGAGGTGCATGTGCAGTGTTGGCCTTATATCTATACTTATATATAGTCCTATCTAGTGCCATGTGTGTTTGTTTTTTATTTTCTGTGCCTGGGTTATTAATTTTTAGGCTCTTTGTGTTTTGATTTGTTTGTGAAGTGTGCGTGTAATGCAATGCGATGGTAGTGCGCGTTGGTTTGAGTATGTGTATAAGTTTTATTGTTAGTTATGTGTTTGTGACTTTCCCAGCCAGGATTAAAACCTAACATTTATTTTGAAATGTGAGTCTGAAATAATGTTGTTACCTACTAAGGCTACCATGGCTTTTAGAGAAATATAAAATTAAAATAAACTTGTATACTGAGCTCAGAGAAATACCTATTTTTAATTATGCCTCCTGCGGCTCAATTCGTGCTATTTCAAAATCTTGCCGTTGCGAAGATATTCAAATTACGATTCCATTGCGATAGTGTGAAAAATTCGTATTCAACTAAATCCACAATATCTTCTCGATATCGTCGCGGCGGAATAATAATAGAAAAAATTTGATATTGCACAAAGCTACAAATAATTTAAACATTTATTTCGCGGCTTTTCACTTTCAACTATTTATAATGGGTGGTTTTGTAGCCTTTTACAACAGGCCGCAGGAAATTGTATTCTTTGTCTGTTCCTGCCCGGATAAAAATTTAAAGTAAAGTAAGAATACCAACCTTATTTTTAATTTGCTTAGCGGAATCATTGAGGAATATTGAAGCGTTAGGGTCACTGGCTGACATCTTATGCTGGGCTCCTTGAAGGGCCGGCAGGAACGTGGAGTGGATGAGGGCTGGCTTCGGCATCTTCAGCCTGGCCGCGACGTCCCTGGTCATCCTAAAGTACGGGTCTTGGTCGATAGCGCATGGGACCAGACATGGTACCTGTAGATTGTAAAAATTTCCAAAGTACTTAGCGGTCGCTGTAACCGAAAACGGTTTAGACAGTATTGTTATTACAGTGTAACATAACAAACAACAGGTGAATAAGTTGTTAGTCAACAATTATTTACTGCTCAACTCAATAGAGGGACAATTGAAAATTTTGTAATTTGAGACATCACATATTAATGTTTATATAGTGCAAGAGAGAGCATAGATATTACTACTTAAAAGAAAATAACAAACTAAGAAAAATATGTGAAGTGAATGAATGAACGAATGACTGAATGAAAACTCTTTACTGCTCACCATAAACTTGAATCTAGACAATGGATATGGATACATTTGCATTAGAACAATGGCCGGCCTTATCGATTATAGCGATCTCTTCCAAGAAACCCGGTGTCTAAGGAGATTTTAAATATACTATTTTTGGTGGTGTACTAAACTAAATTAACCCTTTAAGATGGAACAACCACTTTTTTCTCGAGTTTCACACACGGCTAATTGGGAAGCACCACAAATTTGTGGACAAATACAGATAATTGAAACGATCGTTGAACTGATGCTTTCTCCCTCTAACTACATAGAATTTGTATTAGAGTAAAAGAGACGATATAATTCTCTTGGTTTTGGCGCGGCAATTTGGATGGCAGCTTGCAGCTTTGGACAAAAATAATATTAACTTTGTACCCTCAAAAGGGTTAAAAGTAATATAATGACAATCATCAACTAGCATTAAAAATAAAATATAAATAAACTACTATATACTTATATATACATATATAATAGGTATATGATACATACATACATACATAACTTCACGCCAGTTCCCTTGCGGGCTAGGCACGAACAACAGAGCGCCATTTAGGCCCATTCTTACACACCTCACTTGCTTCTTTGACATTCATAACTCTTGTCATGCACGCTCGTCTGTTCTTAGGTATATGATGATATTATAAATTAGATATATCTACATCCGAACAATAGATAAATTCCTTTAATACAACAATTTTTATTTAATAGACCAATAATGGTCCGTGATCATATGTTTAAATGATTTAGCTTAATTTAATTGATTTAACTTGTCTGATTGCCATAGATACTGCAGTGCCTCGAGTATGTTTCTTGAGGCTAGATTGAACACGTTTTGTGCTATTCGGAGAAGTCGCATTGCAAATTCCTGGACCAGGATTGAAGGGTGTAGAAACAGTATAATTGCGGCCATTGCTAGCATTAAACAAAAATGTATTGGGCCTGGTTGCAGATTGCTACATAGACAGAATAATTAATTTAATGTAAAATATATGTGAATGAAATGCTTAAGTAAACGACTGACCGACTGACTGCCTGACTGATGGACATTTGTTAATTTTTATTTTTAGGGTTCTAATTTAATTTAATTTAATAATAACAATCTGTAAAATGTCTTGTAATTATGGATCTTTGTGTCTGAAATAGATTATTATTATATTAATACAGGGAGGGAAATTCCACAGTCGAACAGCCTGTACAGCAGAAGAATTTCCTATGAAGGAAGAAGTGGTGACTTTAAAAAAAGCTGTGGGGAAATCTCTTGTGTTATATAACGAACGAAAATTAAACTTACAACTTTATTTTCAAATATAAATGGAAAAGTCGTCGAGAAGGCCGGCGCGGCCTCTATCGAGGGGAATGTGATCTTTCCAATGACATCGGAATCTCCAAACCCGAATATGCCTTTCACTTGATTGAAGGTCACACATTTCTGTATCCTTAACATGTTCTGATAGAATGCTGGACACTGACTGAAACAGATCACAATAATTTAAAATTTACTTCTTTGTGTCAGCTCTGATGCACGGCTGGAGTTTACTTCTACATTGAAAAACACGAGCGCGCCAACAGCGGCCGAATAAAGGCGGTTGTAAGAAAAAAGACTTACAAATAGACAGGTAACTATTTGGCCAGTATACAATACACATATAAATGCAAAACACACTGACGAACATATTAATTAAAGATTATTCGTACAAGTATATCGAACGCCTAACAGAAACATTAAAGTAGCTTTGTAAAACTCATCTTGGAAAGCAAGTTTCATGTAGGAGAGGTAAACATTAACATAACATACAGATTAACACTTAAATTACTTTAATTAACAAAAACAGCTTGAACAATATTCATTTTTTTGTTTGGTTTATTTCAATGAAAGAAAATTGAGAACAATAATTTGAGTTACAGTTGTATTTTAGTCCTCATAAAATTTCCAAAACGCGTTTATATGAAAATCGATTTTTAAGGAGGTAACTCCAAAAAAAATCATTGAATTTATTGTAATAGAACTAGTACTATCCGTGCAGGAACGGAGAAGGAATACAATTTCCTGCGGCCGAGCGGCCTGTAGTAAGAGGCGACAAAACAACCCACAGCCAGGTGGTAAGACATTTGCCCGACTGGATGGCTACCACCCCTAGTCGAGAGTACGCCGCGTCAACAACCTTGAGTTGTGTTACGGCGTTAGTGACCAGGTTCCAGTCTCCCTTAAGAGAGCAGCAGTGCATTTGTAGCCACTTTGGTGTTGCAAATGCTATAGGCGATAGTAAGTGCTTTCCATCAAGTGGGCCGTCTGCCTGTTTGCTGAACTACTGCAACAACAAAAAACGACTTTTATGATTCCATAACTTAAGCAAGAACTAAGGAGCCAATTGGGTAAATGTTTTCTTCTTACTCTTCTTGTCAAAGTGTGGCGCTGTGCCAACACCTACATATGTTTCCATGTGTTATTAGAATGGCAGCGGAAAAATTTGCGCCATTATTTTTTAGTGCAGACTAATTAACCGCTAAGGCCCATCCATCCATGACCATAGTAAATAATCAAAAGTTTATTAACAAAGTTTACCATGCCAGGAATCGAATCTGGAGCCTTTACATTCCAGTGAGCTAGGCCAGCAAAAGCTTAGCACACTCAACCACGGAGCATTGGTTTGGTCATCGATAATAATGATGAAAATTTCTACCAACACAAAATTGCTCACCCAATAAAATCCAAGTCATTAAAAATAAATGTATTTTCAGGATCGAAACCAACTGCAATTATATCTTTTGCGTTGTTGTATGCCATTTGTCTCGCATCCTCTACTTTTATGTCCTTCCACAGGGCTTTCTCGTCATCCGTCAGTTGTATTATTAATGGTACATCAAACACTTCCTGCAGCCACCTAAAATATAATCAAAATATGCATTAGGACTAAATAAACTTGCAAAGGCAAAATTTGTTCAGCTGACAGGAGCAGTATTATTTAAATGCTTCTGCAGTGCATCCGAGATATATTTGGCTACAAGCACGGATGGCTTTGACACCATCTTGCAAAGGAATACAGCCTCCTTACTGAGCAGTGTGTGCTGCAGCAGCAGCAAGAGCATCCTGAACGTAATAGCCAATAATATAATACATACATACATAACTTCACGCCAGTTCCCTTGCGGGGTAGGCACGAACAACAGAGCGCCATTTAGGCTTATTCTTACACACCTCACTTGCTTCTTTAACATTCATAACTCTTGTCATGCACGCTCGTCTGTTCTTAAGGCGTACAATAATATAATAGCTAAACTATAATCCTCTGATGTTGACACTCATGCCGAGAACCAAATCGGCTTTGTTATAAATTACTAACACATATCTTTAATCACTAATAACAATATTTGAATCTAGTTGACTGAATATCTCGTTATTACAATGTGGTGGCGGGTAACAACAAAGATGGTATTTGAAGCAAATTTCAATAAATATTACAAAATTTAAAAAAATCACGCATGTCCTTGATACTCAGTAAATTTAAAAATAGATAGTAGTTACTACTTATATTCAAATAAAGGTACATAAATATATTTAAAGATAACTAGATTACAACAATTATAATATTTAGTTAGAAGTAATTTAACAGGTATGTGACTTTCAATCACGTTATACTACTTTTATGTATGCACTTATATGTAGATTGCAATGCAGATTTTTGTTTATATTTTTTTATTTTTTTTATTGCAGGAGTTCAGCAGACAGGCAGACGGCCCACTTGATAGAAAGCGGTTACCATCGCCTATGGACATTCGCAACACCAAAGGTGCTACAAATGCGCTGCTGCTCTCTTAAAGGAGATTGGAACCTGGTCACTAAAATTATATTTAAGTCATATGGATTTGTAATGATTGTAATTTGTTTTATACATCAATATTTTTTTTTTTTAAATAGTAACAATATGTATTCCAATGATATGGAAAAAGAATATTAAAGAACTATAGCCTCCTAGTATGAAACTAACTTGTAACACACACTCTGGTTTATATAGAAAATTTCATCAAAAACTTGGAATCAATGTTATTATTTAAAACATATTTTAAACTTAAGTTAGATATAAATTGATCGTCCTAATAAGTTTCTATTCAATTTCATAATTAAACAGAGTATAGAAACTTCTACATACAGCGGTTTAGTCTGGCTAGATGACTTTTTTAGTTTATAGTTATTAGATGTCTTTATTTCTATGTATTCGTTTTATTTTAATTTGTAGGTATATATAGTTTATTTTAGGGTATAATTTATGTGAAGGGTTATTTATTTCTTCAAATAATCTTAACAATGAACAATTTTTTATAAAAAACTGGCTGACCCGGCGAACTTCGTACCACCTATTTTCTGAATTCCTAAAAGACTTTGTCCCATGACACAAAAACCAAAACTACCATAATCATTCTAGATGATCAGGAGGATTCCAGAACCCGATCTCAGCGCCACCTAGCGGTTCTAACTGTGAATCTAAACCATGCGGGAACCCACTCAAACACACAAAAACAAAATTACCAAAATCGCTCCTGGTGATTAGGAGGATTATAGTACCCGATCTCAGCGCCACCTATCGGTTCCAATTGGGGCTGTAAACCATCCCGGGACCCACTCAAACACACACACAAAATTTCATCAAAATCGGGTGTATAGTTTACGATTCTATAAAGGACATACAGACAGACATTCATTTTTATATATCACAAAAAGATTGTAAAAAATGAATTTAAGAAATAAAAAAGAACTTATTAGGCATTTCAATTCATGCATGTCTTACAGCTACAGAATGACAGTACCAATATTCAATATTTAAAAGAATTACAATCAAAATCAACTTATATTTAATCTATATACTAATATTGTAAAGAGGAAAGATTTATATTTATTAATTTTTGGATTTTAGTATGTTTGTAAACTCAAAAACTACTGGACCAATTTCAATCATTCTTTCACTATTAGAATGCTACATTATCCCAGATTAATATAGGCTATATTTATTACTAGAAAAAATTAGGGATCCCTACTAAAACTTCAATAAAGTAACCTAAGGTGTAAAATAATTACTGTTTGAGTGGGTCCAGGGATGGTTTAAATTCACAATTAGACCCGGTACATGCTGCTGGAATCGAGTTCTAGATTTCTATTTATTCAGGGCAGAACAGCGTCTGCCGGAACCACTAGTCAAGCATACAAAATATGTTAATTTCAATTCTAACATACTAACTTTGTGAACATAAAAGGGATCATGTGTCCAATGTGCATACTTTCTGAAGACGGTCCTCTGCCAGTGTAAAGATAGAACTTCTTCCCAGCTTCAAACATATTGAGGATGGTGTGGAGATCTCGATGAGAGAAGAATATGCCCCGTCTAAGGAAATGATGTGCTGTAGATATGATAGACAATTAATGACTTCACCAGAAGTAGATTACGTGACATCCAACCAACATTATTTTCAACTAGACATCATTGTCAGTAATTCACATCTGTCTGTACATATTTTTCATATTCTGTTAAGGATGGTGAAAACTGAGAAAGAATACCATTTCCTGCGGCTGGGGAGCCTTTTATAAGAGGCGATAAACCAACCCTCAGCCAGGTGGTAGGGTATTTACCTGTCTGGATGACTATGCTATGGTTGCCGCCATAACAACTTTGAGTTGTGTTCTAGCGTGCGTGTGTGGCCAGATTTCAATCTCCCATTAGAGAGTGACAGGACATTGTTAGCACCTTTGGTGTTGGATATGTCCATAGGCGATGGTAACGGCTTTGCATCAGGTGGGCCTGTACCTGTCTGCTAAACTGATGCAATAAAAAATGTGTTTGTAATAAAGAGTCTATTATAGAGCATATTATATTATATTATTTATTTGTAAGTTGAAAAATACCATAATATTTATTGTCTATACCACTGTATTATATTATTCTGCTGTACTAAACCTGCAGACTATTAAGCTTCAGAAAGTAGCCTTCCTGGCATACTACATAGTGGTATAATATAGTTTACATTGGCAACATCTCTGGTGTTGCAGGTTTATAGAAAACATTACCAGTTTCCATCAGGTAGGCAGTTAACCTGTCTGCTGTGCATTCTAGTAGTAATAATACACCTAAATAAAATTATGTAGCAGCTCCTGGCACCTCAATCTAATATGTCTATTAAACAAGGCAGAGTATGGTTCGTCTAGAAGGTTGCTTGGAAAAATATGGGTCTCTATGCATTTCTACAGATAAATCTATAGTTTATGCATACAATGCAAAGTGAACAGTCGTAGCCCAGTAACTAGTGTGGATTTACCTTTCTTTCCTGTAACCTTTTCAAATTTTGCTATAAGTTCATTATCTATCTTTTGACTCCCAAACCTTTCTGGAATAAATAGAAACATATAAGCATACCATATAAATTTAGGATCACTATTTTAACAGTAAGAGTGAGAAAATATTTTAAATACATTGATTATTGATAATATACCCTGTGAGGGTACATCATAGAAAATTTTACATTATATTCAATTTGTTCTTTGATAAATATTTACAGAAGCCATCATATTAATTTGGTTTATATCTAAAACAAACCCCTTCTCCACAATAGTATATGAGGTTTATCAGCTCAAATAATGTTCAAAAGAAACTATTCCCATAATCAAACAAGCTAATAAACCACATATAACTATAATTAATAATATATTTAACTGTGTGTGACAAATGACTTCTTCCATATATCAAGTCAATTTGGAGAGTTATGGGATACCATACAAATTTTCATGTCTATTTCACCTCTTACAAAAATGTTTCAGAGACAAAAATTAGCCTATGCCCTATCTCAAGGTATGACCTACAACCTTGCCTAGTTTCATTAATATCCATTCAGATATGTGATTTTGAAAATGTAATAAACTCACATTTATATTACTAGTGTGTAAAAAGTAAGGAAGTGCCCAGTAAAAAATATAACTTTTAACACACTTTGAAATTACAGTTGCGTCTACCAGCCTATCCTTGCTTTTACAGAAAATTCCAATTGAATCTTTTAATCAAAATCAGTTTTTTTTTAATTATGCCTCTAACACCTTCCGCATTGATTTTGCCAATTTCAGAGTTATTAAAAGACCGGCACTTAGTTAAATGCAAATTTAACATACAGAATTTTGTTCTGTGATTTATACATTTTTTTACTAATCTGTGGACAATGCAAAAATTAAGTAACTGACTACATTACACATACTATTGAGCATAAAAAACTTACAAAGAATATTCACAGAATTACTATGTACTAATGAAACATATTTCTTATTCAGTCATAAATTGATACTCCTAATTAGCTCCTTATCAATTTAGTAAAATTGAAAAGCTAATTAAGACTTATAATTTATGATTGATTCATTCTCTTATATTATGTTACCCATAATACAAGATTAGATATGTGTGTTATTATACCTGATTATTTATAAACTTACTAATCAATTTATCATAGTCAATTCCAGTCTCAGACTTTCCAGCTACATTCCACGGATCCACAATGTCATCATCATCATTGATATTCAGGTTGCTAATTTGTTCTTCAGCCATATTTTGTGACTGAAAATAAAATTAATAGTAAAAAACTGTTCAATTTAAAAATAGGAAAAATATATACTTTTTTTAACAAAAACAAAACCAACTTCACACCTTCAAACTAAAAACCAAAAAATAAATATTTAATCTTTTTACCCCTTTTTGTAATCTGTGTCAAGTAAAACATAAAAGAACAACAACAAATTTAACAAGATATAGTAATTTTTATGTTTTACTTGACACCAAGTTCTAGATGTAGAAAATTTACTTTTTAGTTGCACAAATAAGTCAATTGCTTTAGAAATAATATATTTAGCGCCGGTGGAAATTGTACAACTGGCACACATATACAAACGTGCTATCTCACTCTTCGGTGTATATGCTCTTCAACAAGGGTTGCTCTCAATTTCCTTGTGATCCACAAATCAGATCCTTAAGGGTAACTCTCAATTTCTCTGGGATCCACTCATCAGATCCTGTCTTGCGGGAGTATACATACTTACAAATAAAGAAAAACCTTCAAAAACCAAAGAAAATGTTTCCAAAATTGATGAAGAAATCACATAAAATGCATACAAAAAATTAAGCGCATGTGAAAAACGTAGCAGCTACATACATATACAAGATTTTTCTATTAATTTAGGCACACTGTGTTCTTTAATAAGGATGCTTGATAGCCCTGGGATCCGATCCACACATCAGATACTGACTTGGTGACTATGGGACTACCTCGGGAGTATACGGGAGTATAAAATAAATAAATACACTTGCAAGTAAAGAAAAATTTTGAAAATGATTTACAATTCATGGTGATATTGTGTTACGCAGAAGTTGGTTAACAATTTTTGTGACTCTCTAATTCCTTGGAATCCACTTATCAGATCCTGACACGATGACAATGAGAACAATTAGGGAGTATAAACTTTTGATTTAAAGAATATTTTTAGAATTGACAAAGAAATCGAGTAACGAACATACAAAAAAACATGCAGATGAATTGAGTATCCTCCTTTTTTTAAGTCCGTTAATAATGTTGTGAAAGAAAAGCCTAAACAAACTGAATTGAGTAAAAGAATTAAATAATTTACAAGCAGCTTAGTTACAACTTTGCTCGTGAGATTTTTAATTCTAAATTGCTATGTAACATGTAATTACCTAAAAGAACAGCCACTAATGTATTATAAAGTTAAAGAATCATGATGCTACCACGATCTGATTTTGTCCGGTTTATTTAGTCCTTTCATTTTCATAAATTTAAAATATTGCAACCTAAATTGTTAACCTCTTATAATAATTCAATAGAATAGATTACATTTTTGGAACTAATTGGGACTTACCTTTAACTTAAAACTTAAAAAATAAGTACTATCAACTTTACTATATTATTATCAAAAAGCTGATGCAACCTTCAAATCAACATTTAATAAAAATCAATCAATTTCAAATTTCTATCCGTGCCACGATCGCTGTCGCTGGACATTTTCTACTCCTGCGTTCCAATTCCATGTATAAAGTTAACCATATTAACATTGAGCTACTTTTGAAAAAATATGACCAAAGATGTGATTAAATGGTGTACACGTAGGTGTAAAAGAGATACTCATATTTGATTTTCAATTACCGAAATGTTACCTACCTATTTCTAAAACGAACTTTTTGGTTTATGGACTATAACTGTCAAAGATACGTTTTATTTTAACTCCCAGTTTTATTTGCTACAAAACTTTTTTTTCTAACACAGTAAAAAAGTTCTAATAACATTTTTTTATAAAAAAAAGACCTCACCCAGTAAGTCTGGTGGGGCTGGATGAGGATTACTTTAGGTCCTTTTCTTGTTTTATATTGCAAAATATATTTTTAGAATAGGGATAGCAATATAATTTGTAGCATAGCGTTATTTATTTAAAAAAACGTATGAAAAAACAAAACGTAAAGTTACCCCAGTGTCGCCAGCATACTTTTCTGAAGACTTACCAAATTTCGTAGCGATATGCTCAAACAAAACTTCATACTACATATTTTATAGACAGTTATAGTTTTATTCGGTAAACAAAAATTCTCGTTTATAAATTTAAATACTGAATAAGGTGCTATTTTTTTTTATCAACTAGTAAAGATTTATATAAACAAACGCAATTCTCTAGGTAAAATTACCAACAATGTATTAAAAAACCAACGCTTGTCATATTCTGTGCACAAAACAAACGTCAAATTTTGTCAATAACACGTTCGGTTCACCGATTCTTTTTTTGCTATTTTCATAGTGATAGCGAGTAGTATCGTGCGTTTCTTTGTTTCAAAAAACGTTGTATGGATATTTCGTTTTAAAAAGGTCTGGGGGTCATCGTTCTTGATGGTGTCGGGGGACGATTCAAATGGTGGTCGTTTGTCGCGGAAAACTACGAGGTCCCCGAACCGCAAGAAGAAGGCAGATGCGGACCTAGCGAAGGGGTCAACGTTGCGAAATGCCTCCCAACCTTCTGTCCACAAAAGAAACCTTTACGTTGTCTCTTTCCCCATTATTATTTTGTTTAATATACTCAGATCAATACTGTATCAGTTGTTTATAATTTTTAAATATTTATACACGGCGTCGCATCGTTTTATGAATAAACCGCGAAAGAGCGGCGAGTGTAACTTAGAAGTGGTGGTTAAGGACGGCGTGGTATCCACAGAACTAGCACAAGAAGAAATGTCTCACGTACACAATGTAGGTCCTGGGGACCCTTTGTTGGCAAAGCAGAAACACCATCATCGAAAAGCATTTGAATATATTTCCAAAGCTCTCAAGATAGATGAGGAGAATGAGGGTGAGTGATTCATTAAGTTTCAAGTGTTTTGATGATTCACAATCTGCATAACTAGCAGTGCTTGTTTCTTTGCTTGTAATATTGAAAATAGAATTTGTTTGCAAAACAAACAAAACATCTGAGTTCTATTTTCAAACTTCTGGTATTACACATAATTTATTGGACATGAAACTTGGCTGTACATGTACTTAAAATATTGTTACACTTAATAATATTGAAGCAGTACATAATATTTTATAAAAAATTTAGACTTTAGATCACCTATTATTATTTATCTGAAATAACATTTTTTTAAATATTTCTTTTATATCTTATTAGAAAAATAAACAAAATCATTTATTTTATTTGTGAAGACAAATATATCAAAATAATAATCACACACACTTCAAATATTTCATGAAATTGACAATATGATAAATGTTAATGAAAATTAAAATAGTGGTTAAAAAATCAAATTACATTTTTTTTTTCCTAAAGTAAGTAAACATAATTTAAAAATACTTTAATATAATTTCACCTGCAATTTCAATTGTATTTTGGCTCTTTTTATTAAGAATAATGCAGCTTAGCTTTATAAAATTAACAAAGCTTTTCTTGCAACTTGCATACATTTAAAATTTATTTAAATATCTTGTTTTCTATAAAATAAAATATCCTAGGCATAGGACATTTTTACAATGACCATGTATATATCCATAAGTTTAGACAAAGTAAAACTCAAATCTCTTTGAGATTTTGGAAATATTGACTCATTGTTTCTGTAAATCACAAATTGTTATTCTTATAACTAATAATAATTAATTATTAATTAAAAGTGGGCTCTTCTCTTGTTTTGAATACAAACTTTCAAATGTGGGTTTATGGTTGCAACCTTCATGGTTGAATATGGTCTAAGCATTTGCTCACCTTACTCACTGAAACACTGAGATACCGGGTTCGCTTCCTGGCATGATAAATTTAAACTACTGGCAAGCAAAATAAACTTTCCAATGTTTACTATGGTCTTAACGTCTAGAATTGGCCTCGGATTTGTCTCTAGTATATTAACCATAACACAAGTGTAACTTTTTTAGCTTTAAGATTTGTTTATCAGCTGATTTTATCATTGTCTATGGTGGCACAATCTTTTCTATATTCAAGGAATCAGGAAATCTTAACAGCTGAAATGCACACTTCCATACTTAATACATACATTTTTTTATTGTTTTCTTCCTTCTTTAGTTCTTTTTCACAGATAAGATACAGAGAAGAACAAAAAAATTCTAATCACAATATCCTATATGTTCAACCTTGCTTGATAAATATAGGAAGACTTTATCCAATGTTTATTTATACCTGTAGATATTTCTTCTTTCTCTTGCAATCAGGTGATTTCCGCAACTTGATGACATAGTGCCTATTTTGCATCCAGCCCAGGTCCTCTAGGAATTCCATCAGCTTTTTAATGTTGCCGAAGACTACACAGACAGAGGCTATCTGGGGTGTCCAGATGCTTTGCGCTATATTTGGGCCACCCCTCCGCATTCAAGCAGAACATGGGCAGCTGTTTCTTCTGCCTCCAGGCAAGCTCTGCACAGAGGGCTGTTAGTGACACCTATATTGAAAAGATGTCTGTTAAAATTGCTATGTCCAATGGCTGCACTAATAACTAGTCTCAGCTGAGATCAACTGAGCTTTAGAATCATCCTGGAGAAGCCCAAGTTGGCTTGAGGCATTATCAACTTAGCTTTTTTTATTTATTGCAAGAGTTCAGCAGACAGGCAGACGGCCCACTTGATGGAACATGGGTTTTTGGTTCGCACAGGCACGTTTTTATCCGTGCAGGAACTGAGAAAGAACACAATTTCCTGCGGCCGGGCGGCCTGTCGTAAGAGGCGTCAAAACCACCCACAGCCAGGTGGTAGGGCATTTGCCCGACTGGATGGCTACCACCCTGGTCTAGAGTATGTCGCCATAACAACCTTGCGTTGTGTTCCGGCATTAGTGACCAGGTTCCAGTCTCCCTTAAGAGAGCAGCAGCGCATTTGTAGCACCTTTGGTGTGGCAAATGTCCATAGGCGATAGTAACCGCTTTTCATCGAGTGGGCCGTCTGCTTGTCTGCTGAAATCATGCAATAAAAAAAAAGAATGCAAGCAGATATATTTCACATTTCAACTGCGTTTATCCTACTTTCATGCTTCTTCTGCAAACCCAACTTTCACTACCATACATCAGTGTTGGCAACAACACCTCTTGATGGATAGCTAAGTGTGCCTTTGCAGACACTTTCTGTCTGTTCATAAAAGAGTTAAGTGCTCCAGTCACCTTATTATCTGCTATTAAAAATTATTAAACCTATTCAAAATGGGTGTAAATCAATATTTTTGGTTTTTAGTTTTTTTTCAAAACATTCTTCTTCTTCTTCAGCCACTCTCAGTCCACTGCTAGATGTAGGCCTCCCCAAGTACGCGCCACATATCCCGGTCTCCCTAACACATCCGCTCCCTAATATAGATGTTTTCCATGGGAGATGGTAATTACTTGTAATCAGGTGGATTATCTGCCGAGAAAAACAATAATAATAATAATAATATAACTTCACGCCAGTTCCCTTGCGGGGTAAGCACGAACAACAGAGTGCCATTTTGGCTTATTCTTACACACCTCACTTGCCTCTTTGACATTCATAACTCTTGTCATGCAAGCTCGTCTGTTCTTAAGGCTCCTGACATCACCTTCTGCTAGTACACGATCAATTTGATCATGGAAGGTGTGTCGTGGCCTTCCACGACTTCTGCATCCATCCACTTTTGCATTGTATATCTGTTTAGTCATTCTTTCATCATGCATTCTTTCCACATGCCCGAACCACCGGAGCATTCCTTTCCTTACCTTCACCCCGACACTCTCTTTCAGACCAACTCTCTTTCTTACTTCGGTATTACGAACGCGGTCCGCGAGCGTCACTCCGCAGATTTTGCGCAGTGCTCGCATCTCGACCGCGTTTACTCTACTTTCATGCTCTCTCTTCCATACCCAACTCTCGCATCCATACGTGAGGGTAGGTACCAGCACCGCGTTGTGTATGGCGAGCTGGGCCTTCTGGCTGAGGTTCTTAGCGCCTAGAAGTTTACCTAACGCTCCATTCACACTATTCCCCAAATTCACTCTTCTTTCTATATCAGCGGTGTACCTTCCATCCCTGCTAAAAGCACATCCAAGATATACAAACTCATTCACTTGCTCTAGCATAACATCATCGACCATTATCCTTGCATTCGTTCTGGTTTCTTCTCTTTCAAACACCATAACCTTTGTTTTCTTCGCATTCAAATGTAAGCCTCTCGAAAAACAATAAACTGCAATAACAATCATAACTCAAAAATTCTATATATTTATCAAGCTTAAGACACCTTGATCCTTATCAAAATTGATAGATTATCTCCTATTGATACAGATGTTACTTACTACTGTCACTATCAGATAGGGTCGAACCACCTCCTCGTGCAATGTGTGCAAGGCACATAGGCGCCAGAAATGCCTTATAGATTTTGGTTTAGGTTAGTTTAGGTAGGCCATGGAAAAAGAGTACCAATACTTTTGGCCCTTTTTCAGGATTGATAATGAAATAGCTGATAATATGAGTTTTCTTTATCAATTTTTTTCCAAATTGTATTGAAATGTTTTTATTATTTACAAAACCAATAAGGTGCTTTATTGGTTTCACACACAGGCATTGACTATGGTTGGCGTGGCATCGCTACCAGAAGGTCAATGGAATGGGTGTTTCTTTAACAAAACCACTAGTATTGATAGTGTGGCCATGGCCTAAGCGACAAATTGTTATTGCAAAGCTGGCTAAGCTTTATACAAATATATTTATTTATATAAAATGTGCAGTGTGGCTTTGCTTTACGTAGGCTTATTTTTTAACAGGTCAAAAAGAGCTTGCAATAGAGTTATACAAGAAGGGAATATATGAGTTGGAGCGAGGCATCGCTGTCGACTGCTGGGGCGGGCGTGGAGACGCCTGGCAGAGGGCCCAGAGGCTTCACGATAAGATGAAAACGAACCTTGGAATGGCCAAGGACCGCTTACACTTCCTTGGTATGATTTATACTATTATATTTTGGAACACGTTAACTGTGCATGTAAAGTTCATAAAGACAGAGTCATGAGACATTCTATGTAATGTCTGGTCAATTATAAATACACGAACAATACAGAATTTAAACGATTTATATTTTATACTCTTTACATTAATAATAAAAACAGTAATATTATGAATGTACGTAGTTGCAGGGGGAGTTACTCTATACTAGGTGGAAATTTTAGGTGGTGGCAGAAAAGTCAGCTTATATGTTAGAGGAGTATTATCTAAATATTTGTTCAAATGTTTCGATCAGTCAAATCTTATATTCACTGGTGCTTAAAATGTTGACACTGTTCGCAGGAAGCGAGAAAAAAATTAAATTAATGACTTTCACAGATTTCGTGTGGTGAAGTATAAAAATTTATAACTCTTTACTTTTCTAGCTGTTAAATTCTTATAGGCCGTTTTATAAAGTCCGTGTATGTTTTAAGGTATTAAATATAAATACAATTTATGAAGAGTTTTTAAAAATAATTTTCCTGGATCTTAAATGGTGAAAATAATAATTATACTATACTGTCTTGTTTCAATGGAGTTTGAATGGAGCGTTAGGTAAACTTCTAGGCGCTAAGAACCTCAGCCAGAAGGCCCAGCTCGCCGTACACAACGCGGTGCTGGTACCTACGCTCACGTATGGAAGCGAGAGTTGGGCATGGAAGAGAGAGCATGAAAGTAGAGTAAACGCGGTTGAGATGCGAGCACTGCGCAAAATCTGCGGAGTGACGCTCGCGGACCGCGTTCGTAATACCGAAGTAAGAAAGAGAGTTGGTCTGAAAGAGAGTGTCGGGGTGAAGGTAAGGAAAGGAATGCTCCGGTGGTTCGGGCATGTAGAAAGAATGCATAATGAAAGAATGACTAAACAGATATACAATGCAAAAGTGGATGGATGCAGAAGTCGTGGAAGGCCACGACACACCTTCCATGATCAAATTGATCGTGTACTAGCGGAGGGTGATGTCAGGAGCCTTAAGAACAGACGAGTGTGCATGACAAGAGTTATGAATGTCAAAGAAGCAAGTGAAGTGTGAAAGAATGGGCCTAAATGGCGCTCTGTTGTTCGTGCCTACCCCGCAAGGGAACTGGCGTGAAGTTATGTATGTATGTATGTATGTCTTGTTTCAATTTTACACCATGTATAAAATCGTAAATGAGCTTTAGTAGAACTCAGCTGTATATGTTAAAATCAAAGTATTTTACAACAAAATTCTACAACAAAATGTTCATTAGGAAGATGTAAATTGCATAAATTTCTATTTTGTCTTTATTACTTTTGATGTTTCACTTTTGCATAGTCATAAATTTAATATAATACGTGGAACTTAGGTTATACTAGCGTGCCCGTAATTTCATACACGCAAATATATACTTATTATTTAAGCATCCTACTAATCATATAAACTTCTCAGTTTATTTAAACAGAAAAAAGAGAATGCATACTAATTCTTGTGTTAGCCACGAGAAATAGCAGCCCGTCGTAAGAGGCAACAAAACAACTCACAGTCAAGTGGTTGGCCATTTGCTCTTCTGGGTGGCCACCAACCAAGATGCCCAATTCTCCTATTTCGATATCTTAACGTTGCAAAGACATTCAAACTACGATTCCATTGCGGTAGTGTAAAAATTCGTATTCTGTTAAATCCACAATATCTTCTCGTAATCGTCGCAGCGGAATAATAGTAGATAAAAATTATATTGCTATTAGCAGAAATTGAGTTAATCGAAATGAATATTGAAAAGCTGCCAAAAATTATAAAAATTATTCCGCTTATAAATATTTATAAACATAGAGTGGGTGCCACAGGCTTGCCGTTGTAATTAACAGAATACGGAAATCGGACAAACCTACTATTGAGACGGTAATGTCCAGCGATTTTGACGAGATAGTAATAGCAGATTTGGGCCTCAGGTCCACAGTACGCCGCCATAACAACCTTGAGTTGTGTTCCGGCATTAATGGCCAGGTTGCAGTCCCACTTTGGAGGCCGACGGTATATTACTAGTAGCATCTTTAGTGTTGCAAATGTCCATAGGCGACGGTAACCACTGTTCATCTGGTGGGCTGTCAGCATGTTTGCTGTACTTCAGCAAAAACACATAAATGGAAATAACCATTATAAATATTAATGGCGCGGATTAAAATCCATTTACGGTTTCATTATACGTATAGATATTAAAGAGGAGCTGTTCTATTACTACAAGTCAAGGTGAACATCTATTTACTGAGGTAGCAAATATAGTTCATTGACTTTTCCTAGAAGTAAAAATTTTATTCAATTGCATTACCTTTGTTCTTTCAAATTGTCAGTTATTAATGAGGAGTCTAGACTCTAGAGGAATCCGCCTCACATTTCGTCTAGACTGTTGAACTCTCTGCTTTATGTGAAGTCTACAATTGCTATTGACTTTGAAATAATTCACTCGTATTAAACTTTATTGGTTTATTTTGTATATTTATTTTAATATATATATTAGTACGTGAAGCAAAAACTTTGTACCCCTATAGTTTATATAGAGAGGGAGTGCAGAATGCTAATATTTTTTTTAATTATGCATAAAAAATACATTAAATCAATAAATAAGACATTATTACACATTATTACACTACCCTGTATTTGACGCACATACGTATTATTAAACTCAATTTAACAGTGTAGCCTTGGCGAAATCTGTGATTATAGAAGTTAGTCTTTGACAACAGAATCTTAATAATGTTCAAACTTATAATTTAAATTAATTATGGTCGATTTTCGACCACTGGGCGACCACTAGTCTATTTAATTCTAACTTGTATGAAATGGAATGCTACTTCGCAATAAATCTATGCCACTTGAATCATGTAACTTAGTCGATATATTTTAATAGCATTCGAGGTACCCTCTCTCTTTTTCTTTCACCTTATACCAATTATTTGGGGTCGGCACAAATGACTTTTCCTTCCACGCTCCTCTATTTTGACATACATCTTCTGTCACACCAGAAATCATGATATCGTCCCCCTAGGTGAGATAATAACTGACGAAACTCTTGAATCTATAATGTGATATTTACACCACATTTAGTATAAACCGCGCGCAGAAGGTTTGCCGATAACTACTTACTATTATTGTATATACTTATGTAAAGTATATACAATAATAAATTAAAATAATAAATTCATTGCAACAACTATTTATAGAACCTTTTTTGTCAACCCTCCTGACCGTCGACGCGTGACATCGTGAGGCTATCGGCAAATCTACTGCGCACGGGTAGTATTTATCGTAACGACCAATGAAGTTTATAGATCGATAATAAAGCATGAGGAGTGCCAGGACTCGCATACGAGTTTTGAGTGCTACTCTTTGGACGCAACATATAAACGTACGGTGCAGGATCTACCGCACAATGCGAGCGGACCCCGCCGACTAATGAAACTAGTCACTGTATTTAGTATAAGTAAGCAGAAATCTCCTGAACCACGCACCTTACCGATCATGAAAAATTTACCCTAAACTTTTGTAGACCACAGCACGCGTAGGCCGTTTATCAGTGAATCTCTAAAGCGCATCATTGTTCATAATCACGTTTTTATAAAACTCGTGCAAGATAATAATTTTTTTATTACAAGATCACTGATTCGTGTTCATTATTGGCATCAACAAGGCTCTTGAAACGAATAAATTTTTAAGAAAATTTGAGACTAAAAGAAACGTTGTTGCTGACAACGATGCTCTCGGGGGATGCACCTCACGGTGTCCCAGAAACCTTATAGTAATTTATTAATAGCAAAAACGTAAAAAAATTGAATTAAATCAAATTGTAATGAACTAGATAAAACATAATTTATTTGTAGACTTTCTTTAGAAAATATGGACTAGGGTTGTCTTATACTAATTTTTGATGTTTTTGGAATTGATTAAAAACATGTCGAATATTCGAGCAAGCCAGCAGCGTTCCCTGGGGTCCAAACTACCAGTGTTAGGGCTCCAGGTACCTCCTCACAGTTCGTACCCTGTCCTAGATTGCTGCCTTCTGTATCTGGCCCTTCACCCAGCCTCCTAGCGAGAGCCACTCTAGGTGACGGTCGAGCTATTCGCTATATGACCGTTGACGGTGACAACTATCGCCACAACGATCGTTGACTCCAAACATCATATAGCGGATAAACTCATGAGCAAGATAGAATTGATTATGATTATAGTATTTCTGGGGCACCGTACATACGCTTTCAACTCGTAAATTATCCTTTTAAAGTGAACGAGGCGTTACCCATATCTTCACGTCTTCGAGCGTCATAAATTAAATATTTCGCACGCACCATGTGTCAGAATTTGAGTCTAGTTTATGAATCTCGGGGAACGTTTCGGAACATTTGCCTGACTACATTACGACGTGTGCTATGACTGTTAGCCGTAAAGTTTGAAGTTTAAGACTTGGATTTAGAAAGGAATGAAATTCAAGACCGAAATAATAACTTAGGAATGTGAATTACATGAAACGGCACGCCATGGACACGATACAGTAGTCGAATTGATTGTAGTGGGAAATATAATAATATATAAATATCTTTATTAAACTTAGTATACACTGGTGAAATTTGTATTTAGGCCGAGCGTACTCTACTAATATTTCAATTCGATTTTCCCCCCGCAAAATTTATAACATAATGGAATTCCATGGAAACGCGTGAACCACGGAATTAATTCCGCGCCGGGTTTTTAAATTCGGGCGTGTGATTCTTTTATTCAAAAAAAATTATAGAAACTATTCCGCTTAGGATTTAAATCATACACTTTGCTGCAAATTTGAAGCATAAGGCGGCACACGCACTGAAAGTATATATAAAAATTTAAAGCCAAGCTCCAATCGCATGCATAAAATCCATATGCAACAAAAGGAGAGGAAATTAGGGCAATAAGTTTGAACATTAAAGTTATTTAAGCGGCCAATTAAACAATCGTTATTTTTAACAAAATTGCTATGTCCTTAAAAGTTTTTGAGTTCCGAGAATTGAAGCATTATTATTAACTGTAGTTTAGTGTAAAAAACTATTTAAAAAGTATTATCTAGAACAAACACAATAGGTGTTTCAACAAGGTTTTCAACCAGTATTTGAAGATCTTGGTTGCAAACCATAAGATATTAAGTATTAAATAAAAACTGTTTAAAGTGTATCTATCCCCTCATAATATTAAACTATAAATCGGAAAATTCTTAAAATACTCAAAGAAGTATAGAATTTAAAAATACTTTCAACGAAAATTAATCTGGAGATCCATTGAGTAGTTTCGATTAAATATTTCTTTAGGGTTCTGTAGCGAAATCACAGAAAAAAATATTAGCCCCTTCTACGGAACGCTCCATTGTGCGTGGACAACAACGCACTTGGCCGCTATTGTATTCATACAATATTTAATTTCAATGAGTGTGGTATATTAACGTGCAATTCTTATTTTAAACCGTTGATAACAATTAGTTTATATGCAAATTACTTAATTCGGTCCATTTACTCGATAATCTTTACGCGTTAGCGCAATTTACACTCAACATAATTAGTGAATTTAAAATTAAATTAACACGTCCATTAGATACATTATGTAATTCGACACGATCAGTATAAACAAACATCCACTTCGTTCGTTTTTTTTTATTGCCTAAGATGGCAGACAGGCAGACGGTCCACTTGGTGGAGAGTATTTACCGTCACTTATGAACATTGGGCAATACCAATGCGATGTCAACGTGTTGCCAGCCACTAGGATGTGATAGGGAGGGAGGATGGTATAGGAGGTGGGACTGGAGTAATGGGAAAGAGGGGATGCATCATTGGTCATTATAGAATTCATGTTCATTGTGACATATTTTTTTTGCGACGTAAGTTTTCACTTCTGCTATATATTTTCAATTGGATTAAATTGAGTGATATGGCGGTAAACGGAGCACAGTGTGACCGTGCTGTTGTAATTTTTCATCTATCTTGTGGTCTACAAATCTCGCCCTATTTAGGATCAATTTATCAATTAATTCATTAATTGTCAAACTAAAATCAAATACTCAGACCTCACAACAAATAGCAATTATACTCTGTGTTAGCGATGGAAATAATTATTATCTACTTGAGTTTCACCATTGACTTTTGAGTGTAAATTTATTTTCGTCTTCAAAATGTAACGAACTTTTTTTGCTGATTGTACAAGGAATTTTAAATTTCAAGTTTAGAATTCCTATAAATCTATATATATATATCAATTACTGTCCGTTAGTCTCGCTAAAACCCGAGAACGGTTGGATTGATTTGGCTAATTTTGGTTTTGAATTATTTGTGGAAGTCCAGGGAAGGTTTGAAAGGTGAGTAAATACGAAAAAAATGCTTGGAATATAGTAAAAACAACAATTTCGCTTTCCCTTAGAAATTATTCCTACCTGTCAAAACAGTTGATGTTCCTCCCGTCGTTCAGAAATCAATTAAATTTAAAAGTCGTTCAGAAATCAAATTAAATTTAAACTGAAGTTTGTTTTTAAATTTTTTTGGGTTTGAATGTCAAACGTTTGATGTTCGTTCCGGTTAAGTTTTGACCACATTTTCTACTAAAGTTGAAACATTGTGCAATTATCATTCAGTTTTTTTATTTATTGATTCTGAGGGGGTAAGAAGTTTGCCGGGTCAGCTAGTATACAAATATTACTACAAACGCAAAAACTTCTCGAAGCTAATTTACCTATACTACGTTATATGATACCTATCATATTTATTATACATATATGACTTATCGAAAGTAATCATTTTGACTTTTCAAAATAAACGTCCAAAGTTAATTGTGTAACAGAAAGATTATGCAGAAGTGAAACATCTACAACAAACCAACGAAATAGGAATCTGAATATCTAAATTAAATGTAATAAACTGAACAGCAATAATATTCTGTCTATTATCTACAATCTACATGCACAGTTAAAATGTTCTACTATCCCTGAAATCTTCAAACTCACTGCTGTTATTTCTGATCGGTTTGAACATTGTTAAGCTATTGCTATTATTATTTGTTTAATTTTAAGATTGGCTGGGTGTATGCATGTTAGCTTATTTGTTTTATTTTTAAGACCCTATACAAGAGTAGTAGGTGAAAGTAGTATGGTATAAAGGTAGATGGTATAGATAGATGTAGATTGTTTGGTATAGGTACTTAACTATGGTTTGACTAAAACACTTCAAGTCGCATAATAAAACTGTTAAAATTATGTTTTTAATTTGTACACAATCTCAGACGAACATCAGATAGAGCGAACCGCGAGTTCTGAGAGCGAAGCCGGCTAAAGAAAGCCGATTGCGCCGCAGTGTGTTACGAGAACATAGTATTAAATAATCGAATTAGTACGGACAAAGGTGGAATCGCTTCCAGTGGATACACTACTATTAACCACACAGACGCAAACCACGTGTATATTACACAAGTTAAAAAAAAATCTTCGTTCCATTTGACATATTCGTTCACGTGGGCTCTATCTATACTTTTCTTTGTCTGAGTATATATACAATATGATCCTAATTAATCTATGCGACAACTTAATTAAATGAAATAAATGCATTCTTCATTGGATATTTCATAATTGAAAAATTAAATCCATTAACGGCTTACATTAGTAGGGCCGTCACTCTGCTTTACTCTACCAATAAAAAATATAATTGATGTCTATAAATTTTTCACTACAATTATGTCTATAAGATCTTAAGTTGAATACATCAGAAATTAATTATTTTTTAAATCCCATGCTAAGAACTATTAGTATATATAGTACGCCCGTCTTCCAATCTTTATCACCGTTTTTACTTGGCAATAGATAGCTCTGCAGAGTTTTTCGTACAAAAAAATACATACGCAGCCGTCTATATCTAATCTAAAAAGACCGTTTAATATCGCAGACTATACAGGTACTTAAAATAAATCATTATTATGTAGTTTACAAAATAATTTCGTTCCAAAACAAGCTCTTATCTTTTCATTTCATTATCTTTCTAGGTGAACTTAAAATATAGCACATTTGAAAAACCAAACTCGTTGTGTAGTGAAAGTATTTTATGTTAAGTCATTAAGAGCCCCAGTTATAAATTCTATTAAAAATCTTTACAAACACTGAATTGTTTTATAATATATTTTTTTTATTAACAACTCTACGGACTCTAGTTCCGTACCCTTTTTTTACAATTAAATTTAAGAAAAAGTTAAGAAGTTGTACACGCTTATTTGTTACTTTGTTGTTGTGTATGACATTTAATGAATGTATGTTTGTGTTGTGGTGTACCTTATTATGATATATTTATTATGATGATTTATAAGCTCAATTAGTAATTTTCTTCTATACTCAGTTTATCATTAGTATAAGCGAGAAAGTTATTAAATATATTAATCATATCTTTGAATGACTCACCTCATTCGGTCGTGATGAGATAGGCCATATTGAATTGGGGTTTTCTCTAATCAATTTTGTGATTCGTTGACAGTTTATCATCATTTTCTTTTTAAACGTCAGCTTTCAATATAATTATGTAGTGCACTTCATCTACCTTTATGCCAAACTCAAATACCTCGCCTACTACTCGTACATTTTTGACAGCAAAAAAAGAAACAATGTTATTCACAATTGAACACTATCTGCCCAATGTAGCGAACCTTGTCGCCCTGAGTAAGTTGGGCGTTGACAGCGAACCGGAAAGAAGTGACAAAAAACCCAACGAGTCACCAATAAAAGTACGGAGACCTTTAGAGAAGGCCAAGACGACGTTACTAGCTCACACTGAAAGTAACAGTGGTCAAACGAAGCCACCGATAGAAGGTAGAACACCCTCAGAGATACGCTTAGCTTCGTTTGACATAACCTACTGCAAAGACTAATGTTGTAAAATGTCTGGAGTATAATGACAAGCGTTCAGTGGTTGTGGACATTTTTGACAGTTCATTTTTTCGAGTCAAGTCAGAGTCAGAATAATTTTTTCGAGTCATATTTATAGGCTTAATTTTAAGTGTTTTAGATTTAAATGATACACATATTGGAATACTTTTTGGTATATATATATACCTATATATTTTTTAATAAATGTATGGTATGCGCAAAACATAATGCACTTTGAGGGAAGTTAGTTCTGTATGTTTTGCGCATCAAGTTTTAACGTTTATTACATAACGTAGTGTCTAATATGAAAGAGGATCTGTACAATTCTCGATACGCATTTAAATTTTGATCATATTGTACAGGATGGCCAAAACAGTGACGTTCAAAAGAAAAAGATTTACATGAAGGGGTACCCGAATTACTCTCATGTTTTACCAAAAATTTTAGTTTTCGAGTCGTTTACTTTTTTTATTCATTTTTGAGAAATTTCGACCGCAGCGGGTTTAAATATGTTTTACTTTATTTTTGGGTATGTTTGTTTGGGAGTTTTTATATACGTAAAATAATCAGAAGCCTAACATCAACTCATGTTTCTTCCCTAGATAAAAAATTTAGCCCAACGTAACCTATGTTGATTACTTGCTCTCAAAATGAACTAAATCTTAATACTACTAGTGTAATATAAATAGAATGTTATTCAAGTTTACAGTTTTGTGTTACTTTTATTTCTTTGTCAAAAATATCCACAAGCCCAAAGTGAAAAATGTCAAAAATGCCGGCTATCGCGACAGTTGGTGTCGACGGACGCTTTACAACACCGCAGAACCCTAACATACTCGTGTGACAAACCATAATAACAAAATTAAATGCAACCCTGTTTCGAGACATACACTACCCATTGGTATTTCAGTTTTTTTTTAAATTATCAATGTTTGCACGTGGGTTCACTGTGCTTCTGTTTTTTTTTTTTTGCTTTACGATGTGACACGGAGCATGTATCGGTGTGTACCAGTGGGAAAGCATTCATTAACTACGGCACTCAAAGAGCTTAAAAGACGATTAACTATAATTAAAGTAAAATATGATGGTAAGTGACGATCTCTTCGTATTCTTTACTTTGACAGCTAATGTAAAATACGTAAATAGAAAAGTGAAACTAGTATTTCAATCTCTATTATTTAAGATTAATTTAATGTGCAATTATTCCACTCTGAGTTCAGCAGTTAGTTTTTAAAATCGTTTACGATACACTATGTGATTAGGAGTACACAATTGTTAAACATTAATATAGGGTAACCTATGCAGTTTACCCTATATTCATGTTTAACAGTTCGAATCCGAATGACCGAATGCCCTTGTTATTTTGTAATATAATGATATATTATATTACAAAATAACAAGGACATTCGGAGTTTTTATGTCTTGAATATATTAAAAGGGTGCCAACGACGATGTAATTTCCCTTACGTATAGAAAAATCCAACCAAGCTCTATTTACTTCTAGTTTATACACTGTTAATATACATATGTAATATCATGCTATAGTTAGATTAGAAAATGGTAGTGAGATTGACTCTTTCAAATTTTTTAACTGATTAAAAAATAATGATATTTTAATATAACTTCTCATTCCTAGTACACTTCTTCCAAGCTCAGGAAGCAATTGACGTAATATATAATTTAATTACTGTAGTAGTTTTCAAAGAACTCCATGAGGCCCCACGTTTTTTGACTGGTACAAACTGAAAAACGCCTTGCTGTCTTGTATGTATGTGACATATTTTTTACTCATGAAACGCAACTGTGTTACTCGATATGATTTGCTTGAGGAGTGACCACATTTATTGACACGCATGGTTGCACCCAATTGGTTATCCGATCTTTTACCGTACTAACAGATTGTGTCTTTTTTACTACACTTGGTGACGCGCAGTGCAATGGCCGTGAATCTCGTCAATTTGTATACAATGTATTTTGTGCGCGGCTCGACATACAAAAAAATCTCTTCACCTTGTCTACGCTTAATCTACGGAAATAGGGCTTTGGTGTATAAAGTTTACGTTGGCGAAGTCTACTTACTGTAACGAAATATGCGGTAATTTGATAATCAACGAAACCGCATATAATTCCAGTTATGTCGATCCAAATCCAGGCCGGACAGTGCACGACTTAAATATTTTTTCAGGCTTAATATACCTATTATTATAATATTAATTACCACGTACTGATCGGAAGGAAACAGCGTGATGAAACCTGTATATCCAGAGAACTAATGTATAAAACTCGCCCGATAATCTCTGGCTCAGCTGCGGGAAGCTTATTAATATTTGAAAAAAAAAAAAAACTTAATGAATATAATAATATTAACAGACCATAACTGTTCTAGTCCTGAGGTCGAGCTTTACCATTTTTATAGAGAAACGGACAGTATACCCGCTATACTTATCCAAGGTGGATCGGGTTTTCACATCGATGTGCAGATTTCATCACGATGTTTTCCTGCACTGTTAGCACATGGTAATTGTAACAGGGAGTATCCCTAACTGGGGAGTGGCAATAGCGTGGCTCTAGTTCTGACTGGGCACGCTAGTGCCACCCCCGATCTGGCGAATCCCACACTCACAGGGGTCGCGAACATCCCCCCAGGTTTCTGTGCCTGTCGCTGCTTAGTCCTCAAACGGATTTCCCGTAGCCAAAAAAAAATAATGGTAATTGTAACAGGAAACCGCCTAAGTGACTGAACTTTGGGTTTGAGCCGCGAGTGCGCTTAATGAATATTCATGATTTATTTGTAATTAGATTGTATAATAGGTGATCAAAGCATATAAAAATCAAGTCGTACTTCCGCTACTAGCTTTCGAAACTCGAAAGTTTCTCATATAATTATGCCGGAGGTACACATTAGGGGCCAGCCATAAATAACGTCACACGTAAGATGGGGGGATGTATTTAAGCTAATTACGAAACTGCTGTTTTATTTAATGAATTTTTTGTAATATTGCAAAATTTGTGATGGCACACTGGGAAGGCAGGAGTTTCACGAATGTGACCAGTTGTGACAAGGACGGCGGAGGGGGTAAAATATAATGAAATTGGTGTGACGTAATTTGTGCATGGCCCCTTGAATGAATGAAAACTCTTTAGACATTACAAGAAAAAGTATATAATACTAGAGTTTACCCCGCGGCTGCGCCGCGGGTCAACCTCTAGTGCGTGTCTCTTGTTTAAAGAGCAAGTGGTACAGGTTACATTATATTAAATTTGTATGTATTTGCCCCCGAAAGATTGACTTCCAAAAATGACAAAATAGATAACATGGTCCAAGTCGACCAACTGGACCCAGTGGATCCAGTGGACAAAGTGGACCCAACTGGCCTAGTGGACCCAGTGGTCAAAGTGGACCCAGTGGATCCAGTGGACAAAGTGGACCCAACTGGCCTAGTGGACCCAGTGGTCAAAGTGGACCCAGTTGACCTAGTAGGCTAAGTGTTCCAAATGGACCCAGTGGACCCAGTGGACCCAGTGGACCCAGTGGACCCAGTGGACCCAGTGGACCCAGTGGACCCAGTGGACCCAGTGGACCCAGTGGACCCAGTGGACCCAGTGGACCCAGTGGACCCAGTGGACCCAGTGGACCCAGTGGACCCAGTGGACCCAGTGGACCCAGTGGACCCAGTGGACCCAGTGGACCCAGTGGACCCAGTGGACTCAGTGGACAAAATCACGAAACCTGTCCTAGTTTCCGGGATAAACTTTACATAAATCTATCCCAAAATGTATCCCATTATCCGGGATAAAAAGTATCCCTTGGGCACTCTCGGTATTCAAATTATATATGTACCGAGTTTCAGCCAAATCGGTCCAATAGTCTTTCCATAAAAGGACAAACAACAAAAAGACAAATATACTTTTATCCCGGAAACTATCCCATTTTCCGGGATAAAAAGTATCCTATGTTCATTCTCGGCATCGAAAATATATATACTGAGTTTCAGCCAAATCGGTCCAGTAGTTTTTACGTGAAAACGGAACAGACAGACAGACAGAGTTACTTTCGCATTTATAATATTAATAGGGATTTGGTGGTTTAACTAAATTAAAACTAATTCCATCGTAATTAAAGAAAAAACAAAATGATAACAATTTTATATTAATATAAATTACATATGTATAAATAAGAACAAATTTTATTTAATGGACAAATAATGGTCAGTGATCAAGTGTTGGTGGTGGCCCCTTGCTACGTTTAATATTTTCTGATTCATATTGAATACTGTGATGAGGGAATAAAAATATGCTTGACGTATATACGTTGTTATAAACAATAACTTTTGCATTTTTTTGACCCAAGCAATTCTTTTGGAGAAGGCCTTTCACAGTTATAGTATTTCATTTAAAACATGTAACCGTGTTGTGTATTAGAAGAAAACTAGATTGTATTGACCGAATGAAATGGAAATCTAACGGATTGTAACTGGACTGAGTCCAGCTATTCTTGATTTAGAAAAAGATGCAAGATTGTGTCGTAAGATCAAAGAACATTGAATAGTCTTGTATGGTGATAAGTCTGAGTCTCTTTTTCTTTTTAGCATATTACATATTTTAATACAAACTACTGAAATAAGCAATTAACATTTTGAGATAAAAAAAAGTAAATTATACAAGGTCTTCTTGTAAGAAATCTATATATATAAAACAAAGTCGTGTCACTTACACCATTTATAACTCAAGAACGGCTCGACCAATTTTAATGAATTTGTGTTTTTGGAATTGTCTTCGTCCGGAATAGGATAATAATAATTATAAAATACGAAATTCATCAATAAAAAAATTAACATTAAAAAAATAATTACAATATTAGTCTAGCCATTCATTTGTTATGATGATCTTTCCCGGCCGATTTCGGCAATGGTGACTGCATGCATTTAAACTCATTTTCATTCGTGTAATTTAGGTGAATTATTTATGTGAGTGTTCTAGTGGGTCCCGGGATGGTTTAGATTCACGATTGGACCCGATAGGTGGCGCCGCTGAACGTCTTTAACAGTGGGACCTATTTTGATGAAATTATATTTATTCAAGTAGATTCGAGAATGGTTTAGTTTAACAATTGGTCCCGGTCGATGGCGCTGCAATCAGTGTCTAGATTTTTATTTTTTAGGGCAAGACAACGTCTGCTGTGTGTACAGCTAGTATGTAATGAATTGTGTTGTTTATTTGATTTGTATTTTGACGTTTCGGCGACTTTTCAGTAGCCGTGATCACGAAAGACTTGACGGTAACTTTTTTTTATTATTATTATTAACAACTCTACGGACTCGAGTTTCGTACCCTTTTTTACAACTTAATTTCTAGATTTAATTTTTTGAATTTAACACGCTTATTAGTTATTCTGGTTCTTGTGTGTGACATTAATTTATTGATTTTTGTGTTGAGGTATATGTATCTTACGAATAACTTATTATATTAATTTATTCTAGTTTTAATACTAAACTTATACTAATGTGGAGTGTATCTGTTACATGCTGGTGTTGTGAGGAAGTGCATGTGCAGTGTGGGCTTTATATCTATACTTATATATATTGTCGTATCTAGTGCCATGTGTGTTGGACACCTGTCTTCCGTGGTCACGGCTACTGAAAAAATGCCTCGCTGAAAACCCTTAAAGCGTAGTATTTATTAATTACGAATGCATTGTCCTAGTTGTATATGGTGAATAGCAAACATACGAGAAGGATTTGTGCAATAATCAAGTTGTTTGAACTTAGCTTGCATAGTTATGAAATATCTATAATAAAATTCTAAAAATTCCGTGTCTGTACATTGAGGCTATTTAAACAACAATAACTGGAATACACTATATAAAGGATGGAGAACACGACGTATTTTTTTTAGATATCTTATCTGTTTGTCTGTTTATTCGGGATTCCCGTAAAAACTACTAGGTCGATTTCGATGCAGTTTTCACTGATTGACAGCAATTTTTTAGACTTAAACTCTGCGCTATATTTTTTCTGGGAATCCCGCGAGAACTTTCTCGGGAGCGGTTTCAACTTGTTCGGGTGCATAAAAATTTGCTTCTTCGGACAGTTTTCACTAAAACGATAGCTTATACATTATTTTACAATGTTGCGGTACTTTGTGTCCTGGGAATCCTGCGGGAATTACAAGTTAAGCATGGATGAAGTCGCGAGCATATCCTAGTCTTTTATAATTTTTTACAAGCTAGTTTGCGTCACATATCCCACCAAACGCTTTTATCATTCAGCCCCTATTGGTAACGGTGCGCAGGTCGTCAGTCCACCGGACTTGAGGGCGGCCCTACACTACGTTTATCGAGACGCGGTCTTCACTTTACGACTCGTTTACTGCATCGATCGTCGGTCCTGCGACAGATGTTTTCAGCCCATTGTCACTTGCTAATTTAGCAAAATTAATGCTGAACGCGTTGGAGCCACAATCCCAATCAAAACCTTGCTAATGTTGTCTGCTACGCTGGTTGCGTTAATTCTTTTACTAATTAATATTCTCGTCCCTGATAGTGTGGCTTAATAGCATAATGGTTAGCGCTCTCGGCTCCCAATCTCAAATGGTTCGGATTCCAGCCCGGCCGGAGAGTATGCAGTATACACCATTTAGGCAGCTTTCTGACGTAATCACCATATTGTTACAATTGCCACGTGTAACGGTGGAGAAAAACATCGTGATAAAACATGCACATTGAAATAGCTGATGTGTCGAACCTGCCAGCCAAGAGTGTCGAGTATACTGTTCGTTCCATATGAAAATGGGAGGCACAAGCCCAATAGTGGGACGTATATGGGCTGTTATTCTTGTCGTTTTTTATTCTATCCAAAGTGAAAGAACATAACTAACGCATCACGCAGAAACGAATATTAATAAAACTTGACATAAAAATGGCATATATCTTTTCTTTCACCTGCTTCCAATTATTTGGGTCGCCGTAATACTCGGTATGTCTTAGTATAAGTATATAAGTCCTCTATCACTCCATAAATCGTCATGCCATCCTTCACACAAATCGTCCATCTCTTTTTTTAGTCTTCCTCAATATTTGTACCAGTCAATCTTCCAGTTTCACATTCTTTTCGTCACGTTTCATCCCTGCCCGTTACATGCCCATATCACTTAGTCTTCTTCCTCTCAATTTTTCAGTCACGGGTGCAACTACCAAAGATTTCCTTATGTACTTTCTTACGTTATTCATTTTCGTAACCACACACATCCATCTCAACATTCTCATCTCAGTCGCACCTTTTAACCTAAGTGTCAAAAAAAATCCACGCGAAAGAAGCTAGTGACACAGCTATTCTACTCTATATATATATATATATATATATATATATATATATATATATATATATATATATATATATATATATATATATATATATATATATATACTAGCTGTCCCGGCAGACGTTGTTCTGCCCTGAAGAAATAAAATCTAGGGCCCGATTCTAACTCTCCTACCGTTTCCAATTGTAAATCTAAACCATCCTAGGACCCACTAAAATACAGACAAAAAATGTTATGAAAATCGGTAAAGTCGTTCTCAAGTTATGCGCGTACATACATTTCAACGATTAATTTTTATTTTAGATACTTATTACTTTGTATTTATATTTTCTCACCTTTTAAGCCTTCCTTGGACTTCTACAAATATTTCAAAACCTAAATTAGGCAAATCGGTCCAGCCGTTCTCGAGTGTTTGTGAGACTAACAAACACCAATTTATTTATTTATATATATGTAATATATATGGGAGTCGTGGAAGGCGACGACACACCTTCCATGATCAAATTGATCGTGTACTAGCAGAAGGTGATGTCAGGAGCTTTAAGAACAGACGAGCGTGCATGACAAGAGTTATGAATGTCAAAGAAGCAAGTGAGGTGTCCGTGCCTACCCCGCAAGGGAACTGGCGTGAAGTTATGTATGTATGTATAAATTACGTGTCACGTTGTTTGTCCGCGATGGGCTCCTAAACTACTTGACCGATTTTAATCAAATTTGCACACCGTGTGGAGTTTGGTCCGACTTGAAAGTTAGGATAGCTTACATTTGGACCCGGTAGGTGGCGCTGGAATCACGTTCTAAATTTTATTTCTTCAGGGCAGAACAACGTCTGCCGGGACAGCTAGTATATATATATATATATATACTAGCTGTCCCGGCAGACGTTGTTCTGTAGTATATATATATATATATATATATATATATACTAGCTGTCCGGGCAGACGTTGTTCTGTAGTATATATATATATATATATATATATATATATATATACTAGCTGTCCCGGCAGACGTTGTTCTGTAGTATATATATATATATATATATATATATATATACTAGCTGTCCCGGCAGACGTTGTTCTGCCCTGAAGAAATAAAATTTAGAACGTGATTCCAGCGCCACCTACCGGGTCCAAATGTAAGCTATCCTAACTTTCAAGTCGGACCAAACTCCACACGGTGTGCAAATTTGATTAAAATCGGTCAAGTAGTTTAGGAGCCCATCGCGGACAAACAACGTGACACGTAATTTATACATACATACATAACTTCACGCCAGTTCCCTTGCGGGGTAGGCACGGACACCTCACTTGCTTCTTTGACATTCATAACTCTTGTCATGCACGCTCGTCTGTTCTTAAAGCTCCTGACATCACCTTCTGCTAGTACACGATCAATTTGATCATGGAAGGTGTGTCGTCGCCTTCCACGACTCCCATATATATTACATATATATAAATAAATAAATTGGTGTTTGTTAGTCTCACAAACACTCGAGAACGGCTGGACCGATTTGCCTAATTTAGGTTTTGAAATATTTGTAGAAGTCCAAGGAAGGCTTAAAAGGTGAGAAAATATAAATACAAAGTAATAAGTATCTAAAATAAAAATTAATCGTTGAAATGTATGTACGCGCATAACTTGAGAACGACTTTACCGATTTTCATAACATTTTTTGTCTGTATTTTAGTGGGTCCTAGGATGGTTTAGATTTACAATTGGAAACGGTAGGAGAGTTAGAATCGGGCTCTAGATTTTATTTTTTCTGGGCAGGACAACGTCTGGCGGGACCGCTAGTTTCGAATAAAAAGAAGTTCTACTCGTCTAAATATCAAATTGCTGTCGTTAAATCAAATACTTTATGGACGACCATGCAATAAACGGTATCTTTTTCGGAAACTTGATTCGTATATGCATTCTATTCTTACTGTTCGCATTGGCCCTGACATTTATCGTTCAATATCCCCACGACTAATCGCGAAGGTGAAAAATATAACCTGAAATCACGATTTAACACGAACACAAGATTGGGGGCACATAATAAATTGAGTCAAACGGTTTAATTACAGAAAAAAATGGGCCACTGTCGTGTTGATTAATCTTTTAACGCCGTAATATTATCTTTGTTTAGTTTTAGCGAAGTTTGTTCTATGTTGGTCTTTTAGATTTAACGTGCGATATAAAAGCGGGGGAGTGTTTTAATGTTGTCGCCTATGTTTAGTATATGTATGTCTTCGTTTGTCTATGACACGGATTCAACGGTTCTATTTTATAATGTACACTCACGGAATGAAAATGTTCACCAGCTTAAAGTCGACTTTTGCTTGCACGAGTACAAGAAACAGTACTGTCAAGATTTTTATCAATGTTACGTATATAAAATACTAGCAGTGTCCATGAGTTCGTCTGAGTGGATTTTTTTTCTTGGAATCTTAAAAAAAGGTAGTCTAAGTAATAATAATTTGTAGTAACTTATATCATCAGCTATCTGCCAGTGAAAGTCTCGTCAAAATTGGTCCAGCCGTTTCAGAGATTAGCCGGAATATCCAGACAGACAAACATTTAAAAAAATCATTTTTTGATATAGGTATCGTATATAGTTTCTTATGCATTTAGTAAGAAGCTGCTATTTGTATGTATAGATAGAAACGTGAAAAAAGAAAATTCCAATTTTGGCAATGACAGAGGCTGAGATTAACATACATACATACATACATACATAACTTCACGCCAGTTCCCTTGCGGGGTAGGCACGAACAACAGAGTGCCATTTAGGCTTATTCTTACACACCTCACTTGCCTCTTTGACATTCATAACTCTTGTCATGCAAGCTCGTCTGTTCTTAAGGCTTCTGACATCACCTTCTGCTAGTACACGATCAATTTGATCATGGAAGGTGTGTCGTGGCCTTCCACGACTTCTGCATCCATCCACTTTTGCATTGTATATCTGTTTAGTCATTCTTTCATCATGCATTCTTTCCACATGCCCGAACCACCGGAGCATTCCTTTCCTTACCTTCACCCCGACACTCTCTTTCAGACCAACTCTCTTTCTTACTTCGGTATTACGAACGCGGTCCGCGAGCGTAAGATTAACAATAAGAAACAAAGAGGATATAATCACTTCGCTTAATATAAATATTAAAACCAATAAAAATATAAATAGGTTAAATAAAATAAAAAGATTTTACATGACTAAACAATCTTCTTAGACAAAATAGAATTTCAAACAACTCTGATCTTAGTAATTCTAAACTTTATTGTCAAACAATTAAACATAATTTTCTGTGGAACAGTCTGTTCTGTCACTTAGTTTGAAAAAGTAACATATGCTCGTACAACGTTGGAACGTTAAATGAATCAATTTGAAAACTGGCGAACTTTTTCATTCCGTCACTGTACCCGAGCGATTTTCCCGCACCCAACCGCGCGCGTCATTGGCGGCAACCATAATTTGTTCAAAAATATTACAAGCTTTTTAAGAATCTTTCCCTTTCAACTGCATTGTTGATAAGAATAGCGACTGCTAATTAGTTAATTGTATACTAACATGAGTGATATAGCACTAGTTTAAAAAAATCTCGTTGCGGCCAATGATGCTCGTCGGACAATCGCCCGCCAACAAGAAGAATTTCCTACACGTATGATGTTATTCTTTGTGAAAAATAAGAAGTTAATATCACCCCGCTCCTGAATATGAAAGACAATATATATTCAATTGATGAAATAATGAATTATTTATTATTCTCTTTTCTTTCACCTCTCTCAATTGTTTGGGGCCGGCACAATATGTCTTTTCCTTCCATACTCCTAAATGAATTGTTATTAGTATTAATTTAAAAAATTTAAAGCCCAGACTTCTGCCAGCAGCAGGGCCTGAGCCGAAGCTACTGGTTAGAGCTCCAAAAACAAGAACCTCCTCACAAATTTGTACCATGTCTAGTACTGATGCCTTTTATAGATGATTACTTTTATCATCCCTAGATGTGCTCGCCACCTTGTTCCCACGGGACTGTCTTTACATAAACACACAAGAAAATATTGCTGTTTTAATTCCTAAACCGTCAGTCAAATCCAGTCATTTAAATCATGCATCAGTCAAGTTCGCATCATCGTCATCAAGTTGTATCTAGTTTAATACGAATAAAACATGACTTTGTACTGACTAAGTACATTGACGGGTCTTCAATTATATAAATTAGAGTACCACTTTGGGAGACCCCACACTAGTCGGCACGAATTCGGCAAATATAAGCTTAAAAGAGCTTTACGCCTACTACATATCACTGATGCGACGCACGCCTTCATGTCATAAGGGCAAACCTCTTTATTTGTCGAATCCTTTCCGACTAGTGTGGAGACTCCTTTACGGTCGTCACAATCGTGTCGTGATTCTGACATACTAGGCAGGCACAGGCACGGAATAAAATATTGCATAGGCTTCTGTATTACTTTGACACTTAGCATAATCGTAATACGAATCTCTAATAATCATTTTAATCCCGGAGATCCAAGTAAGATCTATTCCATCTTTCGATATTAAAAAGTCCTTACCAACACATACATCTTGTCGAATTTCTATTATATATAAACATTCAATAAGTGTGGTACCTCCTCCATTCTGAACGTGAGCAGCAAAATCATAAATATCACGGCATAATCAAACTCTTAAATATCATGTATCATCAAATTAACCTATTTTGTCATAGACAACAGCGTGGGTAGATCAGTGCGTAGGATGTATTATTGCATAATCAAGAAACGAATGCGCGTATGTTATATAAAAGTAGGTGACTGCGCAAATTTTAAATGCTTATTATTTTCATTGTTGAATTATTGTTTACTTGTAATGTAAATATTTAAATATATTCTAAAAATTTAAAATGTTATACATGTACCTTTAGTTTAAATGGAAAACTGATATTGGATATTTTGTGTTTCTGAGACAGCGAACAAATTACATTACATCTTTGCCAGCTTTCCTTATTCTATGTATATAAAATGGAAATCCGGCGGGATTCAGTAGTCTCAAGGTGTTAAGGTAGGGTATCTTTATGACATGAATCTATCTCTATTGTATTGTATTTTATTATAATATTTCGTGGTCTAATAATATAACAATAGTCTATAAACCGCCCAATTGCAAGGTTCGTGTTGCACCATTTTCTGTGATGATGGTATATATGTATATCCACCAAAGTTGTTAAAGGTAGATTGGTGGGTTTGACACATCTCTGTGTGCAAATTCCCTAACAATGTTGATATTCACTGTTATCATGTGATGTTGTAACAATATGAATGTCATGTAAAAAATTGTCTAAACGATGCACCTTCTGCCAAACTTGAGTTACTTTGCTTTTGCTGGAACGTTTATTCCATTCCGCATAAACCAGTGATGTGGTCCACCACATAACTGTTTTATGCGTTTAAGTGTAAGTCTCCAGACTTAGCTTAGTCTCCAAATGGGATTTTTTAAGAAGAGCGTAATTGTTATTCGAGGATTGTGGACGCTATCAACTATTCATCAGATAACAGATGGTCTGTATGCTTAAATACAGGCTTCAGGCAATAAGATAATGCTAGTTTTAGCTCGTTTATGAACAGTTGGTTTTCAACATGAACCTCAGGTTGCTCAAAATTTTCCCACTGATATACCGGTACTATTGACTCTTGGTTGACTTATTTCAATGAATGCGTGCCCATTGGGTGCCGCCGAGCAACAAGCATGGCCAGCCAGCCATGGCACGCACACGGTCTTTTCCGTTTGACTTGTATTTCCCTGTACCATCACGTTGCGGTTCAGTGGAATCGATGTATGACATATATTTGAACGAGGGAATGTAACTGGCTGTTATAAGATAGCTAATCATACATTTTTTTTATTCTTCCTAAAGGCTCAGCTACAACTTGGCTATGTCGCCTTAATAATTAACAATCAACTTATATAAATTAGGTGGCGTGTGCAAGACGTTTGTAATTACTTTTTGAAGAATCAGTAAATCACACAATTTACTCCAAATTATTATAAAAAAATTGTTTTACGCACCCAGAGACATGTTTAAATTATTGGTAAAAAAACCCGAAACACCACCCGCCCAGAATAAGCTGCCAGGTATACCAACCGATCTCTAAGAAGTGGAGATACCAGAGCCTATCAATAGAATGTGTATGGACTGAATTATCCTTACTTATGAAATGTATTTCGAAGGTGAATTTGTTTTATTGATGTTTATTTATTGATTTAAATGGCATAACAACAATACACACATTATCAGGTCGAAAGAACTAGTCATTCGTTGACCCATGACAGGAGTGCATAACATTTATTGCAGATATCAACTAATTAAGAAATTTCAAATGTCATGCCCGTCCTTCTGGGTCACGTATTTGAAAAATAAAAAATTCTAAATGCTTTAAAAAATTACTGAAGCTATTAAAAAATTGAATTGTGTACATATATATAAAAAAGTACTCATATTATGAGGAAATCCCTATTCCAGTGCCGCCATAGTATATATACATATACATTTTAATATAAAATAGGATTTTATCCCAGATGTTCAAGTCTGTTTTTATATGGGGAGTTGTCGTAGTGTACGAAATGGAATATCTTGTGAAAAGCTCTCGGTTATATAAGCAATAAGAGGAATTTCAGCTCTTGTATGTGTCAACCATATTATGTCAGAAATACTCCAATATCAAAAAAATACAATACTGCTTCTGCCGAAACATTATTAAAGTAAATCGGCCAAGTGCGTGTTTTTAATTCACATAAGTCATAACTGAAGTCTTGATAGGTTTATTATCATTTAATTTTCATTTTCCGTGCAGGTACGGAGAAAAAATACAATTTCCTGCGGACCGGGCGGCCTGTCGTAAGAGGCGACAAAACAACCCACAGCAGTGGTAGGGTATTTACTCGACTGGATGGTGACCACCCCTGGTCTAGAGTATGCCGCCATAACAACCTTGAGTTGTGTTCCGGCATTAGTGACCAGGTTTTAGTCTCCTATAAGAGAGCAGCAGCACATTTGTAGGACCTTTGGTGTTGCAAATGTCCATAGGCGATGGTAACCGCTGTCCATCAAGTAGGCCCTGCCTGTCTGCTGAACTCCTGCAATAAAAAAAATCACCAACTACAAAATATAAAATAATATTTTTAAGAAAATGTCTTAACCGAATGTGACTCCCAAAATACAAGCCACCGTTAGATTGGGAGGAAGTAGACAACTTTGTCTCATATTACGTAATCCCCGGCACGGCTCTTGAGCGATGACCTTAGCTGCACACGAGAGTATTTTCAAATATTTTTTCGAAGTATTAAATATTATAACTTTCAAGTTGTTACAACCCTAATTTGTCAGCTAAAATGTCGAAGGGATGCTTTATCAAGATTCCGTGATATACATTCGAGACCAACTCGGGTAGTTCGGATCGCGCCACCTACAGAGATGGTCATATTTCAAAATCATTATTTTGTTTCGTTTAATAAGTTGTATGAAATATATTTTTCTCCCTTGTAGCAATGTAGAGACAAAACAATAATGTCGACAATTTGCATCACATTGTCTAGGCTTAATACGCAAAACAATCCCTACTGTTCGCCGACCGCCCGAGATCCGCGCCGGGAACTATGTATACTGTATAATAATAATGTACGACATTGTGCATAACGTGTAATTATTGGTGAAATAATTGAAAATGGCGCGCAATTGCAAGGAGCGCCGCGTGCGCGTGGTGAAAACTAGAACTACATTTTTCGTCTGATTTTCTCTATAGTATTAAAGTGAGACAAATTTATTGACCAAAAACGCTTCCAAAGAGGTTCGATTATTCAGCTTATTTATTTTCGTAATATGAAACTCCTTAGTGGAATTTTTATATATATATTTTTTCACCTAAGTGCCTATTTTACAGCGCGTTCCATTGTGGGGGGCGTATTTTTAACTTTTGAACGATGTATACAGGCTTTGTAAATGCATTTTTTAAGCAAATATGTTGAAAATATTATTATTTTACATTTAGAAAATTTTCAACATTACGTTTGCTAATTAGCGATTATCCTTTCCATGGTTACTTTTTCTATCATAATGTGTTACGCGCTGTTCAAATATATGGCTTTGACATGCATTGATAGATGGACGGACGGACATTACGAAATTCTGTGTGTAATCTTTTGCCATTTGGTTCTAGAAGTCATTTTAGAGGTAAAACACGTAATAAACGTCCCATTGATTTAATTGCTAGTTTAAATTTTTGTAATTTGGTTCTAGAAGAGATTTTAGAGCTAAAGCAAGTAATAATCGCACAGTTTATTTAACGAGTGACCCATTCTATGAAACAACTTTGCGCAAAAAGCAAACTGAAGCCAGTCGACGAGTCTTTTAAAAAGTGAAAATGACATGGGTAATTTGCATGCGTTTTGCAATCACGTCGAAAGTGCACGTGTTTTCTTGTTGTTCATGACACAAATATGGACAAGAATCTGATTTAATCTTCACACCTTCAAGTAAAGTTCAACCTGTTATTGTTTCCTTCAAGTACTGTGGACAAGGAAAAACTTTTTATGGTTCCGTGGTTTACGTAAAAAAAGAAACCCTTAAACAATCATGTCCCTCTCTCAGTCTATCTATTCTTAAAGCACCGGGTTCATATTCGTAAAATTTGGTACATAAATCATTGTAACATGGTTACACGTCAATTGTTTGTATGACTTAAATCTATGTCATAAACTCATCATATAGAGCAGTATTTTTAACAAATTGACATATGGTGAATCTGTTATATTTATCGAGAGTTTATCATATATTGAACCCGTTCCGTTAGTAGCTCACAACGCTCAAAATCCTTCGTCAGCCGTTCCACATGGCGACCATGGTCGTTATGGTCGTGGCGAAAACGTCACTAATGACGTCACCATTTTTGATCACACAGCGCCCACAACGACCCATGTCAGGAGGTAGGTCAAAGTGGGCGTTGACCATAGAGCATTAATTTTCTATATCCATTGACATTGAAAAAGGCGCGATTTTCAAATCTATCAGTGACATTTTTGTATTTCGTCGTTTATGACATCAACGCTTCATAATCCGGTCCACTAGAGATTATGATTGTAATGTCCGCAAGCAAGTGGGACGGTAAAAATTGCGGTCGTGAACGTGGTCGTTGTGATTGACATGTGTCAATCTGCCTTGTTAGATTAATGCATTGCAACGCATATCATTGCATAAATGTGTTTTATATCACTATACAACGTAATCGCCGAATAGCAGCTCACGCACTTGACCGATTTCTTTAAATGTATTGCTATAGTAAGACTCCCACATAGATTTATCCGCATAAAGTAATGACCAGTTAAAATCTTGCACTTTCTGCTTATCACGCATTCGTTTTCGGACTCTATATCCGCGGCAGGCTTCATGTCTTTCACAAAGCCCAGGTACCGCAAGAGAGTAGTCTACGCTGTCACATTTTGCAGCAACCGGCTAATTATGGGCCAGCAAATGTTTAGCCATGCCGTCTTCGTTGGCCCTAGTAGAATAATATGAATCCCTAGGGGAATTATATGGGCAACAATGATCCAATGATGGATGCTAAAGATGGATGCGGAATGGCAAAAACTAATTACTCGGACCTCGAAGCGGATACTCCAAAGAAACCGGAATTTAGTGCTACGATGCTATTGTAATGATATGATCATGATATAATGATGATATAATATCTACATATCAGTTATTTCATCAAAAGAATGATATATTGTCCATACACATATTACACTGAAGAATGATACATATATCGTCTATATTATGAATTCCAATGTCGATATAGAACGATATATCGTTTGCATCCCTACATACTCAAACCCACAGTTTGGTATGAACCCTGATTATTCATTTCTTTTGTAAAGTAACATTGTATAACAATTACGTGGAATACATTATGATTGTTTGTATGATGAGTAAGTTATTAACCTTTTATTACAGGCCTACGTTTCCACTAATTGAGAATTACTAAAGCTTTGTTACTCCCTTACTCATTAACATAAGTAACCATTTTAACTAACAGAAATTTAAAAATATTGACAAACGACTCGACCTTTATGGTCACTAAAAACTTAGTCCACATGCAAATATTTTTGTTCAAGTTTATCCATAATAATATGTAAACATAAAAGTCACATACTTTATTTGTTTTTTTTTCATATCGACCTAAAAAATAACTGATTTTTATGAATTGAATCTGGTAACAAGGATATTTTTGTTCAAATTTTTTTTTTCAACACATATCGGTCCACCGCTGGACATAGGCCTCCCCAAGTACGCGCCACATACCCCCGGTCTCCCGTCTTCCTCATCCACTGACTGAATTTGTTCTAATGTCTGGTACATACTTAAAATACTACGATAAAGAAAGATAGTATTTATCGTGAGATATTCTTTTTTATTTTAAATAAAATATTGTCTAAATAATACCACTCCTCCAATTTGTGTAATGTCCACTACAATTACATAAATTGGAATTTCAGTTCCATTCAGTCAAAAAAATATCAAATGTCTGCGCAACATAGTTTTTCTAGGAAAAAGAAATACTGCGCCTGAGCCTAACGTCGCTAATTGGTCGCGATGCTTGGTGACACATAAAACAAATCTTTTTTTTTATATATCAAGCTGAGTCTTGCTTTAACGGTTTTAAGCGAGGTGTTTTATTTTATTTAATTATCCCGACGTTTCGGCCACTTTTCAGTAGCCGTAATGACGGCTACTGAAACGTAGTTTTATTATGTGTACTACTCGCGAAAACTTATGAAAATACTATGAGCTTTTTAATCAAGAAAAAATTACCTTTTGGATAATCTTTCGTAACTTTTAATGAGATAAATAATTTTGATTAAATTATTGTTTTGTATTACATTTTGTAAACTTGTACCTTTAGAAAGGACTAAATAGTGGATACCCTTTTAAAATTTACTCTAACAATCAAGTAGCACACCAATACCATGTGAACAGTCGCAGGTCGTAAACTGACGACAGCTGGCAGGAGGGTGCCGAGCGGTGGTGGGCCGCTGATGAAGTCCCAGACCTTGCCAAGGTCTATGGGCAGGTCGTCATCACAACCGAACAGTTCGAACGGAGGGTACAGCAGATACCCCATGAAGCCGGCATCGACGCCGCCAGCTGTAAAGAGGCAGCTATCGGTGAGTTTATTCTTACTTTAATTTCCTGTGTGTGTAGTGTAATTATCATGTAGTGTATCATCATATTTTTTTGTATCTTAAGTACCGAAGTATACCTCGGATCTTAAGTACATATGGAAACGCACTAAGCGGCCCGGTCGCGGCAGCTACTGCCGAACTATTGTTCGTAAATTATCAACACCTTAAGCACCGACCGATAAGCACCCGCGGCCACGTGTGACCGCCGCGACCAGTGAGATTTGACGCCACTAAAACGCAGCCAGCTGTTTCTTCTCGCGTAACTAGATAAATAAAGAAAAAAATATTATATATAATTTTATAACACGTTTTTTGTAAATTTAATAATTATATACTTGAGTAGGGTATTTCCACACTAAATTATTTGTTTTAATTGACTTTATAAATTATGATCATAATTTAAATAGTTTTAAATAATATGCACCTACTATTTTCATCTCTAATGGGCAAAAACACATGAAACTCCAAACAAACAACGTGTCTTTTTTCATTATAAATTATAGACAGATGACACTTTATTGTACACCTATACAAAAATGAACTTACAGACTAAAACTATTCCTAATTATGCACAAAAGGCGGTCTTATCATTAAAAAGCGATCTCTTCCAGACAACCCCAGAAATAATTAGAGATGATAACGAATGTTATACATACAGACATTAAATATATGAATACTTAATATACATATCATTATAATGAAATTTTGAGCAAATAAATTATTTGGTAAATTGATAGATACAAAAGAACCATTTAAACTTCTGCGTCTGTCTAAAACTTATACCATATTATTGTCAACTGAGAATACTAAGCTGCGTGACCGCCACGACTTAGCCGCCTAGTGCGTTTGTAGCTATTATAATTATTATGAAAGGAATTGCAATAGTCTAGTAAGAAAATATAACTCTAAAAACTCATAACTCTTTCATGATTAGAGTTGAGTTTCTACATATATATTATCCATTCTTTTACCTAACCATTTGTGGATAATTGAGATACTTGTATGGAGTCTATTTTAACTAATTTAAAATTTTAACTAGTAGTAAAGAAAATTAATGCATACTGTGACGTAGGAACCCGGCTAAATGAGATTAAAGTTAGTTTCTGTATTTTAATGTACTGTTTTTAAATTTGACTCAAGGGCAGATCGTTGTTTAGAATAAGGCCTTGCGTATGTCATGTTTCCTAATTGCGTAACTCGCTGTTCCAAGGATTGTGTTACGCACCGGATTTTAGCTCAACAACCTTGTAGTGGAAATACGTGTTTCAAAAACTTTGTCCAGTATCGCAAGAAGGTTGATGAAAATAAACAAACATAAAAATATATAGGTAGTTTTGTTGTGATTGGGTGTGAATATTATTTGCAAGAGAATTAGTAGAAAAGAGGTCTTGAACTTAATGATGCTCTCACAATATTTGTCTATTATCTGGACTTCTAGACTGACATCCAAATTGTAGTGTTTATAATCTATAATATTATAAAATTCTAAACATGCACTGTCTGTACATTGAAGCTATTTTTAAAAAAACAACTGGATGAGACTATATAAAATTATAAACGATAGAGAACACGATGCAATATTTTTTAGATTTCTTGTCTGTTTGTTCGGAATTCACATAAAAACTACTGGGCCGATTACGATGCGATTTTTGCTGATCAACAGCTAATTCTTACATATAAAATCTGTGCTACTTCTTATCCTGGGAATCTCACGGGAATTTTCCTGGGAATGATTTAAAATGGATAGATTAAAAAAATCGAGTTCCGATGTGATTTTTTCACTGATCGATAGCAAATTTTGTGTAATAAAATGTGTGATATTTTTTATTTCGGGATTCCCGCGGGTATTAGCGGGTAACGATAGCTAAAGAAAGAAAGATTTTATTTGAGGAAATGGCGACGTAGTTACATTCCTTATACATTATTATACACAGAGCATATTTTGAGAATTAGTACGCCGCATTTTGTGCAAACAAGGTTTGTACTCAGCATCTTGCTGTGCCGGAATCATATCCGACACACCGCTCATTTTCAGTGCAAACCTTCTTTTTGTCGTAAGACCAAAACGACCCAATTTTGATAAACTAATTCTACTTGTGTAATATTTAATTAGTAAATCAAATAAATAAACTCATCAATAAAATACTGTGTAGCAATCTTTTTTAAATACTGCGGTACTTTCTCCCCCGAGCATCCCGCGGGAATTTCAGGTCAAGCGTGGATGAAGTCGTTGGCATATCCTAGTATTTTTATATATTTAAGTACCGATTTTTCAATCATCATATACAAGTTATCTGTGGAAAAAATTATAATCTGAGTGAATTCAAAAGTGAAATAATTCAACTGTTTTATTCATACGACTGACATTTTTGTTCTTTCCATGTTATACATTATTCTATGAATAACTTTTATTTGGTGATGGAAAAATCGGTCCTAATACTAATATTTATTTTGTAGGAAACTACGATAGCGCTACAAGTTACGTGTTATCTATATATATGGATATGTCAACTATACGATTCTATTTGAAATAGAGTATGGAGAATCGTTATTTAAAACTATGATAAAAAAATACTACATGTACTATATATATATAAAGGTCCGTACGCGCAATAGTGCGTGTGTGTAGATGCCAGTCAGCAAGACCGCAATTTAAAAAATTGGGTGTACTCACACTCCCCAGTATACTAATATATCAAGTTGCGGTATATGTGCGACTTAACTTTCATACCTATGCCAAGCATAGTGACGTGCAATCGCATTTCACTCGGCACAGGAATGACATTAATCATATTAAACACAAACTTGGGAAATCGGGGAGATTGACGCATGTCATGGGACCGCTAATATACAATAAACTACCGAGTAGGATAACGGAGTCACGATCCCTCGGCTCATCCAAAACACGGCTCAGGCAACGGTTAGTCGAGCACACCTTTTATAATCATGAGGAGTTTATGTCCTATAATGTAGAAATTGACGTGTAACTTTGTTATGAATAAAAAAATTCTGATTTCTGATTATATATGTATCATTAATGTATTTATTATTAAAATGTAAGTAGTTCGCACTATATGTTACGTATACCACCATCGCCATTATCATCTCAACTCATTCCTGGGGTTGTCTGGAAGAGATCTATTATGTAGTTTCGATTAGTCTTTAAGTTCACTTTTGACGGCCTCTGTGGTTGAGCGGGCTAAGCCTATGCCGGCCTACCTCACTTCAACGCAGAGGCTTCGGGTTCGATTCCTGGTATAGTAAATTTCAGAAACGTATTTTCTCCGTTATTTACTATGGTCTGGGTGTCTGGGATCGGCCCCAGAGTAGTCCGTTGTATATTACCCATAACACAAGCGTAACTTGCTTAATTTGGGGATATACAATGTGTGTGTTTGTCTGCCGATTATTACGATTATTATTATTATATTATTATTATTATTATGTATCGGTGTACAATAAAGTGCTATCTATCTAACCGTTGCGTACATGAGCAAAGTGGTTGACACTTCTGCACATTTCCGCATATTAGCGTCCAATTTCGAAGATGCCCTTGAAACTCAGATGCATATTATATCACATCTGATTTATACCATTTACATGTGAATAATGGCCGTAACAATGCTAATTTCATGCTCAAACCGTCCAATTCATTCACTGAACACGAGCAAAGCCAACCTTGGCCGCTCATCTGTGTAACGTGAACTATAATTCCATTCGCTTTAATGATAATATGCTAATTGCTTTATAAAGCGATTCTAACTGAATTTTTTGTAACTTTATATCTATGCTAAAATACGTTTGAAGCAGTGTAATGCTTCTATATCTTACTATACATACATTTACCTTACTAATGTAACTCTATACAAGTAATCTTCATTTTCAGTCAGCACTGGTAAATTAAAAGAATAGATAATAAAATATAGAAACGCAGCGTAAATATAATAGGGGTGTGGACAGTCAAATAAACTGATAACTCAAAGAAAGTCGCAGCCTCATACATTTGTAACGAGTATAGGTACAAGTAAAATGAGTCAAATAGCGCATTAGTTATTGTTTGAGAAGTAATTAAAATGGTTTATATCGCGATATTTTAAAAGTTAGATGATGAGATGTTATTTTTTTTACGCCGGTTCCTTTATTAAGTAAAAATAATGGAATTTATATCACGTTTGTTTTATGGCATACTAGAGTTTACCCCGCGGCTGCGCCGCGGGTTAACCTCTAGTTCCTGCTTCTTGTTTAAAGAGCAGGCGTTAATACAGGTTACAATGTACACCATTTTTATGTTAGTGCCATTTGCACCCGAAAATTCACTTCATTTTATATAGCAAACTCGATGCTTGATATATACTCATGCCGATCTCCTGGCATGATATATATATATATATATATATATATATATATATATATATATATATATATATATATATATATATATATATATATATATATATATGTCTGTTTTCGGCATTAAAACTACATTTAAACAAAATTACAATAAAAACGATCCAGTATTCCCAGTGTTTTCCGAAAACTTAACAGAAAGACATATCGAGTTACTATCGCATTTTTATAGACGATGCATTTTTATATCTATGAACTTGAGAAATGATTGGTCTCATCCAAACTTTCATCCTCTATTACAAACAGCCCTAGTTTTATTTATCTATCCCCCGTCAATGAAAACTACAAAAATGACAAAAGGGACAACATCAGCAAAAAGGACCAAAAGAACAGAAGAGCAAAAAGGACAAAAAAGAGCAGAAGAGCAAAAGAGCAAAAGAGCAAAAGAGCAAAAGAGCAAAAGAGCAAAAGAGCAAAAGAGCAAAAGAGCAAAAGAGCAAAAGGGCAAAAGGGCTGAAAGGCGCGAAAGGGGCGAAAGGCGCGAAAGGGGCGAAAGGCGCGAAAGGGGCGAAAGGGGCGAAAGGGCAAAAGAGCAAAAGGGCAAAAGGGCAAAGGGGCAAAAAGGACATAACAACCAAAATGATGAAAATGGCAAATCACAAAACCAACCAAAGCCTGTCCCACTTTTGGGATAATCTTTACATAAATCTATCCCAAAATCTATCCCATTATCCGGGATGAAAAATATCCCTTGTCCACCCTCGGTATGAAAATTACATATATACCGATTTTCAGCCAAATCGGTCCAGTAGTTTTTCCGTAAAAGCATTACAAACAAACAGACAAATACATTTTTATCCCGGAAACTATCCCATTTTTCGGGATGAAAAGTATCCTATGTTCATCCTCGGCATCGAAAATATATATATACTGAGTTTCAGCCAAATCGATCCAGTAGTTTTTTCGTGAAAACGGAACAGACAGACAGAGTTACATTCGCATTTATATTATTAATAGGGATATATAATTATTATTTTTTAACTTCCTATGATTTGTTTATACTAGATGTTATCACCGCGTCCTTTACAGATCAATATTGTTTTATCGATATCGGTGAAATATGTTATCTTTGGACCCAGCCCATCCCAATAACTGTATCGTTATCATACACTTCCTTCAACATATCAACTATTTAAGTAGTTACTTGCAATATAGTAAGATTCTTATTACTAACACTGCTTTGATTTAGGGCCCCAGTATAGGGTAGAGGACAAACTAGGCATAGCTAGTAAACTTTTATTTTACTACACCACCAAAATTTAATTAGAGTACCTAAATAAGCTTTGTGTATAACCGCTTTAATGTAGCTATACAAGCTAACAGCGAACTGGGGTGTATGCACTGAGAAGAGGATAGCTACGAGTGTCTGACGATCTGACGCTATTTCGCGAAACCTTGTCTTGCCGCACGCCTTACCCGCGGCGTCTTCGTAAAAACCTCTTCTACTACTTTAAATAAACGTCCTCAAGTAAAAATAGAGTTTATATTATTTTTAATTTACTTCTCCATATACCGACCTTTCAGTGCCTTGATCCGTTAAAAGGGGATAACCAACGATCGAAGTGTAGTGCTCTTATATCCATGTATCATTTAGACCAGATTTAGTAAGAAACTGTGTTTATTTTTTAGTTGCTCTCTTATGCTATGGTATGAACTATAACTAGTAGGGACACAAGTTATAATAAATTCTAATATATGTGTGTGTGTGTATGCGTGTAATATATAAATATATTTATTTACATATAAAAAAATGGTCATTAGAACAATATCTTACTTTTAAAATATAACGATATAAATGTGAAATTAAATTGTAATTCAAACAATAATTAAGGCGCTATTTGACTCCTTTTACTTCTACAAACTTATGACGTCATAAGACGTTTTGTAAGATAATAAAATATATCTCAGTTGGTTTGTGTGTCCACTCCCTTATTTCCTCAATACCGTTTAACACCTGCGTCCCATTCTTTATTGTCTCTTCCCTTTGGAGCTCAATTATCTAATCTCGAGATGATACCAGAATTCCGATCTATTTCGAAGATTCGTTGTGTTTATATTGCATTCGAAATTAAAGCTGTTGTGTCTATTTTAATGACACCGTCTCGTGGCGGCCTACATGTCTTCATTTCTGCTTTTATTTGGGTCGGACCATTTTTCTACTTCATCGGATCTTTATTGGATCAAATTACTCTTTGTTTCTGGTGTCCCCATTTTATTTACCGTCTCGAATAAATTATAAAACTGGTTTAGCGTGGTCGAAATATAAAAAAGTATACTTTATTTTGATAGATTTTTCATTTCTCATATTCTGAAAGTACGCTTAGAGTTGCCTGTTCACAGGGATGGAAACAGCCCTTTTCGTCCCTGGGAAACGATTTTCCCTGCTGTCAATTTTTTTTTTATAGTTTAAGGCTTGGCAACTAGACCTTTAAGCCAGACGCCGTTGTATTGTAGGCTACAATCGACGTCATTCAACAGAGTTCTTGTGAAGACTCGAAAGGTCACATTTGGCTATATAGTTCACATTTCTCGCAAAAACACATAATTACTACTCAAAAACTGTCAATATCCTACAACTATTGTTCATTTTAGAGTAATTTTACACATTTTTAGAAAATAAAACTGCACAGCACAACGTTCCCGCCAAAAACTCTCTCAAAAAATTTAAAAACTATGCGAATCATAGATAATACATGCGACTCATGTCCCGACTTTTCTGACAGCCACTGTTAAATCGCGGCATAAATTGTAATAAAAAACGATCATTTTATAGTTATAAATTACTTTTCACTAAATTATTATTTATATACCGGCTGCGCCACGGGCCAACCTCTAGTGAGTACCTCTTGTTTAAAGAACAAGCGGTACAGGTTACATTGTATGGAATATATATATATATATATATGCCCCCCGGAAGATTCACTTCATTTTATGTCGCAAACTATCTATCCCCCGTATATCTGTAAACTACATAAATGTCAAAAAGGACAAAATGGACAGAATAGACAAAAATCACATAACCTATCCTACTATCCGGGATAACCTTTACGTAAAAGCATAACAAACAGAGAGACAAATATATTTTTATCCCGGAAACGATCCCATTTTTCGGGATAAAAGTATCCTATGTTCATCCTCGGCATCAAAAATATATATATATATATATATAGTAGTTTTTCCGTGAAAGCGTAACAGACAGACAGGCAGAGTTACTTTCGCATTAATAATATTAATACGAATTTACATAAATTTAAGCTAAATATTTACTATCATCAGTGACAAAAAAAATACTGGCTGGTAGAATGCCACAGAAATAGAAATTTACTTGACGTTTCATATGTGATATATTAAATAAGTTCATCAGATTTATATCTGGATTTAATGCCTTTTTTACCATACCAAAACCTCAAATCATACATTTTGTAGGACAAATATTTTTTTGAATAATTCTCAAGATAATTAATTATGTCGATATTTAAAAAAAAAACAGTTAGTAATACATATTTAGAATCATAAAATCGACATATTTTATACCTGCTACCCCTGTTAGCTACCACAATCGAAAATGTTTGTAAGAGAAAAAGTTGGCCGTGTCATCAAAATGAAGCTACTCATGGAAAATTAGGTTGATAGTAATCAATAGCAAAAATGGACGGTGGATCCTGGACTATTAAGTTAAACCTGTTTTATGTCATTGGCAAATTAATAATTCTCGCAGTAAATAATAGCTATGTAATTGCGTAACATTCTATTCACATTACACGCATTACGCACCCAATTATTAATGTTTCCTTTCCATTTTATAAATTTTTATACGCTTTCCATTAATCTCCGTCAAATTACAACCATATCAACAGTATCGCACCAAATCATTAAACTGAGCACCCTGCTGACCGATCCGAATCAATTTGTAAGCTCTGTGATCGTTTAGGCTAGTGTTGCCAGGTATGATGTGCTAATATATCGAGATAAAAATACAAGTTTACGATAAATGGAGGCTTCTTTTTTATGGAAATTATAAGTATCATAATAGTGGAGCTGTTAGGTAAAGCAAGTGAGATATTTTTTATATACAAAAACAATCCTATATCAGCGGATGTTTTAAGGTCTGAAGTGGGCAAAAAAGCAGGTGATCCATGTGATGGAAAGTAGTTTATCCGTGCAGGAACGGAGAAAGAATACAATTTCCTGCAGCCGGGCGGCCTGTCGTAAGAGGCGACAAAACAAACGACAGCCAGGTGGTAGGGCATTTGCCCGACTGGATGGCTACCACCCCTGGTCTAAAGTATGTCGCCAGAAGAACCTTGAGTTGTGTTCCGGCATTAGTGACCAGGGTCCAGTCTCCCTTAAGAGAGCAGCAGCGCATTTGTAGCACCTTTGGTGTTGTAAATGTCAATAGGCGATGGTAACCGCTATCCATCAAGTGGGCCGTCTGCCTGTCTGCTGAACCCCTGCAATAATAATAAATAAATAAAAGTTAGCGTCGCCTATTGAAATTTGTAACACCAAAGGTAAAGCCAACGTGTTACTATCCTTTAGGATGGGATATAACATATAACGGACGAGTTAGGAGGTCCATATCTCCTATCTCGTCCTCTCTATCGAATCCTATCCTATCAGCCCATCATAGGGGGAATGAGATAGGGCGAAGGAAAGGTAGGCCACCCGAACTCTCACTGTACGAAACGCGATTAGCTCAAAACCAATTATTTCACATCGATATTCTGTGAAAGCGTGGTATCACACCGATCGAGCCGGCCCAGCGAGTTGTGGTCACGATAATGATTCCTGCATAGCTCTACCACGTACGATGATAAACACATTGAACCGGAATATTCAGTAACTAGCAACACTTTCGACTAATGTAATAGCATTGTATTACGGTTATTTGTGGGTGAAATTCCGGTGACTCTGCGCCCTTTGAAGTGAAATTGGTTCGACCCAAAGTATCGGAACAGGCTTTTTATATAGCCCCTTACATGTATAGTCTACACGTAGTATGTGAGCTCTTTGACAACAGGGTAATGTGTTGACTTTTGTTATACGTTTTATTTGTGATGATATTTGTCGTATTTCATGTATGTTATTTAAGTACGTATCAACTATGGCTACCTATTGATTTATACTAGGTTTCTATTACTTACTATCCTTAATTTGTCATTTATCCTATTACTAGTTGAAATATTACATAAACTTTGTAAGAGTAATGTCAAATTATAACCACTAGTATAGCAAATAAATGGATAATAAGATATAAAACCGGCATGTATTGTACGTACTTGTAGCAGACCTAATGTAATATTTTTGGTTTCTACATCTTACTAAGCTTTCATTTTGCTTTGCTGCTACTTAGTATTTGGTATACGTTCCATACAAGTAATGTCAAATTTCTACCAATTGTAAGATAAGTGAACGAATAGTAGAAGATATAGAAACAGGCCATAAGTATATCACATTCGCCAATCCGCCTTGGATAAGCATTGCGGGTATACTATCCGTTTCCCTATACAAATTATGACGGTCAACCTTAGCACTGGGACGTTTAGGAGTCATTATCAAATCGGGCTTGTACTTGTGCTCTATTAAGGTTATAGCTCATTAGAACCACTCGGCATCCTAACGACTACCTGATCACCTAGATCGCAAGTTGTCCACGCGCGGACGGCTAGCGAACCATTCGGTGACAATCCGCTGCTCGGAGTGATTCACGTATAGACCTAATACCAATCGTTGATAGACTACTCGGCAATTCGTAGATCACGCAACGTTTACTCGTTGTCGACGCTTCAATGGTTGACAACTCAGTTTCAGGAGCAAGGTGGCTCTAATAAGCATTAATCCTTAGAACTAACTATTAAGATAAGAGATTAATCAGGGTGAGCGAAGCGAGACCTATCGCTATCCCACAATCTATGCATTTTTGTGGTACACTTTACTGAGAAACTGTCACACTTTCAGATTTAAGCTTTGACATAGTAATTTCAATATATTTCTAGATGTATTTATTATCTGTCATAAAAATATTATTGTATACACATTTAAAAAATTAGAAGATATAACAATTTTTTTTATTAGAATTTTAATGTATGAAGAATTTTGTTTGGATAAAATAAAAAATGAATGAAAATAATGTGTCGTATGAACTATTTACAGAAGTCCATATTAATAATCCATACATTAAAAGATTTTTTAAACTATCTTAAAAATTATTACAAGGTACAAAACTTCGCGCTCTTAAAGCACCGCTTTTTGCTAGTGCTAGTTATTTTCACTCCTAGTATTCTTCGATAACATAGTCTATAATATTTCTAACGATTGAGGAGTCTTGAACAACTTAACAGTTCACCTAGATTCATCTATCATCACCATTAACCATCACCGTTCTCCACACGCTGACGTATAGAGCGCGTACCAGGTCCCGGTGAACGGGTCTCCTGTGAGGCGGGCGGTGGGAGGTGGCTCCCAGCGCGGCACACCAACGAGGAGCAGGACTCCTCAAACCGGCTTGACGGTCAGGGGTGTGGACCCGAAGCTGGTCCAGCTGATACTGGACGAGATCGTCGAAGGCGGCCCAAAAGTTAACTGGGAAGATATTGCTGGACAGGAGGTAGGATTTTCAATTCTTTTTCTTTATGAGGAGCGCACTCTTCTTTGATTCTGTTTCGATATATTCCTAAAAAGTTGCGAGCGTGTCGTCCAATCATTACTCGCTTTTGGTCTCACGCACACAGATACCTACGTGCTTATCACAAGTAAAGCCAGCTCGCTTTCATGAATTGAAATAACTATAGGTATAAATGTAACATCCACCTCATATTGGTAGATTTAGTCTTCTTTATTACCATTGTATAGAATCTATTTTAGGACTGATGCGTAAGAAACCAAGACGACATTTCACATTATTGTAATTCTTAGTACAATTACTCAGATGAGGATAAAATATATAATTGTACTTCATGAAATCGAATGATGTTGTCATTTTCTAGGCTGCAAAGCAGGCGTTGCAAGAGATGGTTGTATTACCATCACTAAGGCCTGAACTCTTCACTGGGTTAAGGTCCCCAGCTAAAGGCCTATTACTGTTTGGACCTCCAGGAAATGGTGAGTTACATATATCATGCAATAGAGAATGTGCGTTTATTATTTTCATTTGCTTAATCAATTATTTATGTTAGTAAATATGCCGTGGGGTTTTGAAATTAGCGTGTCGTGGTTTCCCTACAGCGGGGCTTTTTTAAAAAGGGTGTCATAAAATTTCTTCGAGGTCGGCAGCGCGTTTGTGACATCTCTGGTGTTGCAAACGAGAAACGACCATAGGTGGGCCGTCTGCCTGTCTGCTGTACTCCCCCCAGCTATAAAAAAATCGCCATACAAACACGCACATTTTGTACTGCCAATTTAGGTAACTTATGGTGTTATGGTTACTTCACACCGAAAAACCCTGAGTCCAAACCCAGACCAGAGTAAATAATGGAGACTTATTTACGAAATTCTTTCTGCCAGGTATCGCCCCGATCCCTTACAATTTTTTTTTTTTTGGAAATTTTAACTAATATAAAAATAAGCCCATCGTACTCTTTTACTTTCCCCTATACTTAGAACCTGGGTGTTTTTAAAGTCCGTGCAAAAAGGTACCTTCGAGGTAAACATGCTCCATTTTAGAACTTATAAAAAATCTGAAAAATCAACATTGAATAAGTTTACGTTATTACAGCAAACTTACTAAAAGACAAGAAACTGCAATTGAAATTTATCAATTAATGTAACCTCTCTTAAAACAGTTTTGGTCTAAATAAATAAAAAAGGCACATAATTTAAGTTTTTACTCCTTCAAAAGAGTACATAATATATTCTTTCCAAGCCAGCCGCTTGTTCTAAACAATTTAGATGAGAAAATTAATAACGTTATCTACAAAATTATAGGTAGTACTTATTTTTATTATCTGTAGAGATTTATTGTTTGTCTTATTTGTATATAAATAGTACTGATTTGCTAAATTACTGAAGTTCACCGCCAGTACCTGAGTTATCGGTTAATGTTTAACGTGATTGTCGCATTTCAATAACGCATCTGCGTAATGTCTTTATAAGTGCGTTAGTTGAAGTACTGCAGCGCAGGTGTAGCAGAGGCGTAATAGACAGAATAATGAATGAAATTGTTGTTTAGGTAAAACATTGTTAGCGAGATGTGTAGCAGCGGAATGTTCGGCGACATTCTTCTCTATATCAGCTGCGTCGCTAACGAGCAAATACGTTGGAGAGGGAGAGAAAATGGTCAGAGCGCTGTTCCAAGTCGCAAGAGAGCTCCAGGTAAATGTACAGTTCGACCCGGTTCTAAACTCTTTCAATAAATTTTAATTGTGTGCTAGTAAAAGCTGTATTTCAATATTTAAAATTGAATACCTGATCGAAAATAAATTGGTTAAGTGCTAGATTTATGGTTTCAAATATAATGTGCTGCATTAAAATTTATACAACTAGCTGAGCGTGGGCAAAAAATATATTTTTATTTCAATCATTTTAGGGTGATGCAGCTTTTTCCACTAATACAATATTTTTTTTAAGTCTAGTTTTATGAGCTTTAAGTAATAATGTCACTATAGCAGCCGCATTTAACCCTAATCATACAATTTTCTGTTTCCGTGCTAGAACGGAGAACGAATTCAATATTGTAAGAAAACAAGACTAGTCAGGTAGAAGGGTATTTGCATATCTGGAGGGTTACCATCTGGTCTAGAGTATGCCGCCATAATAACCTTGATTTGTGTTCCGGCATTAGTGGCCAGATTCCAACCTCCCTTTAGAGAGCGGCAGCAGATTGGTAGCACATTTGGTGTTGCAAATGTACTTAGGCGATGGTAACCGCTTTCCATCTGGTGGGCCGTCTGCCTGTCTGCTTAACTCACGCAATAAAACATTTCCATCAATGTCGTAAGTGTATATTTTAATAAGACACTAGACATTTCGCTGCTGCGTCGACGTGCATCAAAGATTAGTAAATAATCCTCGTTTATTAAGAGAGCAAACATTCACAGGTCCATCCAGATCAATTAGTAATGCACGAAACTCGCTAAAGTGTTACCGATTCGATTTATTAAATAAATCGAGTTGCTTTGTGAATAAAGTTTAATCAATTTATTGCACTTATGTTATTTGCTAATCGTACTGTATAGCGTTATAAATAAGTAATATGACCCAAATCTTTATACTTAAAAGTGAAATGAAGCAAAATTACGACTTTTACATAATATAAATAAATGTCGTGTTGTTTTCTTTTAATTAAAACATTTTAATTTCTTAACTATTAAATGGGATTAAATTTAGGTTGGATGACGACAGTTTATAGTCTGTCTCTTGGATGACTTACAAATGACATTATTATGTCATCTAGACTCTCTAGAACAATGAACTATGACAATTGTGACATTTGTAACTTATGCAATTAACTGTCCAAAATGCACAATTTCAGAGGCGTGCAAATGTCAAAAGTAAAATAAACGATTAAACAGAGTATGCTAGGATTAGTTCATACTCCGAAACATTATCTTCTGTCTCTGAAGCGAAACTAGGTTGTCACGATGGTCGCAAGTGGAGATCCATCGACACTGTCTACCCCCTTGGTAAACTGGCGTCAAAATATGTTGTATGTATCTTCTGTGTCCTTACAGCCATCGATAATATTCGTCGACGAAGTGGACTCGCTCCTCTGCGAGCGATCTTCGGGGGAGCATGAGGCGTCGCGGAGGTTGAAGACCGAATTCCTAGTGGAATTCGATGGTCTGCCGGCGGCCGGTGCGGACAGACTCATAGTCATGGCGGCGACGAACAGACCGCAGGAGTTGGACGAGGCAGCCTTAAGGTACTTTAAACATAATAAACATGCTTAATTAACTTTAAATACTCCAACCCTAATCTCTAAAACAATAGAAAGTAAAAAAGGTGTGTTTGTTTAGGGGAGTGATAACTGCAACAACAACCACAGAATGGATAATTATTCCAGTTCACTAAACTTCCGTTTTCCTAAATAATGAATAGAGTATTTATAAAATTTCATAATAAAGTGTGAGCACGATTCGTCCTTGACCGCCACTCACCCTTGACCGCCACTCACCCTTGACCGTGACTCGCACAGGACAGGAACACGATCTTGTGCGTGCTTGTCGCAGTGTAATCGCATGCTGGACTGGGCGTAACTACGTTCTAAGTCTCAGACTTTCCTACATAAAAAGCGTGAGGCACATGGGAGGAGGGTGGTGTTAGTGGGTAGTGGTTGTTGCCCGTGCAACTTCTCGGAGTCTCCACACAAGCCGGTTGATTACTGTTTGGATTGCCCCTTAAATTAAGGGAAAAGCCTCCACGATCAACTATGGTCTAATCCCTTGCAAAGGACCCGGTATTGTGCGTAAATAGCATTTTCCCCGCCTTAAAAAAAAGAAAAAAAAAGTGTAATCGCATGCTGGCTACCAAGCGGTGATACTAGAATTTGGCTAATTAAAGTAGACATTCGATGTAGGTATTCACAAACTTTTTACATGGCAAATGTTAATGTCATTTTATCTAAACATTTGTCGTTATTACTGTCATTTTTGTTATTTTGGTGCAATTGTATTTTAACATTTATGAGCTTAATACATGCACAAAACGATTAAAAGTGAAATGCCGAAGTTATTGTGTTGCATGATTTCCAAATTCGAAAAAGGAATAGAAAAAAGACGCTGAATTATTTTAAAAAATCCGGTTTGTTTACGTATTGTATCGATACTCTATGGTAATTTGGTGCTGACATTCTGATATTTTTAAAATTTGCCGCGCTATTTCCGTCTACTTTCATTAGCCAGACTCTCTGACCTTTATACCTTTAATTCAAATCGTTGATTCCAACCAAAATAAGCAAATACAATCAATAGAGTGATTGAGTGACACCATCGACAACCACAGATGAACTAATAAACAAGCAAATAAAGTGACTTGCATATTTATTTATATGTAATATGTTAGTATTATATATATACGTCTGAGTCTTTTATATCTAGATTGTTTAAATAATGAGGCTGGCATAAAAGCCACGATAAAAAATCTAGGTCGAAATAAAAGTGTGGTGAAATTTCGGCTAAGCGCATGTTAGTTGACGCACACTCATAAGGTTCCATAGAGAGTAGCATTATAATTCGCCACAATGGCAGGCAAAGGAACATAGTCCATACAGCCTCATCTGATGTATTAAGTCTTCAGTACAGCTCCGCCGAATTGTATCTTTTCGACTGACGCCTATTAAATTTTCACAAAAACTCTTACAACTCCAAGAACGCCTATCAACAGGCGTCAATTATATTTTCTAAAAATGTGTAAATATTATTTTAAAATGAACAATAGTTGATATTGATAGTTTTTGTGTAGTATTTTTGTGACAAATGTGAACAGTATTGTCAAATATAGACTTTCGAGTGGTCACAAGAACTTCGTTGATTGGCGTCACGCGAAGACCTACAATTCGGCTGAGTTACACTGAAAACTTAATACATGAGACGACGATGTGTGAAGCAAGTTCCTTTGCCTGGAGGCGAAATGTACTGCTACTACAGTCGAACAGACGAACATAACGATTTTAAAAGGGTTCCGTTTTTGCTAAAAACGTTTACGGACCACTAGAGAAATAACTATACGATTTTTTTTTACAAGACCCCACGCAGTTTAGTATAAGCACTCGGAGAAACCAATAGAGAGGAATAAAACGCGATAATCTATTATGGATTTCGCGTTGTTTTGTTATAATACCGCGATTCAAAGACGCGACACACAATTCCGGATAAAGTGAAAGTTGTTCCAATAATGTAGAAAGAAATTTTAATTTCTCCTTCACTTGTGTTCCAAACAATGGCCATCAGATAATATGCGTGTACATTTCAGATATTTGATTACGGTGTCGCTTGAATCTTGGTCGCGGTTCCAACAAATCTTTGCGACTTGCATATATTGATGCGAAACAAATGTTTGTCTGTTTACTTTTTTATGTTTGTACTAGCATTTGAACGCGACTTTGTCCACGCAGGACAGGTAACAAAGATTACAGTTATTTTGATAAATATAAAATGAAAGACTTTTTTTCAGTATGAAAATACATTAATCCCCGAAGTTTCCGTAAGAACTCGGCATATGTTATATTACTGAATTACTAAAGGCATACACAACTACAATTGTTTTACAAAAGATTTTTCGATCAGTGAAAATTTATATATATATGTATATACATATATATATATATATATATATATATATATATATATATATATATGTGTGTGTGTATATATATATATATATATATATATATATATATATATATATATATATATCTGAGTGTGTATATTTTTGTCTTATTTCTATGTCTTATTATACTTGCCATTTCAAAATTTTATATATATACTTTTTTATTCTAGTTATATTGCAAAACCCACATGATACACATTTATTCTCTAATCCATGAAAGAAATTGCTTTTAGTGATAAGACCGCCTATTGTCTTCTGTACTTAAACTTCTTGAATTGTATCTTAATGTTATGCAATAAAGTATATTCTATTTTATTAATGTTTTTCATGCGCCGTTTATTACTACAGGCGCTTAAAATATTATTTCTAAAGCTATTTAAGTTACGAAAAAGAAAAATATTGTTTTTAACATAAACGAAACCGATTTCAAACTATAACGCAAACAATAAATATTTTCTACAACATTTTGAAGTCGGTGCTAAGAGAAACAAAAAAAACATCAACGAAATTGCAAAATGCACCGAATTCAAAATGTTGTAGAAAATATAATCTTTTTTCTTTTTAGTTTCAACTCGGTTTCTGTTTTTTATTAAAAAAGAAATATTGATTAAGATGAACATAATAAAACTACGTTTTAACGGTTTTAAGCGCGGTAATTTTATTTGAATTTGGTTTTTCCGACGTTTCGGCCATTTTTCAGTGGCCGTGATCACGGAAGACAAAGATGTCAAGTGTCAACGAGTATTGTTAAAGTTTTATTTAGCCTACCGCCAATTTGTTTTTTTAATTTTAATTTTGTTTATGGTTATTATTTACTCTGTGGGAGCCTAATCTAATTTACTACCGCTTCGCAACATGTTATGGCTTGAAGAGAAAAAGCGGCGCAAGAAACTCATCAGCAAACATGCCTAGCTCTAATAATTTTATATAATGTTAAAATGGGTGGAAGGAAAAATAAAAGTAATTATCAGTCAAGTTGGTTGGTGTTCCGTTGTACGCAGAAAGAGCTCACACTGTCTTGAGGTCTGGCAGCTGGTTTTGCTTAAAACCGTTAAAACGTAGTTTTATTATGTATACAAGTCGCGAAAACTTAAGAAAATATTATAAGATGAACATTTTTGTTTGCATGATTTTATCCGTGCAGGAACGGAGAAAGAATACAATTTCCTGCGGCCGGGCGGCCTGTCGTAAGAGGCGACAGAACAACCCACAGCCAGGTGGTAGGGCATTTGCCCGACTGGATGGCTACCACCCCTGGTCTAAAGTATGTCGCCATAACAACCTTGAGTTGTGTTCCGGCATTAGTGACCAGGTTCCAGTCTCCCTTAAGAGAGCAGCAGCGCATTTGTAGCAACTTTGTGTTGCAAATGTCCATAGGCGATGGTAACCGCGTTCCATCAAGTAGGCCGTCTGCCTGTCTGCTGATATCCTGCAATAAAAAAAATAAAAAAAAAATATTTTGTTTGCAGACGGTTTCCGAAACGGGTGTACGTGTCGCTGCCGGACGTGCGCACGCGCATGTCGCTGGTGCGGCGGGTGCTGGCGCGCGGAGCGGCTGCTGCGACGCTCAGCGACGACGAGCTGGCCAGGCTGGCCGCGCTCACCGACGGCTACTCGGGCAGCGACCTCACTGCGCTCTGCAGGGACGCCGCTCTCGGGCCCATTAGAGGTGTGTACCAGTGTCAAAGAGGAATACTAATGTAGTGGAACACTCGTTACACTTACAAGTCAATAGATGGCGCTGTGTAATAATTGAAGACGCAAACCATTCCCAACACTTACATAGAATAGATACAAATTTCCAACAATAATAGCTGGACCTAGGCCGTCGAGGCACGGCAACAGCCTCGGCGGAAGATTTTCCCTTTGAGACATTACATCTCACTTCTGCAACAGGAGTGAGTCCTGCACTTCTTCCACATATTAGGTTAAGGTCATTCTAAGCCCAAGTGTTATTTAAAATTTCGCATATTTCATGAAATTGAAAAGTTTTTTTCTTTCTTTTTTATTTCAATAAAGAATAAAGACACAATCGAAAATGGCGTCCGAGGAAATAGTAAATATCAAAATCTCGATCTTAAAAAATATCTTTACGCTAAGGCTTTCTGCGCGACGAAGCCGAATAAACCTTATTTTATTTAGAGAGCAAAAGTATTCATACATGTTACATTGCATTAAAATTTTGTCTAAGCGCTATTTGCTCTTGGAAAATTCAGGCCATCCTAATGAATGAATGATCCCATTTTCGGGGATAAAAAGCGTCCTATGTTCATATTCGATATTAAGATATGTAACAAAATTCAGCTAAAATAGTCCCATAGTTTTCCTTGAAAGCATAACAGACAGACTGCGGCCTGGTTCCTATATCTTCCACACCATTCATTTGCCTTACTATCGGTTAAAATTTGACATAAGCTCCATACAAATAATGTCAAAATTCAACGATGGTAGGGCAAGTGAATGAATAGTAAGATATAGAAACCGGCCATAACAGAGCTACTTTCGCATTTATAATATTAGGTATATAGTAAGTGCGATTACAATGAACTCATGTGTTGATGTTATTTAGAGAAGTACAATTTATGCATTCACAGAACTTGACCCCGAGGAGGTGAAGTGCCTCGACCTGTCGTTGGTCCGCAGCATCACTTTCCAGGACTTCATGGACGCGCTGAAGAGGATCAGGCCCTCGGTGTCGCCGCACAGCCTCGTCGGTTACGAGAAGTGGTCCGTGCAATATGGGGACTTGGGTCTATGAGGCAGGGCGCTTACAGGTAAGAGTTATTTTTTGGAGTTTACTCCTTAAGAATTACGTTACATGAATTTCATTATGTTTTTTTGCCCCCTCTCCCGTCCTTGTCACTGCTGATCACATTCGTGAAACTCCATCCTCCCTAGTGTGACATCACATATTTTGCAATTTCAAATCGAGAAATTATTAAATTAAAACAGCAGTTCTGTAATTAGTTTTATCTCCATTTAAATTCTTTTTTAATCTATAAACTTGATGAATTTTTATATCTATAAACTTGAGAAATGATTGATCTCATCCAAACTTTCATCCTTTATTTCAAACCGTCCTAGCTATATTTATCTATCCACCGTCTATGAAAACTACATAAATGACAATAATGCCAAAAAAAGGGATAAATCGGACATCGGACAACTTGGACAAATCGTACAACTCAGATAAATCGGAGAACTCGGCAAATTGGGCAAATCGGACAAATAGGACAAAGATGACCAAAATGGAAAATCACAAAAATCCTATCCCATTTTTTGGGATAACCTTTACATAAATCTATCCCATTATCCGGGATAAAAGGTATCCCTTGTCCACCCTCGGTATTAAAATTACATGTATACCGAATTTCAACTAAATCGGTCCAATAGTTTTTCCGTAAAAGCATAACAAACAGAAAGACAAATATATTTTTATCCCGGAAACTACCCCATTTTTCGGGATAAAATGTATCCTATGTTTATTCTCGGCATCGAAAATATATATATACTGAGTTTCAGCCAAATCGCTCCAGTAGTTTTTCGGTGAAAACGGAACAGACAGACAGAGTTACTTTCGCATTTATAATATTAATAGGGATATACATTGTGCCTTCGCCGCTAATATAGTGATGTTTAAATATTTGTTTCAGGTATCGGTTACGAATGTAAGAGAAAGGTGAGTCATTAATATAAGCGGGTATAAATAGAACAAAAGTGAAATGGAGTCGGTGTTTTTACACAAACATTAAACTAAGTTTATTATTATATGAGTGTCGCTCAAATATTAACATGAGAATCTCGAAAATTAAATTTTATTTCCATTATTAATTATTTAATTAATTAAATCTTATTAAGAATATGAATTCCGAATGCATTTGTTTGTTAGATTATTTTAACATTATATAGATTTATTTGAAGATTATGTTTTAAAGTTACATTCAAATACTGAAACGATATATGACTTAGGATTTTTTTTTTACAATTATTATTAAAATGAGATGTTTATGATAGTTATATAAAACTAGTACCGTAGAAATGACGATGAACGATGCAGTTGAGCGGGTATGCGACGCAGAGTTTCCGGGTTCGATTCTTGTCATGGTAAATTTTGGCAAAGAAATTTTCTCCCTTATCTACTATGGTCTGTGTGTCTGGGATCGGCCCCAGAGTAGTCCGTAGTATATTACCCATAACTCAAGTGTAACTTAAATCTATAATTACATTTTTGTACAACGATATGAAAATTGTAATATTTCTTTCTTTAACATTACAATGTATATACGTTTCAGTATTTTTTTGTAAGTGGTTATATTATGTATTAATATTATGTGAGTAATAATAATAGTATCTAGTCAGTTAAAAAAACTGTGTAGGAATCTACACAGACCTGATTCATGCTAAATTTGTATGGGAAAATGTCGTACAATCTTACCAACTTAGGATTACTTCTTTTTATATGAATGAACTTTGGGTGAATTTGAAATTTATAGATATTTAATAATTTTAAATACAAATTATTGTCACTATGACAATACCTATTACTTTGCGAAACAAAGCAGTGACTCGTTGGTTATAATATGGGAAGACAACGATGATCTATTTTGGCATATCTTTATGACTTTATGATTAATAAAATATACATTTTAATTAATATATCATAGAACGCATAAATAACAGTTATTTATATCAAATGATACGATATGTACTATTGAATATTGTCTATCGAGATGAAAAAATATTTATTCGTCTCTAGTTATCGTTAATACTTATAAGCTCAGTGTATAGAATAATAATATTATCTAAAACAAATTCGGTTACAGCGACTGCCGTTCTTTATCTCCCCTTTCCTATCGAACGTGATCGTCAGCTTATAACGTAATATTTTCTTAAGTTTTCGCGTATTTTATATACAATAAAACTACGTTTTAACGGTTTTAAGCGCGGTAATTTATTTGAGTTTCATTATTCCGACGTTTCGGCCACTTTACAGTAGCCGTGATCACGAAAGACAAAGATGTCGCGTGTCAATGAGTATTCTTAAAGTGTAAAGCGGTAGGCTAAATAAAACTTTAATAACATTGACACTTGACATCTTTGTTTTTTTTTTATTGTAGTATAGGTTCGCGTTTGACCACAATCTTGCCTTATGTGGGGCGAAGATATGGTCTAGGATGGAGCACGCTTGCCTAGAAGGTACCTATTCACACGGGACTTGAAGACACCCAGGTCATATGTATCCGGAAAGACAGACTCCGGTAATGAGTTCCACTCCTTTGCGGCGCGTATGATGATCACGTCTTCCGTGATCACGGCCACTGAAAAGTGGCCGAAACGTCGGAATAATGAAAATCAAATAAATTACTTTCTCCTTTCATTCACCATATCCCGATTATTTGGGGTCGGCACAATATGTCTTTTCCTTCCACACTCCTCTATACATCTTCTGTCACACTACATATCATCATATCATCCTTCACACAATCCATCCCTCCAATTTTTTGTTTGTTTACCTTTACATATGTACCCATCAAATAAATTACTTTATTAGGTTATAACCTTTTTATTTCTACTATTTTCCAAATTCTTATATTCTGTTTAATATTAATAACTATATAGTGCTAAAATGAAAATAAAAGACATTTTAATACATCCCTTAAAACTTTAAACCTCGACGCACAATTATACCCTTTTAGCTTTATTACAACTCCAGACTTATCACGTTGGTAGATTAGTTGTTACTCCCTACTTTGGGTTTATGTTTTTTTAACTTCTTGTTCTATAGTTTCAACATCATAAATTATAATTATATTTACAGCGACTGCTGTGTCTTTAGAACTATCATTTTCAGTCGGCGGTGTAAGCAAATTAGGCTCACGTAGCCTACTTTAGTCAGAAACTCGCTATCAAATGTCGGACAGGTCAAAACGACACCAAAGAAATTGTAAGCTACGATAGTAGGACTGGCATCCAGCTCGTTTAAGCTTCTATACAAAGTTCTGGGTGTTTTGTCTTATTAGGCGTCCTCATCCTAACCTATTGTTGGTAAATGATTCACACCTTTGTGGTCGTAGATCACTTTTTTTTTTATTGCAGGAGATCAGCAGACAGGCAGACGGCCCACTTGATGGAAAGCGGTTACCATCGCCTATGGACATTTGCAACACCAAAGGTGCTACAAATGCGCTGCTGCTCTCTTCAGGGAGACTGGAACCTGGTCACTAATGCCGGAACACAACTCAAGGTTGTTATGGCGACATACTTTAGACCAGGGGTGGTAGCCATCCAGTCGGGCAAATGCCCTACCACCTGGCAAATGTTGTTATGTACTTTTTAAGGTAACGCCATCTAGCATAATGTTAAAGTTTTCATAAAAGATGAATGAACTTGGTTGTAAGTTCTACAAAATTGGCACGCTTATTAAAATCTATAAATTTCAAAATCACTATTAAACAGTGGTTTGTACAGCTTGAAAGAGTTATACATAGGGCATTCATATAACCCAACAGAATTAAAGGAGTCGCTTTCGGTGTTATAGTCGTGAACAAAGTGCTTACGTGTGCAAATCTCCTTTAAATGGCTGGGTTATATGTTGCCTTTGTCGATACCTGAGAAGTCCCAAAATGTTTTAGGGAATTATTTGCTAAGACCTATAGTATACTTGAAGCTACAGCGGGTGGAATTGATTTTGCTTAAAACACTTAATACTTGTCTATTATCTGCGGGAGATGGCGTAGTCGCTGTTATACAAACTGTAAATAAGAACTGCTATAAAGTTCAAATAAAGCACTTTACTTCTTCCTCTTTGTTATTACAATTTCTCTCGTTGTTGCTTCAATCGGAATTGGACAATTTACTATGTCTGTTTTATCCCGTCCAGAGTCAAAAGGAATAATTATCCTTATTTTTAAGCAGGTAAGTTTAATTTCGATAAGCAATCCCCTTTTGGCTTGTTGGACTATCGTTAGTTTGTGACAAGAATTGGTTGTCAATTATTGTTTAGGATTTATCATCTAATCAACGTTTGTGAGCTTGCCGTGATGCTTTAAGCAGTTGTATACTTCTTTCTGAAAAGTACTATGAATAATTTGAGATATGTAATAATGGTTTGAGAAAAGATAAAATAAACAGGTTGCTGGGTAATGAATATTCATTTCACTTGTTTTCATCTCTCACGAACTATATTTAAGTATTTTAACTAGTGTTTTCAATAAACATGTCTGTAAATTATTTTTCTTATGTTCGTATATCTAAATTGATTTCAAACTTCTCTATTTGCAGTTAAGAAACATAGTGAATAGATACGCTATTGAGCAAGGAAGTTTGGTGTAATAATATTTTTTATTTGAAACTCAAATTAAAATTATTATTATACCAAACACCCTTTAAGCTTACTTATCGTTGTTTCATCTTACACTGGATGTCATCGAGAGTAACACACCATAGTACATTATGGTACTAGTGTGTAACATTGGTGATTACCGCCGAGGCGCCATTGAGACTCGAGCCGTAGGCGAGGGTCTTAGAGAGCCGAGGACGGTAATCATCAATACACACGTGTATCATACGACGTTTTTCAACACACTTGTGAATAAAATAACAACAAAAACTCATTTTATTTAGTAGATAAAAAAAAGTTATATATGACTGAAAGTTTTATTTATTAAACACGTACGAGTTAAATATAACTATTTAAATAAGAAGTTGCATGAAATGAGCAAGCAATAGGAACATTAATTTATTTGTTCTATAGAACACGATCTTTTTTTTTTGAATAAAAACTTTTTAAGAACAAAGCAACTCAACCAATAAAATTTAAAAAAAATCTATAACTCACTAGTGAGTTATAATGTTTTTTACTCACAGTTTGGTTATGGATGTCATTCTGTGCCTAATTGCGGTGACCATAGAGCCACTTTATGACCAAGTGTGTTGAAAATATTATTATAACACATTAATGTAGTACTTATATAATAAAAAAATATTTGAACTATAACGTTTGTCTTTGTAGATTGCACTTCTGTAAACACTACTAATGCAAATGAATTTAAATGTCAGAGGGAAATAATAAAACACGCACTTAATTTGTTACGTCATAGTTGTGTAATTACGGCACCATATTCTCAAACACTTGGTCGTTCGTTTTCGTCCGACCCACTCGACATATTCAATGAAGTTTTTATAAGAAAGAACAAGGATTTATTTAACACAGAAAAAAATAAAACATACAATGTAAAATGCAATTTAACATAAAGCTAAAGAAGTTCTAAAAAGAAAACGTTTGATAATACGTAAATCATGTTTGATGTTTTAAAACAACACTTACGTTCAATATTTGATCGGGAAGTATGATTGAAAAAGATTTTTTAAATGACTTTTTAACATTTCTTATACTATATTCTGGTTACAATGCGGTAAGAAAATCCTACAATGTATACTATCTCTTTCGCTCGCGTACAAGTGTGATATTATCTCGCTCGCACTATAGTAACGAGCGAAACTTGCACGCGCGTGGAAGAGGTAACTAATAGTGGGTTGGTGTAAGATTTTATTGGAGTATACAAAGTGGGGAATATTGTCTGAACAAAAATTTAAATTGCCATTGCTTGGCTGATCTCAATATTATTGGCTAAAGCTGAAATAAAGCTTTAAAACTTAGGAGGTGTGTTGATAGGTTTTGATATACAAATGTTTATCGTGAATGTGAAGAATATAATTACTTGTAAATATGTACACAAGAAAATTTGCTACGCAAATTAATTCTATGGGTATCTTGTATGGGAGATATGGATACTGGCAATATGTTTATTTTCGACGTATTTTAAACTGAGTCGTCGGGCAATAAATGTCACTGACAGTAGGAATGTGCATACAATGCAACCCGTTATCGATATTTAGCTACCTGCGCACGCGGGGTCGATGCGTCATCGTGATCTTCCATTAGCACTCTGACTCCTGATTGGTCGTTACGAGTAAGGGTTGTTGTTTTTCTATAAATATAATATTTTTTGTTATGGCACTCATTACATTACTTAAAAACGGCCCTTTTCAGAACCACATTACGATCTATACAGTTTCTCTATGATTATGTCGAAACAAACATTTTATCTTACAAATTAAAAACTTTAATTTTCGCGAAAATTTATTCCTATTAATACTTAACATAATTTAGCAAATCGATCGTACCTATCCCGTTATCGATATGCACCTCTACAATTTTTACGCACATCACTACGCCTCTCCATAAGACCTGTAAGTGCGAGCGAGACAGACAGATAAATATGATTTATGACCCGAAGCCTCAGTTCATAATGTGTCGACTATAGTGTTCCCGTTCGGCAGTTAGTCTTAAGTCAAGCTTCAGAATGTATGAAGAGCTACCTTGTCGGCTCCTCATGAATCCGAAAATCCTTATATGGGATAGATATCGATTCAAGACTGAGTGTTGATACGAGGATTCCACGCCAGGAACAAAATATTTTACAAAAATCTACTGTTCAGTTGCTTAGAAAATTTATTATGTATTTATTACACAATTATATTAATTTTTGTTGACATGTTAGTAATGAGATAATGAATAATATAAGTTTACTAAAATATGAATTATCTTTTTATTTGATAAAAATAAGTTACGTGTAGTCCGCGACAAACTTTACTGCCTCTCCAGAATAGCTGCAGCAGGTTTTTGACGGCCATCATCTATTGGCGAGCCACCTGTTGCTAACCATGAAATATTATTTTCAAAAACGTATCATTCTTGAAAGAAAGAAAGACTTCATTTGAATAAATAGCGACGTAATTACATTCCTTATATATTTTTATACACAGAGTATATTTTGAGAATTTGTATGACACATTTTCAGCAAACAAGGTTTGCACTCAGCATATTGCTGTGCCGGAATTATATCCGACACAACGTTGATTTTCAGTGCATACCTTCCTTTTGGCGTAAGACCAAAACGACCCAATTTTGTTAAACTAATTCTACTTCTGAAATATTTAATTAGTAAACCAAATAAATGAATTTAAATAAAAACAACAAAAAATACTTTGTTACTTTAAAATTAAAATAAATACATAACCATATAATTCTCTTAAAAATTACCAACAAAGTCAACCAGAAAACTATTAAGTAAAGTCCTACAATTTGAGACAAGCAAGCGGGGGCGGTTGTATACTTATTCCCAATTGAATATTTATGAATGCTTAACATTAGCCAAATCCACAAATCCTGTGTAACCATATTTAAAAAGAAGAGCTAACACAAAGTTTGGCGCGGACTATAATTGATGTTCATTTTAGAAAGTGTTACCAGTGTACTTATTAAATTTTATTTTGTTTTAATAAAATCATATTGCTGGAATAATTTATTATATTTATTAATCTGTAAAAATGTTTTACCATTATGCTGCAAATCTTATGAATAATATGTTTCATTCAAAATATATATTCAATTATTATTATTGTCATCCAAATAATGTAACAATGACATAGAACAAGCTTCAAAATCTTGAGCATAATGAAATTCATTAATACGCCTAATTTTGAAAATATCTAGCCATTACCGCCGAATTATCGTTAACAACATTTTTATTTAAATATATTTTTGTTTTTAAGACATGCAATTTTGTTTTCCTTCCTGAAAGAAATTGAAATCCTTAAAAAATAATTGTTGCAAATATAGTTTGCATAAAAAAAAACTATTTTAGTAATAATATCACTATGTTGATGAGTAAGCGGTAATAGTTCGATATATTAGGTCTGTTAAAATACTATTTGATACCGTCAGTAAAGATCAATTCCAGTTGTGAAATGAATTCGAATGCTTGGTAAGTATAGTTTTAAAAACGGGAAGAGAATGGCGCATGCATCAGACCGTTTTTTTTTAGTTTATGGCTTGGCAGCCATAAACTATAAAAGGCCTTTAAGACAGGCGTCTGACATTTTTAACAAAAGTCAAATAGTGCTGGAACAGGCCCATTACGTACCTGATATCTACGAATATGTAACGGACTATATAAACATGGTTGGAAGGAGAACGCTTAGCTCAGCACTTGCTAGATATATATTAAATTGCTCAAAAATATGAATATACCATGCTAAATATATTTTATTTCGAGAGATTTTTCCTTAAACGTAAAAGTAAAATATACCATGTTCAGGAAAAATGTGTTACCCAAGAAAATGGGACTAAGCTTCTTAATGCAGTTTTGAAAGTTGATTGATAAGCCTCTTTTTACTATTAATGTCGATAACTGTTATGCAATAAAATTAAGCGCATTTTTAATTTTCTTAAGAATATTGACATCCTAATAAAAAAGACAAGTTTTGAAGATTTTTCGTTTTTGGAGAAGTTTTTTGAAATATGTATACTCGTATCACGAGTAAGGAGAATTATGTTCAATTATAGTCTGGGACTGAAATTTATGGTCACATTTTTCATACAAAATCAGTCAATGCGCAGCCTTGGGCGCCTCATGTAAACCTGACTTAATATCACTCGCTCGCACAAGAGATCGTGCAAGCGAGATGGCAATAAACTTGTTCCCGAGAGAATAAGATAGACAATGGTGGGTCATTATACAAAATTCTCCTTGCTTGCGACCAGTTTATGGTAAGTATCTAGCTGAAAACAGAGATAAATTATATTTTTCATATTGTTCTCTATATAACGCTAAGCGAAGATCGTCGATCGTCATACGTATGGTATGAATACGATATGGCGACAGAAAATATACACCCTTTGACATGTTGTTGCTATTTTGACATTCAAAGATACTTAACGTTCACTATACCCCTTTCAAGATAACTTAACTCGCAAGGGTTACCAACAATAAAGAATATTAACACCTAAAGCTAGAGTCAAGAACAGCTAAAATCGCTATAATTACTAGAAAATGCCAACAAAAATTAAGAATAATTTACATTTTGTAATAATCTCTATTGGCAACCTATTTTATAACATGATATTAAGTGCTGTTATTTTTAGAATTTTGTAACCCTGTGCGTGAAGTTATCTTGAACGGGGAATACCTGTAAAGATCGTAGTAAAAAAATTATAATTCCAAATTTGAATGTTGCTTTTAAAAATAATATTTTTAATGTGTAATTTTGTACTTTAGTCTATGTATAGAGTTCAAATATTTTCTGGTATCTTTGTATAACTGTGAAAATTTATATTTTTTTGTTTATGGTCGTCATGTCGGTTCTATTGTATTTGTGACGATTATTTCATATATCGATCGTCATGTGTCACTGAATAAAAATATAGAAGGTTTTTGCACAGTATACATTACTATATTGATTTATAGTAATATTTTTATTTTAGAATTGTCAAGATCAAAGTATAAAAGTATATGTTTTGTGAGATGAAATTCATTCAATACTTTGCTAGTCTGCAGAAACACTAGGGTCAATAGACGAGACTATTTAGTAGACCTACATTAGTTGTCCTATGATGCTATCAAAATACGTTTAACTGGTCTTGTAGAGAATTCAATAAATGTAGAAGAACATTATTACAAAATGGTAATCAGTTTTCATTAACGTAACACAATCTTAATCGGTGAAATTGAAATGTCGCACTATCTGTTAAGAGTTTTATTAATTCGAATACTTTTCATTTTGGTCAAATATTACTTGAGTTATATTTATCATGCTTGAGCGGTATGATCACCATTGAGCTTGTACAAAGATGTGAAGCCTATATTGCCATATTCGTATTATACAACAACGCTTAAACGTGTCAGTCTAGGATATCTTGCTAAGGTAAAAAGTCTGGTCATATGCTTATGTGTAGAAACACAGTGAGAGCGGAGCGGAGAGCAGCATCCGCGAGTGGGTTACGTAAATGTATTTTATTTACTTTTGCGGAATCCGCAATAGGACAAGCGGTCGATATAGGCGAAGTGAAAGGGCATAATAAAATGCTGCAAATTAGTTGGCATTTACTTTTGCGGAAACCGCAATAGGACAAGCGGTCGATATAGACAGAGTGGGAGGGCATAAACTGCTGCAAATTAATTGATATTTCCCCACACATTTCCCGCTCGTTAAGTAAAGACATGAATTGTTGACAAAGAACTAACGTGGGTTTGCCATAGCCATCTTTACGCTTCGCGAATACTGGGGCTCACTAGTAAAACTTGCATTTTTCATCTCAATTTAATATGCCATTTTAATTTCACTAACTTTCGCAAACTTGGAATCAAATTTTGAATGAGAACTGATTACTTTTTTGGAATATGGACCTTAACACTTATCTATCCAGATCAGCATAAATCGTATCGTCTAGTCTAAGGCCTTTTAGATTTCTGAAGAAAAAATAATTTCGTCGCGTAACAAATTTTCCTAAAAAGACAGCGATTAGTGGTTAGTGCAGGAAACTTAGTGCTATTTTTAAAATTAGTAGTATGGATAGTTAAGGAAAATAATTTGGTAGTGTAATACCAGAATTTGTTGTGGCGTGATATTATATAGACATATATTTTAAGTATATCAATAGTAGTTCGATATATGCAAACTAGTAAATATATTGCAAAATAATAATTAGTTTATGAAATGAAATTTTATCTCCATAAGATTTTCTACATTATTATTATTATACAGGTCTTAAATTATGTACCAGTTTGACCTGCATCCATACATCCGTACAATATTAAATTGCGTTTTATTTAATCATTCTAAAAACAGTGTTTTTTTTTTATTTAATTTTAAATATGATGTAAAAATATATGAGATTATGGTTGTTTCAAGCATCTATCGTTAAAGTTATCTATTTTATATTATTTTAAAATGGTTGTATAGAAATACACTGTTTTTGCTCAAATGTCTTTTCAGAACATCGGGTAAAAAATATAAAAATAAATAGAAGGTAAAAACGTATAGTTATTATTTTCATCACGCTACAACACATGTAGATAAATCATGACGTAGATAATGTTACTTGTCCCATTATTAAAATTAAATGTAGTATATTATCTCTTTAGACGTTGGTTTTCTGCTCGTTAGATTGTGTAAAGTAATTTCATCGATAAAGCTCGCCATACTGGGTCCGACTGTACGCGATGTTTAAGATAACGAAGGCAAACTTTTACTCGTTTATTACTCAGACGAACGAATAAAAGTAAGACGGCGCCTACGTGAATAAACTCGTCAAATGAGGTGTAGCATTTTTTTGAACTTGTATGCGTAAACTTATGTATGTAGTATACGCGTGGTTTGCGTCTGTGGTTAATCGTAATGTATCCACTGGAAACTATTCGACCTTTATCCATAGTAATTCGATTATTCAAGACTAAGTTCTCGTAACACTCTGCGGTGCGATCGGCATCCATTAGCCGGTTTCACTCTGAGAGCTCATTTTGTTTGTCTGAGGATTATTGATTGGTTAGGATTGCTTGTAGTTTTTGATAAGATCGAGACCAATTTTACACGAAGAATGTAAAGAAAAGATTTGTTCTGAATGTGTAAGAAATGTAAGGTATTTCTCCGACCACAGCGAGGCGAAAACCACCATCTTGTTACAGTAGGGGCGACAACGGAAATAGTCTTGTCTAACCGCACCACTGTCAACTTCGCTGCAGTTTCGCTAGTGTGTGTAATCGAGAGCACTTTTAAGATTTGAAAGTCAGGAGTTAAAAAGAAAAAATATATATGTATGGGTAAGAATAAGGTGCAATAAGTAATGTTTGATGATGTGTGTTTAAGAATGCCGAATTTTTTATAGGGTAAAGTTATTATTAAGAATTGAAGTGGCAGGTACACGAGAGATGATGTTTTTCTGTACATAGTTGTCAAAAAATGTGCGGGTGTCATACTATTTCAATGTAAACAATAGTTGTTAACTGTTTTTTACGCAAGAATCATTGATTTTTCTTGGAAGATCTAAAATGTGTCGTGAAACGTGGCCCTTGTAATTTCTACAGTCAAACAACCTTACGTCAAATTAAATAATGAGTTTGAGATCTTTATGAGTGATATAAGGCCGTGAACGCATTTTATTACAGTTTGCTTTAATAAAATAGCTATCGCGTAGCTATCGACGTACAACTGTAGTCGCGGCCTAAAACTTGATCAATATAATTATGTAGGCGAAAGCGATATCTGAAGGGCTATTGTGCCGTAATGCTAATTTTAGACGGATCAACCATATTGAATCAATTTGGTTGAATGACACGGGACTGTAAGAAAAACGACGGTATTCAATGACATTGAATATTTGAAGTTTATGTTTATATGAATCATTTTGATGGATTCATCCAAATTTAAAGACAAAATGAATCGTTTAATATCGGTTTAAGATATGGCAGTGTATGGTGAGCTTTAATAGGGCAGTTAGTTAAAAGTGTGCGCAATCGTAGGCTTATCGTGAACGATTAAAAGTTGTGATCTTTAATAAATCGAGGGATGAAACGCTATTTGTTTCAAGCAACGTTTTGCTTTAGCAAGTCTTTAGACTTACGATGGTTTTTTCATCCTTTAATCTCTCAACTTTAGGAAATATAAAGAGAGAGCTTCAAGTTGAAATCTACAGATATTTTTCTTAATTAAATGATACATAGTTTATTAAGAATTCATTTTATTGGTCATTTTTCTTTTCACGTATTTCCGAAACACACAGCCTTTCATCCCTCGGAATAGTAATTTGTTTCGGTGTTGTATCGATTTTTGTTTCGGTTGTGGTTTTTCGATACACTTTTTTGGCGTTTCGTGTTTTGCAAATGATTGTTACGATGTTTGTGCCTCTTTTGGGATGATTTAATAGTTAATGTGTCTGAAATATTAATGTTCTATCATTATAAATAAAGACAATTTTGTTAAATCACATTCGATGTTGTAATGTCGCAATTAGGTTTTATATTTTTCCCGATATAGCTTCGCATTTGACCATGATCTCGCCTGATGTTGAGCAAAGGCAAAAATTATTTATAGTTGATTGTTCTATGGTATGTTTTAAAGGCCGTTTCTCACCAAATCTGTATAAAATTTGTCTGCATTTCACTGCTTAAAATATATATACAATTTATTTTAATATGAATTGAAAAACTTAATGAATTGTTGACCTCTTTCCTATATTTCAAGACATACGTAAACTTTCTTAATGATTTACGGTCTTATTCATATTGACTTAAAGTAAGTTTGTATCCTTCTTTACAGTTCTTAAAGTAACCTACAAACTTACTCTAACTCAATATGAATAAGACCGTTTATCTTTAAGAATAAACATAATGATAGCTTGCGCCAAACTTAATGATTGATCTAAGCTAGATGTAAAAGGCTGCGCAGCGACTGATTTTGTATCAAAATCTGAATACTGCGCACCTATTGCTGAATGAGAGCTATCATATATTTTGACAATACTTATACTTTTTCGTATCATAAGCTTCTCACGTTCCTGTGATATCGAAACTAAAATTTATTCCCATTGCCTTATTCATGAAAACGTATTTTAACCTCAAATTACTATTGTCAAAACTTTTCAATTATATTAAACACTTCAAATTATGTCATCATGCATATTTGAAGGTGCATAGTATTTTGGTCAAAGATCGATGAGTATTTTGGAATAATTAATCTCTTTTGAATCAAAAGAGATCAAAAGTCTTGATCCGTTTTGTTCCATATAACCTACATTTATTCTCGGGTGTTTCTTATAAATGCTCCAATCCTTTATTTGCTGTACGCATTTGCTACAGCAAAAATAATCGCATATATCTAGGGAAACTATACGATTGTTGGCAACCCATTACAATGTCTATACTCACAAATTATTACAAAATCTATACTTACAATCTATTAATTTTGTACTATTTTTAAGTATAGAAATGTGCCAATTGGCTGTTTATATAATATTGAAAATGGGCCAAGGGTCTTGCTTCTGGATAATTAAAACAAAAAATAATACCCTATAATATTTTTTAAAGATGAAGTTTTGCTGTTTTGTTCACAGAAATAGTGTAAGTTTGGACGCTTCTTTATGGTTCTTAAAGAAGCGTTCATACTTACTCTAACTTTCTATGAATAAGGTCTTTGATTTTTTTGTAGCTATACATAGTAGTAATAATATTATATAGCTACAAAATAAAAAATAATAAGATTCTTTAATATACGAAATAAATTGGTTGGGTGCCAAGAATGGTATAGTTTATCCTATGTTGTAATTGCCTACATCAGGCATTGATTGATGATTGATTGACGTTATATTTATTAACTGAAATTGTCCTCTATATAAATTGCTCGTTACTTACCTCTTTCCTGTAATAAGCGAATTTTTATAAACATGAATAATGTTTAAACTTAAATACGAGCTTCATAATAATAAGTGATGTTTTGCGACTGATTACCAAATGTATTTTAAACACTTCGTTTATCCCTAAATTAAGACAGTGTTCTGGCGACTAAATTAATATTACATTTAATTCATAAAACAAGCGCATATTTGGCGACTGTTTCAATGATTTTATATACTTCAAACAGGTTTAAAAACCTCGTACTGAAAATTCAACACAGAATATGGTAACTATTGTCAGAATTGACGGAAAATATCCGCCATATTTTTGTTTTTATTCACTTCGAAAGGAATGAAATATGTTAAAATTACTGATTCCCTTAACAACATATAATGTAAATCTATAAAAATACTAGGGACGACAAAAGAGGCTAAGAGGCATTTTGAAGCGATAAATTCTTATGGGAGGGTAAACCGCTTCGTTATGTAACGCGTTATGGCGCCAGTCTATCTGGCTTCCTTTTCTCTCACGGAAGTTATCACTTCTGTTGGGCGTCCCGAGACGCACACGTTTTTTTTATTATTTCTGAAGTACAGCAGAACAAGCTGATAGCCCACCTGTTGGAAAGTGTCGTCTAAACATTTGCAACACCAAACCTACCAATATGGTGCCGGCCACGAAGGGGGAACTGGGGCATTATGTCACGTAATAAAATTATGAAGAATTGATACAAACGACACCTAGCGAACAAGATGAGTCTATGCATCAATGCAACATATTAATTGTGGTTCCTAGTATTTTTGTACGATTTAAATCAAAATGAAACTAACACCATAGTTACATTATAATAAAAAGAAGGCGACGACATCAAAAAGAAATCTTAAATATATGGGAGTGAGGGAATCGCTAATACAATTCTGGTTTGACAACTTCCAGTGCGGCCGCCCCTTATCGTTTTAAATATTATGTTAAAAAATTTGTATTTAAGGTCGATAAAATATAAGTTATTGCTTACATTATGTAGATAATTGCTGCCCGTGTCAGTTTTATTTAAATAAATTGAATTGTAAATATTGTTAATTTAAATTTTATTTTTAACTAATTGTTGTACGAACAATGCCTTCGATTTTTACAAAACATATTATTGCCAATAACAAATTCTAAAACGTGGTTGTAATTGTTTTTTTACACGTTTTCGCCTTTGCGCTGTTAATTTTTATTTTTAAGCTTACGAATTTATTATCGATTCGACTAAAATTGTTAAATTATGTTATTAATTAAGACTGATATCCGTATTCTAGAACTATACTCATCTGTAAAGTTAAAGATTACGCGGCCAAATTAAGTTGCCGCCACCGGTACGGTACTTGGCACTTGATATAGCACGGCGGAAGAAAGAGTGAGATGTACGGCTAATAATATATTCGGTATTGTTGAGCATCTTTGTTTATCACTGTCAATCGGTGATGTATTATTTATTGTCAGTCGCTACCGTAACAATCAACCTAGAGTCTGGTCTCGTCTATTAAAAATATGTAGAGTTTTTATAAACCATGATATGTCTATAATATGGCGTCTGAAACTTTAAATTGTCTATCTAAATAAAGGCAAGCCTTTTCACACAATCGAGGCATGATTTTTAGAACTCGTTTAAACTGGTGCTTTATTGTGTGACAAAGATAATGCTCTACAGAACTGAAGATAACTTGTCCCAAAGCGTCATATCATGTGCCAAGTATTGTACCTGCTCTTTATGGCAGTCGACCAACTTAATTTCGGCGTGTAACTTTAGATCTGTGCAATTTGGTTCGTTCAAGAATACGAACGCTGATGTCAAGTCGATAAGTGTTGCGAGGATAAAAAAAATAAAAAAATATTATATTAATACAATATGATGTATTTTTTCATAATTTTGTCATAAAACTAAGCACACTTTTGCCTACAATGTCGTGAATGTACACTACGCGTATGTGATACACGATTTATAAGTAAATAAACAATTTGTGATGATTTCTTGTTTTATTTCTTGGTTCGATTTAAAACGGCGAAGTAGGAATAAGAGCAACGCAGAATCTGAAAAACGAGAGTTCTTAAATATTTGTTGCCACTATATCATTATACATATTAATACGTGAAGTAAAAACTTAGTACCCCTTTTTACGAAAATTGCGCGGACGGAAGAGTATGAAATTTCGCACACTTATATAGTTTATATAGAGAAGGAGTGCAGAATTCTAATATTTTTTTAAATACATACATACATACATACATAACTTCACGCCAGTTCCCTTGCGGGGTAGGCACGAACAACAGAGTGCCATTTAGGCTTATTCTTACACACCTCACTTGCCTCTTTGACATTCATAACTCTTGTCATGCAAGCTCGTCTGTTCTTAAGGCTCCTGACATCACCTTCTGCTAGTACACGATCAATTTGATCATGGAAGGTGTGTCGTGGCCTTCCACGACTTCTGCATCCATCCACTTTTGCATTGTATATCTGTTTAGTCATATTTTTTTAAATGATGCATAAAAAAATACACTAAATTAATGAAAAAAATATTTGACACACACACGCATATATACTCTTTTGTTTATTGTTAAAATGAAATTAACAGTGTAGCCTTGGCGAAATCCGTGATTATAGAAGTATCGTCTTTGACAGCAGAACCTTAATAATGTTGAAATTTATAATTTAAATTAATTATTGACGAATTTCGACCACTATTATATGTAACTATACAACTACGGGTAAGCTGAAAGGACAGCTCTACAAATTCAACTTGTTCTTTTGTATACTTATGTAAAGCTTGGTCTAAATTTCAGTGATGCAAGCAAAAACTGCGTGTCAATAAGATAAATATTAAAACTGGGCACTGGTTTTAATCGGTTATAACCGGTTTTAGTCAATTATTCCGTTCGAAGCTTAATCTTTAAAGAAAGTGTTATATAAATCTGAAGATGAAGTATCATTCTATCTCTCCCAACATGTGTGTAACTGAAATTTTGCTGTACCACATGGTTGCGCTTTGATGGTGTGCGCCATAAGCCGTTCGAAACCGGTTTATTCAACAAAACCCATTTAAAGAACTTTTGTCACTAAAAACCGATTCATTGAGCTTAAAGTGAGAGCAAAACCGAAAATAAAAGTTCCTATGTACTGAGGCTGTAACCGGTTCCATATTTTTTTACCGGTTTCCAATCCTTGATAAATATACTGCGGCGGATGTGCGAGAGAAGCTCAAAGCCAGAGAGCTTAAAACCATCGACACCTAAGACGCACTGCCGTCCATGAGTGTACGCCGCATTGTTAACCAGTGAACCCCGCGTTATCAACCAGTGAACACCGCGTTGTCTACCAGTGAACTCGCGTTGTCAACGAGTAAACATCGCGAATTTTTTTCTTTATAGCTGGAGCACAGCAGACAGACAGACGGCCCACCTGATCGAAAGCGTTTGCGGTTGCCTATGGATATTTGTAACACCAGTGATGTTAATAACGCGCTGCCGGCCTCGAAGATATGACACGATTTAGTCTGTCAGTAATTGGTATTAGGTTTATAAGTTAAACACTCCATGTATCGGGTTGATTTGCCATCCGCAGGTGGACAACTTGCTAGCGAGGCGACCACTGTTGGTCGGGTAACGGACGGGTGGCTTTAGAGCCACCTATAAGTTCCTTCCTAGGTTTCTCCTAGGAGAAACCTAGGAAAGAACTTCAGCACTCATTATAATAGCTACGACACCGAATAAAACCAAATTCTACTTGTTTTCCCATTTTAAACTTTATATTTTCATTTTGGCTGTGACGATAATTTTAATGAAAAATAACTTACTGCTACAAATGTAGGCCGCGATAAGGATATATAATGGCCGGCTTTAAAGATTAGCGGTCTTTTCATTCTTTCCATTGCGATCCACAAATTTCTTCTAAATGATATACTTTGCTCATACCAAAAGCATTCGTACAAAGAGACGCGTAGATCTTCACTCTACAAATACAAAGACTATAAGTCCCTCTATTGCAGTCGGCTCTTCGCCTTCCAAAATATAGGATACCCAGCATGCGGTGGTTTGGTGAGTCCCATAACTAGTCCCGATGTGCAATTATCCTCGTGATGTTTTCTCTCACAGTTAGTACGTGGTAATCGACACGCAAACCACAAAATTTCCTAAGCGATGTACATTCTACCAATATTCGAACTGGAATGAACTGCATGCGTCTTTAACACTAAGCCACCATGACTTTAAAGAGCTTAGATTATAATAATAATAATTTATTTATTTACTTCCCATAAAAAGAAAGACAGGAGCCCAAACTAGATAAACCCTGTAACTATTTCTATAATAACTGCCACCAAAGAGCACTACAATCAAAGAAAAATAAAGAGGTGTGTGTGTGTGTGGATGAGTCCGTAATTATGATTACAAGTGCGTCTGGATGTGGGAGTATGACTGTTTGTAAGTGTGAGTGTAAGTAAAAACTAATTGTCATTCAGCAATTTTATCAATTTCTCAGTTTCTGAGTAGTTTTGAGACTTAAGGAGTTTACAAATTAAATGTTTTGTCTCTTTTTTGGGTTAAGTCAAAGTAAGTTTAAACTACTAAAATGTGAAAAAATAATTACACGTATCGTCAGCTCATTGCCACACCAGCAATAAAGAAATAGTTGTGATAACATGGTCACCATGTAGTTGATCATCGAGAAGAACTGAACACTGTGATGATCCACCTTAAATTAAAAAAATTAGCATAGACAAAGAATGTTATATAAGAACGACAATAATGCTTTTTCAAAAAAGCATCTACATTAGTCTTTTATCTCTTGCGTTTTGGTATACCTACATGTCTATAGTATCATGCAATAACAACTTTGAGTTGTATGTTCCGGCATTAGCGACCATGTTCCACGACCAGATGCCGTCTTCGAGGCAGGCAGCACGTTTGGTATCTCTGGTTTTGCAAATGTTGGTAACCTCTTTCCATCAAGTGGGCTGATGTATGATGATGATGATGATGCTGCTGTAGTCTAACAATAAAAACAAAACACTATTCTATTTTTAAACAACATTGACAACTAATTTTCTCAAACAAATCCGTACTTAATTAATTAAAAAAAAAACTTATACCTGATTAATTAAAAAAAAAGGTTGACTGCATAATATTTATTGTTGCACTCTTAAAAAATAATCTATAATATTAAAAAAAAAAAAACTAGCCGTGTCTGAACATTGAAGCTATTTGAAAAAAAATGCAACTGGAATAGACTATATAAACGATGGTGAACACGATGCAATTTTTTTTAGATTTCTTGTATGTTTGTCGTTTTGTCTGTTTGTTCGGGATTCATTTCATATGAAATGTATGCAATATGTTATTAAATGAAATGTATTAACTAACATATAATACAAATTATTTATTGTTAAGGGTATTTCAATTATTTAATAATTAATTATTCACTGAGATGCATGGACGGCCTAGCATTACAGTGAGTATGACTGAGCGCTGCGGGCTCTTCGCCCTCTATCTCAAAAACAGTTGGGCGTATGAAAAAATTTTTAAGACAAAATTTGTACTCTCTACAATTTTTATGATAACTATTAACATCATTGAACCTACAGAAACCGAGATAATCGCGAAAAACTAATTTGTGATTAGACCTTGAATAACTTAAAGCGCAGACAGGAGAATTTATGCGACTTTTCAGACAACTTTAAGAACACTAAAATTAAGGTGCACACACCTTTACAGCTTATCTCTCATTCCAAGATTGTCCCCTTTTTTTTTTGGTTAAACGACTAGACTAATATAGCTTACATTCTATTTTTAAATGCTGCGGTACTTTGTGTCCCGGAAATTCCAATTCAAGCGTAGACGTAATCGCGGGCATGTCCTAGTTTTTATATATAATTGAAATTTCGCGGTGTAAATCAAAACACAAGAGCCTTCCTTTTACAAATGTAGGTATACTTAATGCCTTAGTAGCAATGATTCACTTACTATAGAAATTCGCAGTCCGATATTGCAAATGATAGCCACAGTTCCACTTAGTTGAAAGAAAATATTATTGTGATATGTATCTTCTACTAGTTTGATAAACCTATAAAATTAATAAAAGAAATCATATGAGTAATTAATCCCTTTGGGGTTGGTCAATAAGTTTAATAGTGGTGGAAGTAAACAGGAATAACAGATCCTTACCGTATAATCTCTTGATGGTGTTTAATACATTCAACTATTCGATTACTATTTTTGTTACATAATTTGTCCTTCATATCGTCTTCTAGTAACAGAGATATACTTTCCACCTAAAAATGTAAATTGGTAGGATGAAAACAATATCTTTTAAAGACTGAAAATACTCAAGGACTTCCACGTTTTTATTTATTTGATCTTAAAATATGTTTTAAAGAATAAAACATCATAAACCAGATAATAATGATCTGTGGCGCTATCTAGTCATGTAGGTTTAATAAGTTTTTCCCAGTAACTTACCTAAAAATGTTTTGATGCTAACAAATGCTTTATTCTGAAGTTAAAATAACATTTTACCATCTTACTTTTTAAAATAATAATAGAAATAATTTTTATTATCGTTTAAATACTAAAATTAATGCGTTATTGAACTCATTTTAATACCACAAACTTATAACGTGATAAGTACGGTCTACAAAATCATTTTGTAAGAAGCAAAAAAGCATCTCAGTTGATGTGACTGTCAGTCCCCGTTTTCCCTAAAATCATCTAAATGTAAATTAAATTAAACAATAATAAATAAATAGGCAAACAAATGGTCTATGGAGTGAGCAGCTATGTTGGGTGTTTCTCTTATGGATATAATTAGAAATGAGCATTCCGTAAAAGAACCAAGATAACTGACATAGCTCGCAAAATTAGCAAGTTCAAGTGGTTTTCGGCAGGACACGTCTGCCGCAGGACCGATGGCCGATGGAGCAGACGAGTCCTGGAATGGAAACCGCGTCTTGGTAAACGACCTCCAGCCAGCTGGTCTGATGACCTGCGCAAGGTCGCTGGTAGGCGCTGGACGTCGAAGGCCGAGGACCGTGATGAGTGGCGCCGACTTGGGGAGGCCTACGTCCAACAGTGGACTATAATTGACTTACTATTACTACTAAAGCAGACAAACGCGCATCTCCAAGGTACGCAAGCAAGTTACGGATAATATACAACGGACAACTCTGGGGCCCATTCCACAAACACCCACTCCATAGCAAATAACGTAACGTTCGTTTACGAAATTTACCATACTAGGAAAGGAACCCAGTGTCTCTGCGCTCCTGTGAGCTAGGCCGACAAATGCTTAGCCCATTCAGCCACAAAGGCTGTCTAATTTAGATTCTTTTTAGTGAGTTAGAATGTATGCACCTCAAAATTCAATCAGCAATCAATAATGTAGACGCGGTCCTTCGACTCTATTGTAAAAAAATGTATTGAGCCTCTATATATCAGTTAGTGAATTACCTTTTGTGTTTTGTCCATAATCATCTCGAGCTGGGCGCATCCAAACTTGATCATTGATAGAACAACGCTGTCTACCGCAATGAACAGTAGCGCGCTAATGTAGATGCTGATCATCTGGTAAACATACCCTAGTTCGTATCCAAGAGACTTCTCGGTTACTGGCATCCTAAAATGTTAGATAAAACCATAGAAGAAGAATACTTCTTTTCCCGTGGTAATGCCATGGAAGAAGAAGTAATGCTGTTGACAGACAAATCGCACATACTGAGCAAGTTATACCTGTCTCTCTCTTTTCTTTCACTTTCTCCCAATTATTTGGAGTTGACATAATATGTCTGTTCCTTCTATACTCCTCTATTCTGGTATTTGTCCTCTGTTAAATCAGGCTTGTGTTGATTCCTGACCAGAGTTAATAGCAGAAAGCTCTTTTCCTAGATTTTCCTTGCCGAGAATCGAACCGAACCTTAGCGTTCTAGTATAATAGGCGCTATAAAACAGTCTAGATATAAGAACACTAGAATACACAAGCCGCCTTTTATTCCTAAAATTGGTACGTATGTAACTAATCCATCACACTTATTCTGACGTAGTTTATTACCTGAAGGGGCAAACAGACAATCGGCCCACCTAACAGAAAGTGGCTACTATAGCCGTTTGCAAGATCAGGGGACGATGACAACGCTTTGCTTATTTCTAAGATGAGATAGGGAGATGAAATAGTAAGGATGGGGTAGGGGAGTGAAATAAGAGAGAAAGCGGAAAGTAGGCCATCGATACCCTCACTCACCTTACAAAGCAAAATTAGCTGGAAGTTAACCGTTTTAGGGTGATAGTTTCTGAGAGCGTAGTATCACACAGTTCGACGACTAAGAGCTGTAATCAATTTAATGATTCCAGCATGGTGGTAAAGCCACTTCAAAGACGTATATAAATACATACATACATAACTTCACGCCAGTTCCCTTGCGGGGTAGGCACGAACAACAGAGCGCCATTCAGGCTTATTCTTACACACCTCACTTGCTTCTTTGACATTCATAGCTCTTGTCATGCACGCTCGTCTGTTCTTAAGGCTCCTGACTTCACCTTCTGCTAGTACACGATCAATTTGATCATGGAAGGTGTGTCGTGGCCTTCCACGACTTATACAAATGAAAATATTAAAAAACAAATAAAAATTTGTTTCAATTTCAACAATATTTTAAGTAGGAATTTGAACACTTAGAAAACGAGAAAGCTACTTTGTAGTTTTATTTTCAACGAAGAGTTCCCCAGGACGTTATGAATGAGAATTCCTGCCTGTTTTAATCCTATCATTTATTAATTACGCGGTTTTTATCATGAATTAAATGTGTGATTAATTGTGAATGACCTTACCAAATCTTGAACGGGAAAGATTTTCTACTGGCATCGTCGAACAATGGAATCATAGCCCATAAAGTGCAAGTAGTGATTGCACTCGTTAGGAAGAATGTGCACAGAAGCTTTATCTTACGAGCTTGGACCAACAGAATTCTGAAACAGAGGCACGTAGTCAGTTCCACAGTTTCACTGTGGTATCGAATATCCTTTAATTATGTTAAAGTATTTTTCTAGCCCTAAATTTTCACATTTTTTATATTTAAAAGTTACGTTTTGGAAACCCACATCTGACTGTTTATACACTTAAATAAATAAACGATCATAACTTTTGTCTCCTGTAAGGCTCTTAATAATTGTAAGTAAAGACCGGTAAACTCTATTAACTATTTATACATATTAATTAATTTTATATATAGATTAATACGAAAAAGATGACTTAATCTTAACTAAACCCAATTAATTGATATTGAATTATACCTAAAATCCCTTATTATACCTACGTAAAATTCTAAGCTAAAGTCGTCATCGTCTATGGATAGGTGCCCTAGAAGGTTAGCTACTCTTCATCTCTGAATCGCCATACTGATCCGTTGTCTTATGTGTCCACATGAAATACCATGAAAGACTGACATGATAAGGCTACCACCTACACCTTCAAGCTACACCACTTGAAAAATATACTATCGAGGACAAATCGGTGCCACCTTCGCTTCGATGTTTGGATAGTATCACCCGGCAATTACGGGATTTCTAGTGTTTGAGATTTGCACGAAATTGAGAACTATACGGCGGGCATGTACTGATATATGCCCTCTGCCACATGAATACCTGGTATCCTGGGGGGAGCATGTCCAAACCTATTTGGACACTTTTATGTTATGTTTTAATTTAAATGTTTCTTTCTCTATTGTTTTTTCTTCGGTAAAAGCTTTACCACTAGGCTGTGGGTTGTTTAGTCGCCTCTTACGACAGGCCGCCCGGCGGCAGGAAATTGTATTATTTTTCCGTTCCTACACGAATGAAAATACGGATGGTATCTCAATTATAATGTTATTACACGCAATATTATTCTTTAATTTATTATCCTATAAAGGTCAAAGTCAAAATTTTATTATAAGCTAGTACACTGAAGAAAAATAATAATAATCGAATACAATAAAAGAAAACTTTACTTATTTGTATTGTATTCTACCCATAGTCCCTCAAGACTACAGGTAGAATACTGAGACTAGATCACCGTCTTCTATTGGTAAGGTGTCCAGAAGGCTGGCTACGTTTCCTCGCTGGATTTATCATATTAAATACATATCAATTTATACATATGTTCACCTGAAAATAACTCTATTTGATTGAACCTTTACGTACTTCTCATGCACTTCAGACTGTGGTTGAAATAACTCGATCTCCATAAACTGCAATAATTCGATCAAACTCTTATTGTTTATCAGGAAAGCAGTAGTTTTGTAACACACGGATGCTTGGGTAAACAACAAATATGATGCCTCTGAAACTGCATCCATATCGCCCCATACGCCAACAATATAAATAACTTCAAATAACACAAAAGAGTACTGTGTTATTAATACAAGAACCATGTACATTGTTACAAGGAAAACTTTGTTCTCGTTGGATAGCCATATGCCGAAGAAAGATAGAATTTTTCTGGGTCTACCCAGGAATAAAGTTGTGTTATTAGTAAGCATTTTACTAAAATTTCACTAGGAAGGTATACAATCATACTAAACAAAAACCAAGAGAGCTATTCCTTTCAACTCCGTTTATATACATGTAAACTTGTAAAACCTTGTAAAACCTTACATCCAATAATTTGAAAGCGATTCAAGATAATACTTACTTTTCGACCAGCTACTTTTCTTAGTTACAGCTAGCGTATTATGGGTCTCTCTTTTTATCTGACATGTTGACAGTTAAAAAATGTTAAGATATTAAGGGGCCTTATGCGAGTTGGATTCTAAGAAATACGAAAATTATTTTTATAGTAACTTTTTTATTACAATACTAAAACAAAAACTAACATTAACTAAACATAATTTATTGATAGCATTTTCCCGCGGCTTCAGTCGCGTTAATGTTATCCCAGCGTGCATTTTTCCGAGATAAAATATATGCCAAATTTCAGCCAGATCCATTCAGCCATTCCGGCGTGATTGAGCAACAAACGCCAACGAAACTTTCGCATTTATAATATTTGTAGTCAAGGTGTGGAAGTCCTTCAGTGGGGGAACTCCGTACATCTCTCGTTAGTGCCACGTTTCAATAGCTACGACGACCACAAATTGGTCAGTAAAGCTAAGACACTATTTAACTCTATGTTCGAATTGTAGTAGGGATTAAATTCCGTTTAAAAAAAATGAGAGCTGTATGAATTTACCCCACTGGCGGACATCTCCACCTTGACTATAGATTTATTTTATACTAGTGTGTGACTCTTGTTTTAAGAGCAAGCATTAATACAGGTTACATTGTATTAATTTCATTTTGTATCGCAAAAAAGTATCTATGCCCATTTTCGATATTACAACTAAATATATACAAAATTACAGCCAAACCAATCCAGTACTCCCAACAGTTTTTCCGCGAAAGCTTAACAAATAGACAGACTGAATTACTATCGCATTTTTTTAGATGGTGATTTTTTATATCTATAAACTTGAGAAATGATTGGTCTCCCATATAAACTTTCATCCCCTATTTCAACCCGTTCTAGTTTTATTTTTGCCATAAAAAGTAGTAGCTTGTGTGTCAACTCTCATATGTATGACCAGAATTACCAAAATAACCCAAATGACGGAAATGACAAATCACAAAAAAACCTACAAAACCTATCCTACTTTCTGGGATAATCTTTACACAAATCTATCCCTTTTCCGGGGTGAAAAGTATTGTATGGCCATCCTTGATATTCAACTTAGATATATATCGAGTTTTAGCCAATAGTAATTCCGTGAAAGCATTAAACAAGCAAACAGAAAAATATACTTTTATCCCGGAAACTATCCCAATTTTCGGGATAAAAATATCCTACGTTCATCCTCGGCATCCTCGGCAAATCGGTCCAGTAGTTATTAGTTATTTAGTTTTATCCGTGCAGGAACGGAGAAAGAATACAATTTCCTGCGGCCAAACGGCCTGCCGTAAGAGGCGACTAAACAACCCACAGCCATGTAGTAGAGCATTTGCCCGCCTGAATGGCTACCATTCCTGGTCTAGGGCATGCCGCCATAACTGGACACAACCAGTGCAAACTGCAGGATTCAATAAGACGCGCAAAGTCTGTCACTATATAGCTTGTCGAATGTACACACGTCTTGCTAATATCGTAATCGTCGCTTGACTGCCTCACCCCTCCGTTCGGGCATTCCTTTTATCGTGTACAAATACAATATGTCTCGACGCAAAACAATAGTATTTGCCCGACTGGATGGCTACCACCCCTGGTCTAAAGTATGTCGCCATAACAACCTTGAGTTGTGTTCCGGCATTAGTGACCAGGTTCCAGTCTCCCTTAAGAGAGCAGCAGCGTATTTGTTGCCTTTGGTGTTGCAAATGTCCATAGGCGATGGTAACCGCTTTCCATCAAGTGGGCCGTCTGCCCGTCTGCTGAACTCATGCAATAATTTTTTTTTTAAAAATCCTTGAGTTGTGTTCCGGCATTAGTGGCCAGGATCCAGTCTTCCTTTAGAGTGCAGCAGCGCATTTGTTACCTTTTTGGCGTTACAAATGTCCATAGGTGATAAAAACCACTTCCCATCAGGTGGACCGTCTACCTGTATACTGAACTCGTAAAATAAAATAAAATGTTTTTCCATGAAAGCGTAACAGACAGACATACAGAATTACTTTCGCATTTATAATATTTTTATTTTATTTTTATTTTATTGCAGGAGTTCAGCAGACAGGCAGACGGTCCAGTTGATGGAAAGCGGTTACCATCGCCTATGGACATTTGCAACACCAAAGGTGCTACAAATGCGCTGCTGCTCTCTTAAGGGAGACTGGAACCTGGTCACTAATGCCGGAACACAACACAAGGTTGTTGTGGCGGCATACTCTTGACCAGGGGTGGTCGCCATCCAGTCGAGTAAATACCCTACCACCTAGCTTAATAAGCAATTAAGCAATTAATTATAGCAAATAATTACTAAGTAATTAATTGGGAATAGTGATTTTACCTACAAACCCTTAAAACTATAAGTAGAATACTGAAGCTTATATCACTATATTCTGGATCGCCATAGACGGCCTCTCTCTGATCTCTTGAAGAATCGATGAGGCGTTGTGATAGCTCTTCAAAAAGGCTTAATGAGGTCTTATTTTACTGCTTTAAAGTTAAATTGTATTGGGAACTTCCATATGAAGTTTTTTTCCTAAGTCATAGTTGTCTTTAATTTTTATGGTTTTTTATTAAAATTCTATTCTTGGTCTGGGTTCAGATGACTTTCTATATTGTTTCTGCCATAGTTTGCTTTCATCCCAAGAGAATAACTTTTTAAAATTGCGTCGGACAGAACAAACCCTTACGGTACGGCTTCATCTGCGATAGGCCGTCTTACGCAGATATGACGATAGGTTTAATGCGTTATTTAAGATGCGACATTGTTCATGATGTTAAATATTGACAAATGACGTATGTATACACACTAATGCGGCTATGTGTTAACGCCGTTTTTTTTCACACTTTAAATAAGACGCATTCGGCCACAATCTAAATCTTTAGCACTAGAGCAGGTGCGGCCGCAGCATTATAAAGTAGGTATAGCAAATCTTTTTGTAAACAACATTCTTTCAAACTTTCTAAACATTTAATAAATGCAATGATTGCTTTTGTTTGTCAACTAAGTAAGGTGCTAATTATAAAACAGCGGCAAGAAGTTTTAAACGTTTATTGATTACAATGTTTCATTAAATTGTTTTAAATCAAAATAGATACCTACGTGTTATATATATATTTATATAAACTTGACGATATAATATTTTTCAAGAAAATTTGCACGTTCAATAAAAATGACCTGATGGTAATTATTGTTTTAAAATTATACATAGACTTAAATAAGATATTAGTATAATCATAAATAAAAATCATAGGAAGCAGACGAAGGTGGTATGGTAATAAGAGGGATGAAAGTCATGTTATAAAAACAGTGTTGAACTAGAAGATTGATGGATAAACTCGTAAACCCAAACTAAAAAAGAGATAGATCGTGTGAGAGATGACATAATGATTTGTTGTGTGACGTGAGGACATATGTCAGAATGGAGCATGGAAAGAAAAGACATTTTATACATATTGTGCCGCGTTCAAATAAATAAATAAATGAATCGGCAGACAAATACACACATTGTACATCCCCAAGCTAAACAAATTATGCTTGTGTTATGGATAATATACAATACCACTCTGGGGCCGATCCCAAACACGCAGACCATAGTAAATAACCTAAAGTTCGTTTATGCAATTTACCATGCCAAGAATCGAACCTGGAGCTTACAGTGAGGTCCGCTCGGTAAGGCTTAGGTCACTCAACCACAGAGGCCGTCAACAAATGATAGGAAGAAGTTGGAGAAAATGAATATAGAATAGAAAAGTTCCTAAATCCTTTTTACTAGATACCGCTACACAGTGTTCTTCTATCATTTTACATATTTTATTGTTTAAAATTTAATAGTAAATTAGTGAAAATCTAACGTCTTACGGCCTTATTCCTTTAGCGTTAGGGTAAGTTTGAACGTTTCGTTGAGAACCATGAAGAAGCGTTCAAACTTACTCACTATGAATAAGATCGATCACTATTTTTTTTTAATTCTTATTTCACTGGGCTTGATTTAGGACTGCAAAATACGAGTAGGACATTCGAAGTATCTGAAAAAAAAATCTGTTAAAGGTCTACGAAAATACCGATAGGATCAAATGATATTCATAATAAATTGTTGTACCTTCTTTCAGTCTTCGTGACAGATATAAAGATATTTACTTTTATGATTTTATATTTGTCACGTTCTTTTCTTAATCACAAAATGTTATACTGAAAAAATAATTAATCAAATAGTTCCAGGCACATCATGCATCCATACCAATTATAATTAATATATTATATTAATACTTGACAAGAGTTATGAATGTGAAAGAAGCAAGTGAGGTGTGTAAGAATAAGCCTAAATGGCGCTCTGTTGTTCGTTTTTTTTTTTTTTTGGACTTGACTTTATGTTGTTGGTCCGAAGACCTTACAACTTTACCGGGGTCTTTGGCGCGAGTGCCTTCGCGAAGCGAAGGCGCTCGAGCCCGGGGGGGCAACTTGCTCGAGGGAGCTCCCTAAGGAGTTTTACCTCGGCTGGACTGTTGCCATGAATGGGGAATGAATTTAATGATGCCCACCATAGGGCGACACAAAATACTAATTGAGAACGGGCGACGGGTAATATAAAGCCCGAAGGGAAGGATCACGGCGGGCCGGGATCGGTGGTTTGCGGTGGCCTACGCTATCTTACTGCCGTTTCGCAACGTGTTATGGCTGGGAGAGAAGAAACGGCGAAAGAAACTTCCCAGCAACACGCCTAGTCTATCCTGTGGGGTGAGCTATGTCTCCTAGCGTCCCTCGCGGGGACGTGGAGAGATCTTGATTGGCGGCGTCTGAGACGCCGCCGTCTGTGTCTGTCTGTCGGTGCCTGCCAGCCTACTGTTCTAACCGTGGGCGGACTGATCCGGGCCAGCCGTTTCGTAATAACGTCGACTCTGTCCGTCAGGACGTTACGCGGTCGTCGCACAAGAGCCTTTCGACGAGGCTTATAATCGGACGCGGACACGACGAGCGGATTTCGATGGTGCGGCGCGAGATCGAAATACTTACGCGAGAGCGACGTAATGTAGTTTTTGATGGAGGGAAGCTCCAGATCGCGGTGGAGGTCGACGTTACGCATATAGAGGGGAGCACCGACGGCTCTGCGCATGAATTTATTCTGCACGATTTGCAGTTTATCTAAAAGGGCAGGCTTGACATGGCTGAATACCACACTCGCGTATGTCATGATCGGGAGGATTTGTTGTTCGTGCCTACCCCGCAAGGGAACTGGCGTGAAGTTATGTATGTATGTATATTAATACTTGGCGCATGGCGCTGTCAGACAGGTTGTCAATTATAAATCGAACTATTTTCAAATACTTACGGCTACAAAAGTCTGCCTCGAAAGAGCAATATAGTGTCCGGCACGAAGGACTAGCGGTCGGCTCATGCGCATCATCGTGAAGCACAAAGCTCGTTTAAACTTAACGTCTTGCTCGTACCATATACATTTATATAAATCCGTGTGGAGCTCTTCACTCTAAAATATTAATATTAACTACAAGCTTTATCAAGACATAGCCAAACGTCTGGTGAATGTCTCACGTGACCAAAAGACTGGTCTATACCTCGGGCAACGCAATAATGTGTTGCCATTCAGCGAGGCAATGTGGCCAGTCTTTTGGGCACCTTTCCAACTGACAGCGGTCTGGTACTAGATTTTATAGTTTGTATACATAGTTTATTTTTAGTTTAATTTATTAAAAAATAGTTTATTTTTAAATAAAATAAGTAAAAAACAAATAGGAAAACTAAGTTCTAGCTTTTTTAAATCCTTGTTTTATTACTGCAATGTGACTAATAATTATATATGATTCTGGGCGTCGACATTTCGAGCGAGGTGTAATTTCGGGGTAATTTAGAGAGTAAAGCGAAAATCGTTTCAAAAAAGCTTGAGGTGCTCAACAGGGGTAAGCTGTACTTCACACCGGGACATAGGCTTTTAATATATAAAGCCCAAGTCCGTCCCCATGTGGAGTACTGCTCTCATCTCTGGGTTAGGGCACCTCATTGCCAACTGCTCCCACTCGACTCCTTGCAGCGCCGAGCGGTCCGGATTGTCGAAGATACCGACCTTACAGACAGTTTAGAACCTTTAAGTCTCAGTCTCTACAATGGATAGTGTTCTAATGAACTATTTTAATATATTTTTTAATAGGTTTGCGTTTGACCGCGATCACGTCTAATGCCGGACGATGATGCTGTCGAAGAAGGAGGAAGCTTACCTAGATAGTACCTATTCACACGAAACTTGAAGATACCCGGATTATACTTTTCGGGAAACACGGCCTCTGGTAGAGCATCCCACAACTCAAGGTAGCCATTTTACCACCGCACTGCTCGCCGGCAAGTCGGAGATCATCCACACTTCCTTGACACCTGGAAGTCATCCACTGTACGTGGCGCTCGCTCCATTATGCCATACCTACTATACCTACCGTACCTCAAAATCTACTACACTTCTTTCAACGGCTTTTGTTCGAATGCTTTCTATGCTCGACTAGAATCCAAAAAATAACTTACAGTCGCAGTAAGTTCATGACCACACCAGCAACACACGAACAGCTGGCTAATCATTACAGATAAATAGGTGACTATTGAGAAGAATTGCACACTTCGCCAGTCAAGCTGAAAGTGAAATTAAGAGCTTAGTACTACTGTCGTAATTATGCAATAAGTCTTTCCAAAAATGGAATTAGTTAATAACTGCAATACCATGCTCATCCGAAAAACTGGGTTTAGACTGCACACATGCACACTTAGCAATGCATTTTCTTCAATGTTATAATATCGTAATATACTATAACATATAGATATAGTCAATAAGCCAAAAACTACCTATGCATTGCACGTTTTTTACCATGATTAGTTAAAGCAAATGTTACAGATCTAATATATAAATAGACAACAATAGACATTGTAGGTAGGTATTTCAAAATAAAATAAGATACTCTCGTGTTGTATAATTGTGAACTCCTAATCACTACTAATTTATTTACAAATCACACTGTGTTGTAAACTACTACATGTACGGGAAGCCAAGCGGGGATTTTGGGATTTACTCGAGCGTGGCAGAATAACGTAAGAAGAGAAACCTTGCACCCTGTTATTAGACAGAAATCGTTCCGGGAGATCGTTACTTACCACAAGAATTCGCAGAGCTGACATGCAAATAATCCCCACACTGCCCATTAATTGAAACAGCAGATAGGTGTGGTAAGCATTTTCTACTAAATCTGTAAATCTAAAAGTTAAAAATATTCAGTTCTCGTAAATTCCAGCCTGCAAAGGTTCTAAGTTAAACAAATAGCGCTGTGTGAATGGGCACATGAAGGGAGCAAGGAGCACTTGCAATCATTGTGTCAATGGAATATTATAAGTAATTTTCAAATTCAATTTTAGAAGTAGCTATTTTAACAATATTGAATATTCAAGATTATCATTATTATTCAATATCTGATTACGATTGGCTTCGACAATCATAATCAGATAACCTTATTCATTAATCAATTAAATCAGGTAATATTATGTTATCTAAGACAGTATAACGATATGCCTTCACTTACATCGAAGAGCACAGTGGTGTATTTTAGTGAATAATTTTTAAACAATAATGACATTCATTCAAGAGGTTGTAAATAATACGAACGTATTAATAATGCGCACAATGTAAATGTTGCTCTCGTTTATAGGGTTTTCTTAAAAACTATAGAGACATTTGGAAAATCGTTCACTTTTAAAGTTTTTGCGTTCTTTGGATAGAGTCATGTTTTTCACGTTTTGGAGTTAACTCGAAAAATATTCCTTTATTTAATAATTAATTAAAATTTTGAAATATGTAAAAAAAAGCCATTTTGAGACCTCACTTGAAAATATTACTCAACTTTAAAGTTTCTACCTTCTCATTTCGACCCGTCTTTCACATATACACACATGCCCAGAACATAAATATGTCAAAATTATTTCAAACTATATTATATTCTAAGTTTACCGACTATCAAAATTTCTTCATTTTTTTTCATATTAGCGTCTATTAACACCTGCCTCTTTTACTATGACATTGTAAAATTAATACCTAATGAGTTGGAGCCAGCAACAACAAAGATAGATAGATAGACATCCAGATAAACATGGGGGATCTATAGGTATATCTATAGGTACTTACATCGTAATAGCTTGATGATGTTTTATACAGTCAATTAGTGTTTTGTGATTTTCATGTAATGTTTCAGTTGCTTCAGTACTTCGTTTATTCCACACTGGTTGCACCTAATCACAATGTACGGATTAACGAGAAACACTAAGGTGTTATTGCGGCCGCTTGTATTAATTAACACTCGAACTACGCACTCAGAAAGAGATACTACGCATTAAGGGATCATAATATATAATTAAATTTAGAGCAGACAAATTTACATTATCTATATGTGTAGTAATAACGGTTACATTACTATGACAAAAAAGCTAATCGACTTCATAAATATTCAGGGTGCAACTGGATTCTTGAGGGTTTTGAGATCCTACTACCTAATTACACGTCTTGGAGAAATTCTGCATATTTGAACGTTGTATAGGTACTTATCTGTTATAGCTAAAAACTTGAAAATCTTACACTTAAAATCTTGTCTTTTATTATATCAATCTGCGCACAGCCGAATATAACGGAAGACAGCGCAACGCTGTCTACTCCAAAGTACATGTAGGCGCTCATACAGATTGTGAGCAGCTGAAATGCATAGCCGATATGGTAATCTGGTGACTTCTCTGGGGTTACTGGCATCCTAGTAACAACATAATAATAGAAGTATTAAGATATGTCCGAGAGTTCGTCCACGCTGAACTTGAAATTCCCGCGGGATTCCCGGGACACAAAGTATCGAAGCATTTAAAAAAGCATGTAAGCTATCGTTTCAGTGATAACTGTGTCGGAATAAGCTAATTTTTATGCACCCGAAGAACTACGAACCGTTCCCGGGAAAATTACTACGGGGCTCCCGGGATAAAAATATCACACATTTTATTACATAAAATGTGCTATGGCTCAGTAACAGAATCACATTGAATTTCGATTTGTTTTAATCTGGCAATTTGAAATAATTCCCAGAAAAAACCTGCAATTTTAAAGTCTAAGAATTTGCCGTCGATCAGCAAAAACCTCATCGAAATTGGCCCAGTAGTTTTTATGTGAATCCCGAAACAGACAAACCTATAAACGGCTAAACAGACAAGAAATCTAAAAATTTGCATGGTGTTTTCCGTCGTTTATATCAATGATTATTAGTTTCTTCTAGTTGTATTTTTTAACTAGCTTAAGACACGGCATGTTTAGAATTTTATAATGTTATAGGTAATTATACAATAATTAATTAAGTAATAATAAGTAAATCTGTAAATGGTTCGAGTTTGTACAATGCGTTTAATAATGTAAAAAAAGTCAGGGGCTAATTCGGACCAGCTACTACTAAAAACTACTGAACGGATTCAAATGAAACTCGAACTGGAGCTAGCTTATGTCCCGGGTTGTAACTTAGGATACGTTTTATCCCTATAAATGACATCGTTTACATGGGATAGACGAAAATAGTGAAAAAGACTGCGCTACGAACGCATCTTTTCTAGAAACTAATAACGCATATGAATAAAACTCGACACAACGCTGGCTTATAACCCGAATCAAGACATACATTTCATCGCGATAAAAGACGTCGTTTACTTGAAATAGAGGGATTAACAAAATAGATGGCGCTGCAATTGTGATGTAGACAACCATCGCTGTAATTCAATAACAAATAAGTTTTCAGGTTGCCCACATGTTATTCCTTACGTATTAGGTACTTCAAATTAAGTTGACTGCGACTTATCTTTACGTTTTGCTGTGCAGTTGTCTTTATGACGTAGTTTCTTGTAATTTAGTGAATTCAACAAAAAACAAGTATTGAAGGTTTATAATATTTTTTTTATGTACGTAATATTGAGTTACTACCTAGGGTTTTTCACGCAGCGTAACCGCGAGGAGAACTCTAGTTAAATAATATTCCCTTAAACACTATTACTGCGATTTCACGAATAATCTGAATCTCCAAATTGCTACCTTAATATTATATTATATTAATGGTCTATCTAAGATTGTTACGTAATAGTTTAGTTTAGTTTAACGTTTTATTCAATATCGGCGGAAACAGCCGAATCACTCAAGTGGCGCAAATATGCAACCCTCTGTGAGAGTTATATGTTTGTGCCGTTTGCTGTCGAGACGCTTGGACCGTGGGGTCCTGAGGCCATGAGCCTCTACCAAAATTTATCGAAACGACTCATTGACTCTTCGGGTGATCAGAGGGCTGGTGCTTACCTCGGCCAACGGATCAGTATGGCGATCCAGCGAGGAAACGTAGTCAGCCTTCTGGGCACCTTACCCATAGAAGACGGTGATCTGGGCTCAGTATTCTACTTATAGTCTTGAGGGACTATGAGTAGAATCAGGGTTGGGCAGTATTTGAAATACTTGTAATTGAAATACGTAATTGAAATACAAATACGTATTTTGTATTTGTATTTCAATTACTTCTTAAAAATGTAATTAGTAATTAGTATTTCAAATACCTGACGCTGAGGTATTTTGTAATTAGTATTTCAAATACTTATGGTTGCAAAACACATTTCACAAAATACATTTAGCTACCTTATTAATGGGTGTGTTCTTCAGAAAATAGCGCTCGATAGCTTTCATAAGCAAAATGGTGACCGCTAAATATTAGGTACATTCTGCAGTACTGGCCATTTAAAAAAAATATTTTTGTTTGGCTAAGATAATATAATATAATTTCAAATTAATTTTACTTTGAAAACACGAAATTCTTTTTTAAAAATTAGTCATATATTTATTGGTAAGTGTTATGTTTTCTTCGCGTTTGAATCTTTTTCGTCATCATGGATAGTTCAAAATTCGAGTACATATGGAATAAGAGTACCGTCGTGGCAGCAACGCGGCAAGAGCGACAAGCAACATCAACGACCTTTATGAGCGAACACTACAATGAACGCACCACTTGTTATTGGTTTGCCCGCTTCCATTCTGAAAATTTCGACCTTTTTTTATAACTGGAGTACAGCAGACAGGCTGACGGCCCACCTGATGAAAAGCAGTTACTGTCGCTTATGGACATTTGCAACACCAGAGATTTCATCAACCGGCTGCCAGCCTCGAAGAAATTTTATGACACCCTTTTTGAAAAAGGTTCTACAGAACCGTTGCGTACATGAGCGAAGCGGCTTAAGGAAGTGGGGGTGAAATCCCAACACATGGCGAGCGGTTCGATGGTAGAAAGAGGACGAATACACCATTCTATACAGTTCTTCCGAATACTCCCCGTTATAGTCAGTAGAATACGTAGAGAGAAGCGAAGTCTCTCATAAGGCCAAGCCTATCTAGACCATCTGTGAGTGTGGAATCATCAACAACGTGAATGGCTCGACGTTGAATACAGTCTAGGGGATCGAGTTGGTAGCCAGGTGCTCCAGCTCAAAAGTGTGAGCAGTACTCCATATGCGGGCTCACCTGGGTTTTACAAAGCACAAAGCGTTGCCGCGGTGTGAAATACTGTTTGGACCCGTTTAACATTCCCAGCTTCTTAGAGGCGAGTTTTGCCTTGCCTTCAAAATGTCCCCTGAACATCGTTCGCGATGTCAACACTGAGGATCTCTTGGTGGTGGTAAGGGGAGTTCCTTGGAACTGAAGCGATTGCTCGAATGGAGTTTTTTTTGGCAGAATATACATAGACCTATGTCTTCTTGGGGTTGAAATGGACAAGGTTTTGTCTCCCCCATTCAGAGACTCACTCTAAGGAATACTCTACTTCAGATACAAATCTAACCCAACTTTCCTCCATAAATGATCGAGGGAAGTTTGCACGACCAGAGTACTGCGCATCGCCTGTGCTATCATCCGCATTGGAATGAATGTTGCGAATAGGCAACATATCATTGATATGTAAGAAGAACAACGTTGGCGATAGCACACAACCCTGGGGCACACCAGCGTTGATGGGCTTGAAACTTTAGCAACAACCGTCGACAACGACTTGAATGCTGCGCTCATCAAAAAAGCTGGATATCCAGGTGCAAGGCCCTTCGGGTATCTCTAACGATGGCCGCGTCGATAGAAGAGCCCTGTGTCAGACCCGGTCGAAGGCCTTAGCAATATCTAGAATTCTAGACTAACTGCTAGTGCTTCCCCTTTGCTCTCAATGGCTTCAGCCCAATGGTGGGTTAGGTAAACCAAGAGATCCCGAACTGAGTGACCGTGGCGGAAGCCGTATTAACGATCGTTTAGCAGCTGGGAATCTTCGAGGTAACACAAGAGCTGCGTGTTGAAAATACGCTCCATCATCATTGAGAGCAAAAAGGTTATTGTTATAGGCCTATTCGACGTGTCTGTTACATCCCCTTTTTTGGGGGCAAAGTGTACATGGGCAATCTTACACGAAGCGAGGACACAACCCTTGTAGTAAGAGAAAGTGAAAAGTCGGGCAAGGACTGGCTGGGGACAGCTCAGCTAAACACGTCTGCAGCACAATGGCAGGATTGCCATCAGGGCTAGAAGACTTTTTGACGTCGGGGAGAGGAGAGCACATCGGACTGCTTTTTGAGTAAAGCGCACCTCCGACATTCTAGACTCATACTCAGGGATTGTAGGTGGAGTTTCTCCTATGTCTCAGAGTTGAATTGGCTGCAAAGACTTCATCCAGAAGATTGACTTTTTCTTTGGCGGCGTGTACCAGACGGTCGTCCACTGTGCGCAGAGGTGGAAGAGAAGCCCGACAAAAGTTTCCTTGGACAGCTTTGGTGAGGGCCTAAAAAGCTCTAGTTCCAGAAGAGTAGCTAGAGAGGCGCTCACCAATTCTGCCGATGTGATCGAATTTTGCTCTTGCGAGCTGTTTTTTGAGGGACCTGGGGGCGGCATTGTATCACTTTTTCAGGTCAGAGGAACTTGGAGCCTGACGAGCCCGCGCTGCAGTCCAGGCTGGATAAGCCTGTTTCTTTAGCTTTACAGCTTCACTGCTGTGCTTATTGAACCATTGTGGTTTACTCGTACCACCGATAGGTACAGTTGAGTTTGGAATTAAACATGTTATTCGCTGCAGTACTACATCGGCGATCCAGTCTGTGCCCGGATCAGAAGCTTCCGACGAGAAACATAACTGCCTCCATGGGTAGGATGCATAGAATTCACGGAGTCCATCCCAATCTGCTGACCTGTATCACCACACCTTCCGTCGTCCAGCGGGACGAGTCCGATCGGGAATAGGAAGGGGCACCACCAAAGATACCAGACAATGATCAGAGGTTCCCAGTGGAGCACTGATGGAGATCTGGTAGTTCTCCGGGTGTATGGTCAGCAGAAGATCCAGCAAAGAAGACTCATGATCCACTCTATCCGGTATTCGGGTAAACTCCGTAATCACCTGAGTGAATCCATTAGCGAGAGCAAATTCGTAGGCAGTAGTCCCTGACAGATCACTTCCCGGGGAACCCAACCATTCAGCGTAATGAGCATTTAAATTCTCGAGTATGACTACCTCTGCAAAAGGATACTGCCCAAAACTTTGTCGGTCACCTCATGAACGAGTTCAAAAAAGCGAGCTGTTTCAGTCCTTGTGCATTCCCTGCCGTGGGACCCATATAAGCACGCATAGAGCCGGGTGGAACCACCAAAATCTACGCGTACCTACAAGATGGAAATGGCGACGAATTGTGAAGCTTGCCACCACCCCTGTACCATGAGGACCACAACCACTCTTCCAAGAGTGTGACGACGGAGAAGAAGAAGAACAAGATGGAAATATCCCTATCTTCAAGGCCGTGGAGATTAGAATAAAAAAAATATAATAAAATTAGGTTAACCTACTTCAGAAAAAAACGGCAGTTACATAGGCAAGGACCTAATATAAATTATTATTTGATTTTTTGTGAGTATTTTATTTACATAAACTAACACCTGACGGTATATTGTAATTTGTATTTTGTATTTGTATTTTAAATACATATACTTGAAACGCTGTATTTTGTATTTTATATTTCAAATACCCGACTTAAAAGTATTTTGTATTTCGTATTTTAAATACATGCGAGACAGTATTTTGTAATTTGTATTTCAATTAAAGGAAATCATGTATTTTGCCCAGCCCTGAGTAGAATACAATACAAATAAGTTAAGTTTTCTTGCATTGTATAACAATAGAATAAATAAATAAATATTGGGTCAAATTATTAAAATTTTGTTTAAATATTTGTCTTCGTTAAATATCTATTGCACTTTTATAGAATACTAGAGTTTCCTCGCGGCTACGCCGAGTGAAAACCCCTAGGTGTAGCTCTATGTTAGTTACATGAAAACTTAGCTTTTTTACATGTATCAGACCTAAAACTTTACTGATTTTGCTCAACTCACTAGAATAACAAAGAAACTATGTCCATATAGTCATGAGTCGTGATGAGTCATACATAGTGATGAGTCGCAGCCAACCTGATTTGAAGTAATATATTGAATGACTTGTTTTCTATGACAACGTATTTATAAAGAAACGCGACTACAGCGCCATCTATTGAGCTAATCTGTTTATTTTATGGAAACTACATTATTTATCGGGATTAAATGTATTCTAAGTGTCAACTCGGGTTATAAGCCAGTACTATGTCGAGTTTTATTTATATACGTTTAGTAGTTTCCAAAAAAGTTGCGATCGGAGCGCCATCTTTTTTGCTATTTTCGTTTATCCCGCGGAAACGATGTCATTTATCGGGATAAAAAGTATCCTAAATTACGCCCCGAGATATAAGCTACCTCCGTTACGAGTTTTATTTAAATTCGTTCTGCAGTTTTCACGTGATGCTCCGACAGACATACAGAAAGACAGACAGACAAACAAATATTCTATAAATTTCATTTTCGGAATCTCCTGGTTTGAATTATCCCCCCTGATTTTTTTCACAGTTTTAAACGCACTGTACAAACTCGAACCATTTACAGATTTATTACAGTATATAGAAGATAGATAGACTAGCGGGCCCAGCAGATGTTGTCCTGCCCGGCCCGATTGCAGCGCCACCTAGCAGTCCAATTATGAATCTAAACCTTCCGAGGACCCAATTGAACATACACAAAAAATGTCATAAAATCGATTCAACCGTTTTGAAGGAATTCAGTGACACACACGAACATAAGAATTTTATATTTAAAGAAGGTACATCAGCGATAGCTTGCCTTTAAACACAAATCACCTTCAACCATCCACCTCCTTGGGGATGACCAGTGGTACAACACAGGTATCACTTACCACATGTCGAATGGAAATTTTCTACTGCCTGCGTCGTCAAACAATGGTTTCAATGCCCACATCCCACACGTAAGTTGAGAACTTATCATAAAAGCCAACAAAAGGTTTTTGATCCTAGCAGCCTGTAATTTCAGGATACTGATTTCAGGATTGATTTTCTGTACCACTTAATCACATACTAATGGTCTTATTCATAGAGTTAAGAGTAAGTTTGATAGTTTCTTTACGGTTCTTAAAGAAACGTTCAAATTTACTTTAACTCTCTATGAATAAGACCGTAAATGACTTAAGAAAATATGTTTACTTTTCCTGGACTATAGATTTAGGCATAAAAATCTCGCTGTTCATCTGTTTCAATAATTCTTTCAGCATACCGATGTTCAAATGAAAAACCGTAATTTTAAAACAAAGGCATGCTTGCGTAAAAAGTAGATAGGAGGCTTGGGAAACCACATCCAGATCTCCCCAAACTTGGAATATGTAAATTATTTGAAATATCAAAAACAAATATTGCAAGAAAATCATAAAATATCTATAAATCTGTTGTATTATGCTTTCGTTCTCTGGTTGTATCCAAACGCCAAGGAATTTCATAACGAACTTTGCTCTGTCCAAATAAAGATCTTCAGAAGATAAACTCATTTTGTAATTATAAATTGTTTGCTGCCTAGTAAGTAGATGTAGCTAGCTGACAACTGTAACTGTGTATTTATATACCTTCCAAAGATATTAGGCAGTAAGTTGCCTATTTTATGAAATTATAGGCAATTAGCATAACTAAACGAATCAAAGGAAAACAAATGTTGATAAGTAGTGATATTTAGTATCAACCCATACTATTACCTACCTCGTTACGGGTGATTACAGAAGTGGTTTCAATTTGATTGCCATTAACGACTACAATTGGATAATTAGCTTTTAATTTAGTTTTGTTAAATTAGATAAGGCTCCAGTCTGGTAATCATTATGGATGCTTTATACATACAACAAATGGCTGTGTGCGAGTCGAGTTCGTACATAGAGGATTCCTTTATAAATAACGATGTAAATATAAGGTTCAACCCGACATAATCACACAATTATTATAATTATATAATAGATTGTGGTGTCACAACATTGGGCCTCCACGCAGCGCGCCGCGAAGGCACTGGACAATAAAATCCACTCCTATATTTTAAACCATTTGTTTAACAGTTCTTTAATATAGGTATTTTTGTGTAAAACAAATGGAATATATGCTTGTATATTTCTATAATAAACAGAGTAGGTATCATCTTTACAGGCCCTATCCAGTGTCTACGGTATTTGTGCAGTTGTGCACCAATTGACACCAAATCGTTGACCACACAGACTATTATGGATACTAGGGCTACATTCCATTAGATACTCACAACGACCACGTTCACGACCGCGATTTTTCCCGTTTCACTTGCTTACCGGCGTTACAATCGTAAACCCAAATGGAACGATTATTCGACCCAACTCTTGACATGGGTCGTTGTGAGCGTTGTGTGATCGAAAATCATGACATTATGTGACGTTTTTGCCACGACCACAACTACCGCGGTCGCCTTGTGGAACGGCTAACGCAGCATTTTGGGCCTTGTGAGCTACTAGTGGAACGCGCTGTACATATGTTGACCACGTTATACGTAGTATCCATAGTAGTTTGTGACCAGGTTCAATTCAGTTATTTCTCCTATAGACGATATTATTTTTACTTCATAGTCAATAACAATCCGTCCAAAACATTATAGTTGCTATATTTTTATACGGCGCTGTTTTCTTAAAATTAAATATACTGAGGTTTCTTTCCACAATTACAAATAAAAAACCGCCTATAGACGCCTGCCGCATTTATTACAAAACAAATTACGTAAATAATGTGTTGATTGGTGGGTTATTTTAACTTATTTTGTTGATGAGAAATATTTCGTACACGAATCCGAACTATAAAACTGACGTGTGATGTGTCAAGTTTACGTCACTATTTCCAAAAATCAACAGTGTCAAAGTTAAAACTGCAAAATGATCACTACAGAAAGCGGTCCAAGATAAATAATTTTCTACAGATTTCTCTTAATAATGGTGCCTTTTTAATAGGATGAGAAATTCGCGTTAGCATGGAGTACGATACTATAGAGTTTACGTTGCCGCCGGCTCCCCGCGGGCTATGCTTCGACAGAAATGACTTCGTCAAGGTATGCCCACATTAGAAGTCTTTGTATCACAATTTTGGTTACGATAATTATAAATTAACATTATAGGACACCAAATAATACTATCTGCTCCATATGTATACTCTTAATAACCTTTTTATTGTAATAGTTTTACTTTATAATGTTGTACATTATGTCTTTGATTATTTTGTGTTAAAGTTATTGGAACACCTTACACGTCTCTCTACAGCGTTAAGTCTCCTTCTAGACCTACGGACACGTTCCGGTTTCATTGTTTAAGAAATTGGGCTGTTTGATTACAGACATAAAAACTGCTGAATCTTTAGTTTCAATGTTTTTTTATCAATTAGTTGATTTAAATACAGATATGATATCCTGCTTCACAGGATCATTACTTCAATTCTGGTCTATCTGAGTTCTTTGTAAAAACCATACTTTTTCAGACTAATTTCTCAGTGGATAGTTTCCTTGCTGAACATCAAAATGTCACCTCCCTGGAGTCAATGCGAGATGACTTGGGGATGTATCTCAAAGTACTCCGGTTGGCAATGATTGAGCTCATTAACAAGGACTATGCAAATTTTGTCAATCTGTGTGCAACATTGATTGGTTTCGATAAAACTATCATCAAAATACAAGTGCCATTGGAACAACTTAATGAAGAAGTTTATGTAAGTTTGTTGTTAGAAATTAATTGTATTCTTATAAAAAAGAAAACAAATGTAATTTATTTATCAGTAGAGATATATTAATTTGTAGTGACATAAAGAAATATAAAAATATGTTAACTGAAATAAAATGAACTATAAGTTGCTAAATAAAATATACAAAAATATCCTAATTACAAAGTCATTATTTATTTGTTAAATAAACCATAATTTAAATATTTTCTGTATATTCACTTATCTATACATATAATAAAATTGTAGAGGTTGAATTTCTGTACAATGAAAAAAATGCTAAAAACCAAGTCATGAGATGTAAGAAGTGAAATAGAACTAATTTAGATTTTTTTAAATTTTAGGTTTCTCTGTTTGTCTGTCTGTTTCTACCGACTAATCTCCGAAACGACTGGACTGATTTAAATGAAATTTTGTATGGTGGTAGCATATATCCCTGGTCAACATATAGGATACTTTTGCTCCCAAAAAATTAAAGAGTTCCCGTGGGATAGTTAAAAAACCGCACCACACGGACAAAGTCACGGGCATCAGCTAGTTCTGTATAAATGTATATATATTATTATGTAGCCTAAATACAGGGCTCAGAAGTATTGTAGCTTCACTGACTTTTAGTAACTAAATTATTTTCGTAATAATGCTGCCTATTAGTAATTTTTTATAGTTGAGATATTTCAAGATCATCTTCATTTTCATAATCAAATTATTCCATTTACTATAACTCACATGAAATTGTAAGAATGCAATTAGATTTTAGACATGTAATTTATTAACTGCAGTAAGTAGTTTTACTCTGTATTTGTGTAAGAAAATTTAAAAAATAAGTTAATATAAAACTCATTTTCAGAGTGTAAAACAATGTTTAGAGGATGCGATGAAAGAGTTGTCAATGTGGCTGAACCAGCGTCATGGTTTACAAAAGAAGAAACAACTCCTTAAATACTATAGTCAAACTATGAACTGCTTGAAAACTTTAGAAAGCGTCCTCTGTAATATATATGATAAGAATAAACATGAACGTATAGTTCTAGCGGACAGAGCAGCCATGCAATATAACCAACTAAAGTTTTCTATATTTAAGTGTGAAAGTTTGGTTAAGCAAGAACAGAAACACTTGTTTAAAGATATCGGAGAGAGGTTAATTCAGACATTGAATGAATTGCTGTTTCAATTTTGGAATGAAAATGATGAAGAGAATCTACTTAAGACTTTAATAACATTAGCTTCTTTAGATCGAGTATTAGAGACAGAAATGTTGATACGGAAACAGGCTGTAGCTCCATTGCTTCAGGATATCATCAACGAACCCGCCTTACAACGGAGTAAAGATGGTTTAGAAGGATTATACGAAAGGATCCTCACATTACTAGATACAAAGCTAAAGTTACTGTTAATTGTAACACAACATTCCAAACTGTCTTTCCTTGATAAGCAATATATGTTTTTAATTAACTGCTTCTGGCGTGAAGTTGAGAACCGCTTGGAGGTTAACTTAGCATCAATATTTGCACCTGGCAACCCACAAATATTCTATAAGAGATATAATGAAAGTATTCAGTTTATAAAGAAATTAGAATTGTTTTTTACATCTGACGATATGGTTAAGATGCTTCGAGAGACAATAGAATATAAGAGTTTTAAAAAAAGATGGAATTTACCTGTTTATTTTCAAATTAGGTTTCAAGAAATTGCAGGTAAATATATTTTTAACAACTTCAGTCTTATTGCAATTTCGGCAAAAAACCTTATAAAGTTGTAATGTCTGTCTGCCATTGTATAACTCTTTTTTCAATTATTATAATTTGAATGGACTGTAATTTTTAATAATTACAACTTGTGAATTAGATGAATTTTATGTAGAGAGATAAAAACGTTAGAAAAATAAAATAACATGAATAAAGTTCTTAATTAAAAAATTACATATTTTGGCCAGTCTTAAGCCTTATTAAGCACAATACAAACTTTTTATTGGAAATACCAACATAGAAATTTTTCTTACTAAGTATTGAATCAATGAAATTTAGTAGGGATATACTTTATGCTCCTACACAAAGTTATAGTGAATTTGTAAAAAGATATAGATTAAAGGTAAGATGGTCATTCAGACAACTGTATGTTGAAAAAAATGATTTAATACTATTTTAATAAGCCTGAATGGCGCTCTGTTGTTCGTGCCTACCCCGCAAGGGAACTGGCGTGAAGTTATGTATGTACTATTTTACTGTGGAGTATCCTTATTCAGATATTGAAAGACCAGTCATGTGTCTTGAGGACATTTATATTTATTTTTCTATGAATGTGACTATCTAGTAAATAAAGGTATTATAGTAAAGTGGTAAGTGAGTTATCTGATATATGAAATTCTGATTGAACATCGCTTGGCACTTATCATTGATAATGCCATTATCAACACCATTAGATGGTTAGATAATCACCTATATAAATTAGACCCTTATGTCTATTAAACACCATATTGGCTTTAATGATAATGTATAATTTCTTTTATCTCTACATTATATGTATATCATATATGTACATATACTAACAATAAATAAATTGCGTTAGCTCACTGGCTATATCCGCGGCTTATTTGAATGAGATGGTTCTAATGCTGTCCAAGCAGTTTTTTTAATTTAATGTACATTCATTACAATTACCATAAACTGACAGCGGAAGAAGTTTACAAAAATTGTGGTTTTTTTTATGAACTATGACTAGAATATTAAATACATACAGATGAATTGAGAACGTCATCCTTTTTGAAGTAGGATAATAAGGAAAAAGTACTTTTAAAGGAAATTGGCTTAAACAATAACCCTTGAGCAGCATTTGAGGTTTGGGGTATATTGAATTAAGTGATTTTTATGGTTCTGTGGTCAAATGACGAAAACAGTAGATGTTTTTCCCCTCTATGGAACCTACATTGTATGTGGGTATATAGATAGATAGAAACATGAACTAAAGACTAAAATTATATCTAGTTATGTACAAAGGGCAGTCTTATCTCTAAAAAGTGATCTCTTCCAGACAACCCCCAGAATTAATTGAGATGATAATGGCGATGGTGGTATACGTAACATATAGTACGAACCACTTACATTTTAATTATACATATATATATATATATCAATGCTATATATATAGCCTTGACCGCCACCTTGAAAGGTTCTCGCTTGGTATCTGGTTGAAGGGTCGGATGCAGAAGGCAACTCTGCTGGACACCTGGTGTCTGCAGTCTTAACCACCGGTAGCCTGGAACTTAGGCCCCACTGCCGGCGAAGATCAGTTTTTTATATTTTTTTTAGAAATAAATTATTAAATGATATTCACATATATATTTTATTTCCAAATTTTTTACATTTTTCTTATAAAATATATATATCTACAAAAAAATTATATATTACATAGATATATACTGAATATACATATCTACAAAATATATAAATGTTTATAAATGAATTTAAATATCACATTCCAACAACAGATTGTATTTTTTTATCACAGTTTTATTTTAAATATCGCTAGCGATTTTGCTTGTCTGATAGTAACAGAAAGCGCATTTCAAAGCTGTATAGCCTTAACAGTAAAAGAATTGTAAAGTATATCATACTTGACAGATGTTTTATATTTGTTTTCAAAATTGTTTATTACATTTTTGCAGGAAACTATGAAGCGTCATTACAGAAGTCGCCAACATTAGAGGCCAATGATGGTTTTGTTTTACGAGAGACTCATAGATGCTGGAAAGCCCTACAAGAATGCTGGTCTGATGGGATCTATATAGAAGCATTGGCTCACAAGTTTTGGAAACTTTCACTACAGTTGATATCGCGATATTCCACTTGGGCTAGTGTATATTGTAATCAGGTAATTTTTTTGTTAAATGGAAATGTTATTTTTCTCAAAAAAGAACAATATAATAAGACTAGAACTACCTGTGGCACCATCTGGTAATGTACGATTTACGAGTTTGACAGAATCTCTAGGATTCCAATACTAAAGCTATGTATACTCTTGATCTCACTGTCAGTCTATGTGTCACAGCTCATGGTATCGAGAACTGTGGAACCCAAAAATGAAATATGGCACTCATGCAATAATCTGGTGTCTATTACAATGTCATATTTTTCCGAAATATTTCTTAGGATATTGGAAAGGGGCCCTAAAAGTGAAATGTAAATGATTAACAATGTAATGACATTGTTGGCTCACTCAACAGAGTGAGGTATCAAATGAATGGTCTCATTTAGGATGTCTCAAATATGTATTTTTTATATATTTTTATAACAGCCCATAAATGTCCCTATTGCTGGGGCTCGGACATCCCACTGTAGGGGAACGGATAATATACCTGTCGTGTTTGTCCGAAGCGGCTTGGCAGGTTTGACACATTAGGTGTCACAATGTGCAGGTTGCATCACGATGTTTTCCTTCATCATCGTTAGCACGTAGTAATTGTTACAATATACACATTAGGTCAGAAACTGCCTAAGTAGTGCATGCGTTCCGGCCAGGATCGAACTCATGCCCTTTGAGTTTGAGGATGTGTGCGCTAGCCATTATGCTACCACGACTTTATATATTTATTACAATTTAATGTTTGAATATCAACCAAATATGTTTAAATAATTTTTAGGTAACTTCAAGCAAAACAGAACCAAACCAATTAAACAAAACATTGATAGAAAATAGCATTAATATATACATAGACATCCAAGCATTATTACAACGGTTACCAAGTTTTCTTCAACATGTTGAAAGCAAAATACATATATCACAGAAAGCTATATTGGAAAACAGCTTAAAAGGTTCTATCAATAGCTTAGAAAAATCTAAGGAGCACATTAAAGATTGTATTGTGAATGAATTGGAGGAAACTTTAAATATGCAGTTGAAACAAGTGTGTGACATACCTAGATTGTATAGAAAGACAAACAGAAGTGTTCCAACGAAAGCTTGTACGTATATGGACTTGGTCGCGACTGGAATCAAAGAGTTCAGTGAAAATGCTAAAAGACTTGACAATAAGTTTTTGACGAGTTTGTATGCTGATTTGTTTGATGTTATGACTGCTTCGTAAGTATCTTATATTTCTGTTACAATCCCACAGGACTCCAAGTTTGTTATTTAATAATATTAGAAAGGTTGCTCAGAGTCTCTAGATTGAGATTTGGAAAATTGCTAAATTTGATTTTATTAAGTGCCCTGGAGACTTTTACATCAATTTTTACATCATTGAAGTACCAAATGATCGTCTGTAAAGGGAATTGAAGCCATTGTCATTCGCGTCTACGTGATTGAAGGCGAATGATGGAAGTTTTGATTGAAGCCCATTGACAATCGCGAATGACGTAAACTTATTGAACGTCTCGTTATGCGATTGACATATTTCGATCATTCGCTCGCTAGTCGAGAAACATGGCGGACAGAAAGCAAATGTGGGCGAACAATTGACGCATCGTATGAAGCTCCATCATTCGCACCTTCAATTGAAACTGTCAATGACGTAACAATTGACAATTGCGAATGACTGTCTCCGGAGCACTTTATGCCCAAACGTCATCAATATTATTAAAATTTAAAACGACCAAACCTTTTTGGTTACGTTAGTGTTGTAAACGTATCAATATTGAGTGAAGTGCAATGTGCTTAACATTAATAAAGAACACATGAACAATGTTTCATCTTCTTGATAGAGAAAATAACAAAAGTTATTGGACAATTCTTTAGTATAAATAATTATATCTAGTATTTTAGGTCAGATTTAACTTACTTATTAGTCTTGTTTCTTAGATTGTAATATTGTAATACAGTATTTATTTTTAAAAAAAACTATATTACATCTTGATACTTGGCTTGAATTTCTACATCCTAGAGACAAAATTCTATATTTACTTCAAAGATTTTGGACTCCAAACAAAAGATTTTTAGGGGAAAAGGTCTCCAATCTGGAGGCCCTGCTCACTGGTGTTGTAATAGCAACTAAATGATGACTCTATTTAGTGATTATGATGCCAGTAATTAACTATTCTGGCACTATTGTAATATCAGACTTGGGGTTAAGGTATTATGATGGTCAGTCATCTGTCTGAGAATTGAGCACAGGCTGTACAGGTTGTTTAGTCCATGAAGATCATGCAATGAAACTATAGTTGCATCATCCTAAGTGAAACATTGTGTACCTTCTATACCTTAAAGAAGTATATAGAATATAAAATTTAAGACAGATAATTATGTATTTTTTTACATACATTCATATTGTCACTGCTGTTTTTCATCAGGGTAAGCACAGATAATGGATATCTACCTGCTAACGGCTACGGTCCTGGCAAACACTTTTATCATCATCTACTTTCATTAATTGCTTCATACATACATGTTTATTTGAGATGTTTTTTACTTGACCTTTCTTTCAAATTTCTTCAGTATGATGTTGAAGGCTTCTTTAACATTCTTAAAGAAGCCTTCCAACTTACTCTAACTCAATCAGCGCGTTCCATTAGCAGCTCACGACCCCTAAAATGCTCCGTTAGCCGTTCCACAAAGCGACCGTGGTCGTTGTGGTCGTGGCGAAAACGTCGATAATGACGTCATCATTTTCGATCACAACGCCCACAACGACCCATGTCAAGAAGTGGGTCGAATAACCGTTCCACTTGGGTTTACGATTGTAACGCCGGCAAGCAAGTGGAACGGGAAAAATCGCGGTCGCAAATGTGGTCGTTGTGAGTTCCGTAATGGAACGTAACAAATATTTATAAGACAGTGTGTTATCTGTCAATATGTAAGGTCATTTCAATGAGCCCTCACCATATCTACACGAAACGGCCTAAATCTGTAACATTAGCCTTTATGAATAAATGAGTGTATGTGCTTTACGCAACATAACAAACAAACGGTTGCGTATCATTTCGTAACAATACTTAATTGTTTACTAACGAATGCCCACTTATTATAATTAGACACTAAAAATAAAAATGAAGGCAAAATATCAGAACAGCTTGCAACTGTCCCGATTCGTGTCACAACTGCCAATTATTTGATAGTTATATATCTACTTTACTATTCTAAGTTTATTTTGATTAAAATATTACAATAGAGGTAATTGTTAGAAATAATTGTGCATTTGGGCAATTCTCCTCGTTAGGCGATTGTCCAACGCGCATTATTGGCGGCAACCAGGTTTTTTTTAAACTAGCGCTAGTTCATTCACGTATGAACATCGTAGAATCGGTATTTGACAGTAAATTCACTGAGATAATTTTAATCAACTTACGAAACAAAACGCTGAAGCCACTTAAATTTTGGACAAGTGTTCCAAATTGTGACGTCATTTCCATAACGAGTCAAATATCCTATTAAATATTAATTAAAATTATTTCTAGCGTTGATATTTTAAAGTTATAATGATGACATGGTATTTGAACACCCGCTCTTTTATATGAACATTGCTTCCAAAATTGTGATATATGTCAACTACCCTATTCTTGGGCTTGCCTCTTACCACTAGTATTTTGAACATAATAAAATGAAAACAGTATAAAATCTTCATTTGTTTCAGATACTACACATACGTTGAGTATGTATTAACTTCGGTCCAAAAAACGGAGGATTCATTGCGAAGACTGAAGCAAATTCGCGAGACTACGTCATCAAACACGAATGACAACGCCGGAGTCACGGACGGCGATAAAATCCGCCTCCAACTCCACGTAGACGTTGTTTCATATGGAAAAATCGCGGAATCATTAAAATTGAATGTAAATAATGTTAAAAAATATAATGAAATGTATAATATGGTCACGGAAGCTGTAAAAAATATAGATATTAAATGATATACCCAGTTGTATATAAATGCTTTTTATTCCTAAACCGTACATAAAAGTTTGTCGGAAGACGGATGCTCAGAATTCAGTGGACAGCTCGCAGAAAGAATGCCTCCATACCGGAAGAGCTCAAGATTGGAAATCACCAGAGGTTATCAGCAGTATGCCGACAAGGTATACTGAAGTATTTTGGCCACATAGGCCAAAAAAAAACAGACAATATGGAGAGACTGGGAAATTTGAAGGCAAGAGACTTCGCGGTAGATCTTCTAATAGGTGAATTGACCAGTGTGCAATAAACTCGGCCGTCTGTGCTCAGAGGCCCTACTCTCAAACGCAAAAAAAAAAAACAAAGATTTATTTTAAACTACAATAATATTGCCCATATAACAAAAAATAAATAGAAAATCCGCTTAAATATCAAAAAAGGCAAAAAAAGTTCGAAAACGAATAACGTTTGAAAGTAAGTCCTCAAAATTTCGACTTGGAAGAAGTACATAAATATAGCTCCAGCACGAATGTCTGAAAGTAACAGAGCAATCACGCAATTTTTACCTCCTATTCGATTGTTGACGCGTTCTCTTATCAGCTAGTTAAAATCACGAAAATAATGAGTCATTACGGGAAATTCCTCTATTTTACCCTGATGACTCATTAATGATATAATAGTTATGTTATAGGTTTAATTAGCTATGGGTCTTCGCTTTAATTCAATTCCATAACGCGCGGTATATTTTTGGTTTTGAAAAAGTTTTGTAATTGTATCGCTTCCTTTCATGGCTTTAATTGATTGATTGATATTAAACCTAGAAATCGGAATTCAGAGATGAAATATAACTTTTAATTTGAATAAGTCCACGGAAGCTATAAAAACAATGTTTATGCGAGAGAAATAACAGAAATGCTTAGTTCTTAGTAATAGAATAAAATCGTAAATATATTTTAGTCTGTGAATGGTTGGGTTTCAATTCCGTTACTCGGTGGGAACCTCGCGTTTGGCAATTGCTTCGAAAAAGTGGCACTAAACTGAGGTACGTATGAGTTCCCACACCTCGCATTCTTAATACGGGCCACAAAGTACATTAATATAATAGGAGAATACGGGCTTATGATTTAACTGGTTGTTACATCGCTTGCGGGAAACACCAATAGGTGGCGTAACTACCTCTTCATATACATTTATGACGTTCCTTCACTACTTATCTCGCCCACGGGGATTCCTGTAGATGCTGTATATCAACCAATGAAAATCATATTTATTTTAGCAATCCATGGTTTGATTTGAAAACTTTTTAGCCATGGCCCCAATTCTGGTATTACTATCTTAATGATAAGTTTTACTAATTTCCTGTTGTCCCCGTGACACGCCATTCTCGTTCAATAAATACCGTACGTATCGATTTTTTTCTACTACTATTCCGCTGCGACGATATCCAGAGGATATTGACAATATATTTACTACATTACGGATTTTTGGCACTATCGCAATGGAATATCTTCGCAACGCAAAACCCTTGAAATAGTAGAATTGGGCCCCAGGTATTAGAATCGTAAAAAAAATTCGATAACAGATAGCTAATTTTTAGTTAATTCGTTGTTTGATCAAGTTTATAAAATAAACACAAAACATTTTAACATAAACATGTATTTGATCATTTGAATAAAAATTGTATGATTTGAAAAAATAGAAACCATTCACTTATCACTTAAAATAATTAACAAGTTATAATGTAACTAATACTATTTTTGTGGAACAAAATATTTCATAATTGTGTTCGGTTTCGCTTTGTTCAGTGTTCTGGGACTACTTCGCGGCACTTCGGAGCCAGAGGGGTTCTTCCACATTGCCTTGAGTTCTTGCTGCATATCACCAGGGAGTGCATTGAACACCTCCTTATCAACATATTTTGGACAGTCATCACAAGGCCCATCCTCTGTTATGTCCTTAGTTGAATCTGATGCATCTGACAAATTGTCTTTCGCTGGACTTGCTCGTGGAGTTAGTGACCTATCTCTCGAATTCAGCCTTAACTTCGAAACCTTCTCTAACTCCTTGGAATTCAACCTTAATTCCCCAACCTTAAGTTTACTCGGTGATGCAACATCCTCCTTGGAAAGGCACCTTCTTTTTGCAATCCAATTGACTTTCTTAGGTTTTTTTGGCGAAGGCTCAACCTCGGTGTCTGAGAGATCAGTTGTGGTACTACTGCTGGGAGATGCTGCAGAATAATCCATTGATGATGCAGACGTATCACAGTCATTAGTCAAATTTAGAACAGATTGGACGGATATGTCGTTCATCAGATAATTAACTATTGAACCCCTCCCAGTCATACGCTCCTGGAACTTTGTGAAGGCCAGTCCCACTAATGTCAAATGGAATGGTTTTGATAAATCAATGAGTTTGTTGAATAATCTCATTACTGTATTCATCAGTTTCTGCTGACCTGAATCTGTAACCGTCAATGTCCCATTGCTTAGTGTAAAGATTGACGGCGAGATCTGGCTCTGTCGAGACTCTCTGTGGCTGCTTAACCTCTTCGAATCTTTTTTTCTTAAAGTGACTCTTAGAGAAACTGGAATGCGGCCATCTTCCCTAACCAAGACAAGGAGTCTTTGCAATAAAGCAGAGAACTTATCCTCTACTTCACTCTTGACACTGACAGTTTTAAAGCTGTCCTCTAGACCTATGCTTTGAGGCCTGCCAGTATCCCGCTTCACTGGAGTATTATCTTCACCTAAACTTAAATTTTTCAGTCTAACAGCCATATCACTACTGAAATGCTTCTTAAGCACCTCTAGTGGAGTCTGTTGAAGGTCGCTAACACTAATTATTTTATGAGAAATCAAGGCTTCAGTAGTTTTAGAACCAATACTTGGAATGGATCGGACACTTGAGAATGTGGACATGAAACTTGTAGCATGTTCAGGAAATATTGCTGTTTGGTCATTAGGCTTATGCAATGGACAGATTAATTTAGCCAACAGCTTGTTGTGTGCGATACCAGCACAAGTTGTGTAACCTAATTCATCATATATTTTCTTTCTCATTTCACTGGCTACTTGTGATGCTAATTTCAATCTAGGGTGACACCCACATGGGCAATCCATACTTGCCTCACTGTAAATGTGACCAGTCACTAACAAACTATTCAAATTGACACTTTTCAGCTTGTCCTGAACTAAATTTGTGACATCAATAAAATTCTCATCCATGCCCAACTTCTCAACTGGACATTTCCAACTTTGTAGGACAGCAAAAATCTTGTTGGAAGTTGTCCTGTAATTTTGTAGGTCTTCACCATTCACTAATTTTAAATTGGGACAAACTTTAAGCGCGTCTGTTACGAGCATGCATTTTTTCACACCATAGCTCCTGGCTTCGTAATTGCTGGTGACCACAATGTTCTTCTGTTGGATTCCGAGCGGAACCGACCGCAACTCAGGATTTCGCACCATCTCCACTTGAGCGTAGAAACAGTCTATGTCGATATGTATTATGCTCCTTGAGTGATCGCAGTCTCCCTCGTTATAGGTGGAACAACCAGATTCCATTTTCCTGTAAGATTTAACACAATTTAGTAGTATTTCACTTTGTTCTAACTTAGTTCTACCTGTTGCAGTACAGGATGACGAAAAGAAGGTAAATAGCTAACCTGTCTGCCATGACCTTATCATTGAAAGATGGACCGTACTTTAAATATTTAAATACTGCCAAAATGTTGGATTTTAATGCTTTTCTTTTAAAAATTTACAAAATATTGATAATTTACATTGAACAATCGCGACACATCAACAGAGATGGTATTGCTAGTACCAAAAATGTCGAAAATTAAAAAATGTAACAACGAAAAATATAATATCTCAGATGCTACGTACACATTAAGCCAACTAGCGTTTATTACAAAATTACCGCGTGATGGAAACAGTCTGGCCACGACCTTGATGTCCGCGTCGGGAGCACCATCTAACTGGGTCACAACAAGCGACAATAAAATGAAAGTATCGAGCTGAAACTTGTTACAAATCATTGTGCACGGCAGTAAAGCTAGATAATTTTGTCGAGTGAATCCCAACAGCGACAACCAACGCGGAGATGACCTGGAGAAAGGCCACGACTCGCAACGACGTGCACCGCGTTCCACTAGTAGCTCACAACATCCAAAGTGCTCCGTTAGCCGTTCCACAAGGTGACCGCGGTCGTTGTGGTCGTGGCGAAAACGTCACTAATGAAGTCATCATTTTCAAACACACAATACTCACAACGACCCATGTCAAGCGGTGGGTCGAATAACCGTTTCACTTGGGTTTACGACTGTAACGCCAGCAAGCAAGTGGATCGGGTAAAATCGCGATCGTGAACGTGGTCGTTGGTAGTCTATAATGGAACATAGCTAAAGACAACTCTCTGAATATCTTAATTCAGATATCATCCAGCTTAGTTTCTACTATAATAATAGGTAAACAAAAAACAAACAAAAGTTTCAAAATACTTTTTGATGGCTATTTGGCTAATGGATGAATGACTGGCTAACTGACAGTTGATGACTATTGGCTAGTCCATAGATATGTATTACACAGGCTAGATTTAGAAGGTTTCCATTTTATTTGACAACCATTAGCCACTTGACAAGTTGATGGCGACAGCTAACGGCTAAACCGTAAATATAGGGAGTACGTGTCATGGACACGACCACACCACTTTGTTACGCAGTCGTCGTATTAACGTCGCGTTGTCGCGCTGCTAACTGTTAGACCTGTTAGCCAGGCCGTTAAGCTGTGTACTATAATTATATTATTATTAATTATTTAACATTTCTATTTTGGTAATAATTATGTTTACATAAGATTTACTTGGATTAATAATACAAACAAATATTATTTCTTATTGAGTATTCACAGTACCTATTCATTATACATAGCTGTCATCGGTGTCAACCATTTACGTCATTCTATATTTTTTTTATTAAGTAGGTTGACGTGAATGTAATCGGTGGTGATTTTCATTCCAATACAAATCAAAATATCAAATAACCCCAGAATTAAACTGTTATGTTGCCTTGAAAAATCATGGACGGATTGCCTTCAGGTGATATTCATGCTAAGTACCAGAAATTGGCTACGGAGTATTCTAAGGTATAGTTTAGGAACGTTATTCCATCCGGTTATGATTTGGGCTTTGTTTTAGATCTTGTTTGAGTAAAATAAATGGTTTTCAGCTACGAGTTCACGTGAGGGTGTTGAAAAAAGGTGTACTGGACGAACAAGCTAAGTATAATGAATTGCGAGATAACTTGAAAGAGAAGGACAAGGCTCTGCGAAAGGGGGAGCTTGAGATTGATTCTTTGACGTTCAGGAACCAGCAATTGACGCGGCGCGTCTCCGTTTTACAAGATGAACTCGATGCATTACAAGTAAGTGGATAATAGGTCTAAAATAAACGAATGCAACAAACAGATGTACAATTTTCAAGGCCTTGAACAAGTACTCAATATTTATTATATGCAAAATATATTCTTTTTTTGTGCCAGTCAAGTTCTTTATTTGTTATTGAAATTACATATAAATGTTCCTGGAAATCTTTTTCATTTTGTCTGTTCCCTTGAAATGAGAAACCTTGAGCCCAGCAGTGAGACATGAGCACAATGAGTTTTGTTGTTGTCAATAAATGTATGATTTAGGTTCTTTTTCATAAAACATTTCACACTGGGTTATTGCCAGTTCAACTACAGTTATTGTAGTAATACTTCTCAGTAATATAAACATTTAAATATCAGTGGTTATACCATTAGATTATGACAAAGCAGAAATCTAATACATTATCTAAGTTTGAATTGTCTAACAGGAATTATAAAGGTTCATTAAAAAAAAGGGTAATGAAAGGAAATTACAAAAAATATATACATATAGAATTACTTGACCACATTGACCGACTGATATGTCAATGCTTAGTTCCAAACTACTGGTGCTAGGATCATGACAATTTGCATGTGGGTTCTTTCTATATTGCAGGTGCACACTAGGAAAGAATTTCAAAAATTTAATTCCTAAAGGGGTGAAAAAGAGGTTGAAAGGGGTAGATGTAGATGTAGAGTCCCCCCCCTCACTATGTTCTGTTGGTGGAGGCACTTACTTTTTAAGTTTAAAAAATAAAGAGGGTGGCCATTTGGAACTAATTTTATTATTATAAATCTCCCCATCCTCATTAATTAATGAGACTTATTAGTCTCATTAATTAATGAAGATGGGGAGTACTCACCACCATTTCCGGCTGCTGGAGATGCATATTTAACTTTAAAACATGGGGGCAACAAAAGCAGTGATTTCTCAGTGGTCAAAAAAATAACCATTAAGGCTAAGGCTTGCCCTACTAACCTGTAAGGGTAGAATTTGAAACTGCCTTAAAAGTGGAGCACCCACCTAAGTCTACCCTATCAATAGCCAAGACCCCTCTGCTTTTTTTTAAAATAAAAATTACATGTACCTTCAGCAGCCGGAAATGGTGAAGGATGACTCCCCCAATGCTTAATTCTTCCTTAAGAAGCTGGGGTACTATAAACTTTTGCCAAATAGTCCCAGGGATCCTTCATGTGTTTTTAGATTTAATAAAACACTGCATCTCCAGCATCGGGATATGGTGGAGGGTGACTCCCGTACACCCCCCTTTCCTCCTGATTTAGGATGCGAGATTCTAAAGTTAACCTGATGAGAGTTTGTATGAAAAGCTGTCATTTTCTGTGTAAATAAATGCACACATAAGTGACAGTTCTTAGATATTTTATCCCTAGTGATGAAAAAATGGCCTACTTTTTGACTACTCAAACCATAACCATTTTTAAGCTATGCAAGTAAAACTGCGGGCAACAGCTATTATTAATATATTTTTATACCAAGCCTGCAAATAAAGTAATAAACTTCTAGCTTCATAACCATTCGAGAAGCTGTAAACAGTTAATATATTTAATATATGCACTAAATTTTATTGATAAGAAACTATCTCCTTGATAACATTATAATGAAGTTGTTCATTTTATATGAATGATTCAAACAGATGTGCTCTGTTTTTGTACAAGCTTGGCTTTTTTGTTTATCAATCAATTAATATGGAGGTATACACTGTATAGTTATGTTATTGGTGAGTAGCAATCCTATTCTGTAGGAATTTGTGATGTCTTGTTAGCTATTATAGTTTTCATTTTCATTTTCATTTTAGTGTCTTTGTCTTTCTTTTTTATAAAAAAAAGTCGATTAAATATTAAAATGACATTTTTTTAGGTCTGTGTTATAAGAGAGATATTAGCCAATGGACTGAAAATTGAGCATGTTAAATATTGTACAAAGTGTAGAAGATTGAAGGCAGACCCCAGCATTATCAGTATTAATAATTGTCAGATAAAAGTTTTGTGAAATTGTTCAGGAATTTGTCATTTAGACCTCTGTATTGTACTTTGTAAGTGTAGTCATAAAGCTATGTACAATTTTTATATATGTTGATTATCTCCTTAAACATTGACTTGCATACATGTAAGTTCTGCATACAATACAGGTCTTACAGCCCTTCTAGGTGGGTTATGTTTTCATGTTGGTATCAGTTAGTCATACCCTGTGTTTATTAATTTGTCAAGTATGAATTCAAGTCGGTAACAATATTAGATTATATAGTATTTCATAAGGAATGCTATAAATCAAATTTAATTATAGTATTTTATATTTAATTTATAATAATACAATCCATAACACGAGGTCAAAAGTCACCTTAAAATGTTTCTGGCCAAATTCAAAAGGAATTTTTTGCAAATTTAATTAAGTTTTATTTATTTTACTAATTTCTTAATTTTGGATTTAATATGGAGTTGTAGCTGGTTCATAGGTATAGTGAGTACATGGTCATGTTCACTAATTCATAAAAGACTATGCAGCCTGAGGTGACTGTTAATCATTTTCGTAGGTATGATGAAGTTTCTTTCCAATAAAAGTAACTTAATCACAAGAGTTCAGTTTTTATTCTACCCAACAGTGGAATATTAATGGTCCAGTTTGAAAAGTCATTTAAAAAACAAGCAAATTGTCTGTATCTCTGTGTATATATGTATTTTGTTTTTCCTTAGTTTAAATTAACAAAGAAATCAAAAAGTAAAACTGATGACAAACAAGCAACACCCAGTAATCCAGCGGCATTAGACTCAGGTCTCTTGCAAGAAGAGTTACAGAAGAAAATTATTGAAAATGCACAGTATGCATCACAGGTAATTTTATAACATGTAATTCTCAAAAGTTCAGTTTCTGAGTGTTGAAGTTCAAAATATTTGTCATAAAGTGTTCGGCCCTTTACTAGTATATGGTAGGTAGAACATCGCTCCATAAATTTTGTTGTCTACCTTCTTTCTGTGTCAGGCGACGGCCAACGCAAAGCAGGGTAAATGGCAGCCATTTCGGACACTTCCTATCAACGTTTTACGAGAAAGGCACTGTGCTAATCCTTCTCCATTCACTTATCATGAATACTGACCGTGCCATGAACTTTATCTTATTTAAAACCTTGTGAGAAATGTTGGCTCGAAAGTGGAATTCAGTGCTGTGCACTGTTCATGTGTGCAACCTGAATTGGCTCAGGAGAAGGTGGATCTCAAGATTGGTGGAGTAACTGCTTTTCTAGTGCAAGGATCTAGATTATATTTCTTCATAGAATCCATCATTATTTAAACCAGCACATTGCACATGGACTACAGTGCTCCACACAAGGTTTTCGTAATAATTGATGTATTTATTGATTTCATACTTACAATTTTAGAATTTTTATTTGTAAGAATATAGTTTTATTATATCTAGTACACATAACTGCGAAAAGAACATACTATGTACTTTATAGTGACATTATGGTACATTTTAATATATACTAGTTAAGATAGGGGATCAAAAAAAATCAAATGCTAAAATTAAATCATTACAGTAATGTATGTAATTTTTTAATGTTATTATTTAGATGCAAGTAACATCTTAACTTTTTCGATTATCATCTCGAAACTCGTTGTTGTAATGTGTATTATTTATAACTATGATCCTGAATTCATAAATGATATGATGCTCAAAGAAAAATAAACATCCCGACAATGTAACTTATATATTTGTATATTAATATGGATTTCCAATAGCTTTCAGACAAGATTTTTGAGATATCCCAACTCAAAGCCTCCCTAGAAGACTACCAAAGGCACATATCAGAGAGTGAGAGTAAATACAAGTGTGAAATAGCGAAATTAAAGAACAAAAATCAAGAGTTGCAATTTACGCTGGAAGAGGCCCAAAAAGAAAGATTAGGTGGTACTCCGAATAAGGCGAATCTGCCATCAAGTAGTCAAGCAACTAGTTGTAATGGGGATTTCCTATCAGAAGGAGGGAGTCTCGTAAGTTTTTGATTACTAACTATTGTCTGACATTAACATCATGTTCAGCACATTAGATTATGAATATTTTGTGTAGAACTTTAGCAGTGTGTGTTACTTTAGCAGTTGCAAATATATTTTTGTCCACTCACAATATTGTATGTAAAATTTGAAAATCCTAATTATAGTTGGCGGCTTTTGGAATTCGTTCCTAACTTCGTGAACATATGAACTGATAATATTGTAATGGTGAACATTTTATGATAAAAAAAAATTGGTTTCTGTATTTATTGCTCATTTAAGATTCAGTTAAAATTCATATCACGACTACAATTTGCGCGGTAAACTATATTGGTTTGGGCACAAAGCGCAAACGCTTCTTATAGCGCCTTTTTAAATGAAAAGGGAGCTAACTAGGACCTTATGATACCTAGTTGTGATTGATTTAAGTTTAAAATAATATGACATTAGTTTGAAATTATAATTGAGATTTTCTGTAAAAACAAGAACTGTAATTGCAGTGTTACAAGTTATATTTTTTACTAGGTGATTGCCATTCATTAGTATCCTTTTTAGGGATTTCAACCGAAATTTCAAAAACTTACCCATCCAGTTAGTGCTGGTTTAATAGCCGTCTAAAAAACGATGTGAGGGCTGTTTGGCTGTTGTTGGTAATGTTGATGGTGTTGATGACTAAGCCGTAAACTTCTCAGTACTTGGATTTATTCGACAATCAATTAGCTAGTTGACGAATTAATAGCGACAGCTGACGGCCAAGTCGTAAACGTGTCGGTTTTCATTTTAATCGACAACCGTTAGTCAGTTGGCGATGTGGTGGACAATTTAGCAATGGCTATTAGTGAACAACCGCTACTTAGCTGGCTATTACAATAGGCTATCCATTTCTAATTCTTCTTCCATGCTTTGGTCAGACATTAATTAACATGGAGATTGTTTATCTTTTCTTTCTTTATCTTTCACATTGTTCTTCTTGTCTCCTCAATCTATTACAGTTTTACACAACTTATAATTCCGATCGACAGTTATCATTTGCGCAGAAAAGTGCAGTCTGATTTCCGACATAAATAATCTATATAGAACTTTATTTGCAAGTGGAAATGGCAGCGTTGTTGCTTGCTATGCATTCTCAGTTCCGCTTACACGATTGGTACACTGTCACGCGCTTCTAAAATTGGTCTGCTGCGCAGGTCTATTGGGAAGGGTTTATTAGTTGTGTAAAACTGTAACTCCTTAATTTCTGTATGTTTCAGATTGGCAGTGAGGATGCTCTTAGTTCAGTAGATGATTTCAATATAAATGAACAACTTAGTATAAAAGCGCATTCGTTAGAGCAGGTCAGTTATTAAACATTCACAGTTTAACTAGCTGTATTTTTCTTGTAGCAGCGGTGGCTTAGTAGTTATATACTCACGCCCCAAACTTAAATAACACTAGTTACAATACTGACCGGTAAAGCATGCACCAATGAGGCAGTTTTCTAAATTATGCTTATGGATACAATTATCACATACTGACGGTGAAGAAAAACATGATGCAAACGATTGAGATAGGTGATAAGGCAAACTTGCTAAGCTGGCTTGGATAAGCGTGGCGGATATACTGTCCATTCCTCTAAAATATTGGGAGGTTCAGCAGTGGGACATTTATACCCAGTTAGCGGAAATTATACCACGTCATGCTTGTCTAAGGCAGATTTGTGAGTTTAATAGAATAGAATATACTTTATTGTACAATAAAATTTATAAACCAATACACAAAAACAGCTTAGAACTAAGTACGAATGGCGGCCTTATTGCTGGCAGCGATCTCTTCTAGACAACCTTGGGATAGAGACAGAAAATGGCACAAAAGCTGGGGCAGGGTTTTGTCGCACATTATTCTTAAAAAATATTTACAATTAGATTTATATTCACACATAAATACATAAAGCATAGTAATATATATATATATATATATATATATATATATATATATATATATATATATATATATATATATATATATATATATATATATACATTATTTAGTTAATTTTAGGAAGGCTTACAGTCTAATACATATCAGTTATAGTAAAAAAAAGTATTATATAAAAAAGAAATGCTGATAACAAGCCTCCACCTATTGGTAACAACACATATATGTTGTTGTTGTATGTGTAACACATACGTGTTAGAATAAAGCATCTTCCTGCACCGTGGCTTACAGACGATATCAAGAAGCTCATACATAAGAAATCTATGGCCAAAACCAAATACAAGCTCAAACCCAGTGATGAAAACAAACAAGCTTTCATAAGAGCTCGTAATCGCTGCAATAGAGTGTGTAGGGATGCACAGCGCCGGTATATTCATGAATCAGTTGAGAAAGATAACCCATCAAAAGTATGGAAATTTTTGAAATCACTTGGAGTTGGAAAGTCAGTGCAAAATCCTGTTCCAAATAACTTCGACATTGATAGTCTTAATCAACACTTCACATCTACAAAGTATTTTGACAAAATTACTAAGTCAAACACATTGAAAGATCTTTCTTCTATTCCAACTCCTTTACATCCAAATTTTATTCTTAGTCCTTTATCTGAATGTGATGTTAAGATTGCTATTAAATCTATATCTTCAAATGCAATCGGCAGTGATGGTATTAGTCGCGGCATGATCGTGCCCATTCTTGATGTCATAAACCCTATTATAACCCACATCCTTAATTCGTCCATTGCTTCTTGTATCTTTCCAGTTGCTTGGAAAGAAGCACATGTTATTCCTCTCCCCAAAAAGCCAAATCCTTCGTCTTTTTCTGAATTCCGTCCAATTTCCATTCTTCCTTTTCTTTCCAAAGTATTAGAACGCTTAGTCCACAAGCAATTTAGCACTTTCCTTTCTCAAAATTCATTAATGAATCCTTTCCAATCCGGGTTTCGTCCAGGCCACAGTACAGTCACAGCACTGGTCAAGATTACGGATGACATCCGGCATGGGATGGAGAATGGCCTGTTAACTATACTATCACTGTTAGACGTTAGCAGTGCCTTCAATAATGTTGATTACGACTTATTGCTTGGTATTCTTCGCACTCTTAACATATCTCCATCAGTAATCGACTGGTTTCACAGTTACCTGCATGGGCGCCGGCAGAGAATTCGTATTGATGAGACATACTCATCCTGGTGTGGTTTAACTGCCGGTGTTCCTCAGGGCGGCGTTTTATCTCCCCTTTTATTTGCTGTTTTTATAAACTCTATCTCCGACAAATTGACTTCTTCCTACCACCTATATGCAGACGATCTACAAATTTACACACAAAGTGAAACTGATGCACTAAACATTGCAATTAACAAAATCAACTCTGACCTGGATCACATACTGAGATGGAGCAAAAAGTTTGGCCTTGCCGTAAATCCTCAGAAAACTCAATTGATAATCGTCGGTAGCCCTAGGATGAATGCTAAAGTTAACTGGTCCTCCTTACCACAGGTTCTTTTTGACGGCACACATATACCTGTTAGCGACACTGTCAAAAATCTCGGCATAATCATCGATAGGGATCTGTCTTGGCGGCCTCACATCACCGATTTAAGTCGCAGAGTCTTCTTATCTTCTAGATCCCTCAGAAGATTAAGAAACTTCTTGCCCACTGCTACCAAGATTACGCTTGCTGAGTCTCTCTTACTTCCCATACTTGATTACGCTGACGCCTGCTATCTAGATTTAACCTTAGAACAGCTGAATAAGCTTGAGCGACTTCAGAATTTTTGTATCAGGTTCATATTTGGATTGCGAAAATATGACCATGTTTCCGAATATCGTAAAAGACTCAAGTGTATAATATATTATTTACTCCTAATAGATTGTAGTGTGTATACAGTTTTAGTATAGGAGGGAAGGGTAAAATGTAAGAAATACCAAACCCAACGAGCGCTGTAATGACACTGATTTAATTACTTAACATATATGACTATAATGTGTTGCTAAGTATTAGGCCGCAGTTGTTCGTTCGTAAAATGCTGACTATTATTGTACATACTTTGTACATCCTGCGCCTCAAGAGAAAAAATATCAAAAATTAAAGTTATAAATGTAGCAAAGTAACTAATAAATGTAGAATTAAAATAAATGATCAATAATTGTAAAATAATGTAAATAATATAACGTAAACTAAATGTAAAAGGATATAAAATGTTTGTAGATAAAGTCTATTTTCTTATTTTTTATGGTTTTTTCACTGTCACATGACTCGTCGCAGAGGGGATGTCCAATGTGATTGTTTTGGCGCTGTTCGATGTCGTTGGCTGGTGTAGTTGGTCCACTTCTGCCACCTTCTGGGCTGCCTGAAACACCACCGAAAACGGTTCTGGTGCTACCGCTCGTCGTCTATTCTTCCAACATCTTTTTGCCCAGTAGGTCATCCCACCCAGAATAACAACGGCGAGAACAGTGTATGAAACCGCATAAAGATGTATGTCATGCGTACTTATAAATGATATATTAGACTGTTGTTTTAATACATCAATTTGTGTTTTTATATTATTCCACTCTCGGTCATGGTTTTCCATGGTGAAATTGCTAAATGTTGTATTTGTTATGTGATTTAAAATTGAAGTTTCAGGTATTATGGCTGAGTACCCGTCCATTTTTGTGTGGCTGAAATAGTCGTTGTGCCCATAAATGATTAAACTTTTGCTTTTGATGTTGCAGCCTTGGCCTATATTAAGTATACCGTTTCCTAGCAAGGCCTCTAATTTCATCCCATCTGTGCAAAAAATGTACACTTTGCACTCGTCGCAACAAGAGTACAACCAGCTGTTTGTGTTGTGTAATTTGATCCAATGCTCTTGACAGGTCAATGGCTCTGTTGCACATAACTTAAGGTGTCCATCTATGTTTATGTTACATATTGATTGTGTGAATGTTTGTTCGTAAATGAGATTATTAGTGGAGCATAGAATTCTGTTTCTTGGCAGATGTATACAGGTTCGAATATCTGTTTCAGTCAAGAACAGGAGTAAATTCTTTCGGAGGTTGAAAGCTATGTACGGTGTTATGAAACGGACAATATGGTTCGGGTATGGTATACTTATCACACTGTCTAATTCCAGAGTATCTTTGTTTTGTAATGGAAACTTCACTTCTATAATCAAAAAATTGTTGTTTATCTTAACATTGAGTTTCAATAACTTGTATAATTCTTGTACGTTCTCATTTTCGGCAGGTAACGTCAGATCATTTTGTAAGTGACTCCTTATAACGTTAACTTGTTCAATTAATTGTTCGGGCGGTAGTAAATGTATATCTATATTGTGGCCATGCGTTATATCTGTGATAATGTTTATTAACGTAGTCTGGATGCGTCTCAAGCTGGAAATGATAATGTTGGCTGCAAGCGATGATGATATAAAATATAATTCAATTCTCTGTTGTGATTCTACTTGATTTAATATTTGGGATATATTTCTTAGATGATTTTCCACAATTTTGAATTGGCGGTTCATAATGTCTTCGTTTCTTCGCATAATGTTATATTGAGCCTCCAAAACACTAGTTTGGTTTTTGAATAACTGTTGTAAATGGTTTTCATTTTGTGTAATTTGTTGTATATCCTTTTCATATTTTTGGGCGAAAGAGTCGTCTAATACACCAAACAAACTATTTGCCAAGTAACCAACACCATTTATTAAGCCTCTTTTCTGTCTCTTACTAATTTGGTTTTGTAGAATGCTGTTATAATGTTCTATTTCCGAAATTTCATGTTTAAGTTGGTAGACAATACTTTTATATTGAGAAGCCAGACCATTTTTTCGTAAATAATTGTCCAAGTGTGTGACGTAATTTTCAATGTTATGTAAGCCACTCCAATAACTTGACATGTTATAATATATAATTAATTTCCATTCATCTCGTATAATGTTCATGTCGTACATTTTATCAAAATAAATGCTCTGATTTTTGTCGAATGGTGAGATGCTGTAAGTACATTCTACGGGCATAATTACAGCCATAAGAAGGAGAAGTGCCATTGTCATGTAATGAAAAGCCCCCTTCCTAGTCGAACGTCTGGGTCGACTAGTTTCATCACCCTGTTCGAGACTTGTTTCATCCTCATCTTTCTTCACTGGCAATACAGAGAGTTTTAGTGCAGGCCTTTTAATCACCCCATGTTTTGTTTTTAGAGAGACAACCCTGACATGTCCATCTTTCCCGGGATGCACATCTACTACTCTCCCTAACGCCCATTTACCGGGGGGTAGATTCTCTTCCTTGACGAGCACAATGTCTTCTACTTCGATGTTTTTTGTAGGAGTTCTCCATTTTGTTCTTGCCTGCAGCTGTTTAAGGTAATCAGATGACCATGCCTTCCAAATATCTTTGTTCATGGCTTGTATCATACGCCATCTAGTTGTTAAATTAATGTTACCAGAATCTGTTTGTGGCCTAGACAGTAATGTATCACCAATCAGGAAGTGTCCCGGTGTGAGACAAATGTCAGATGAATTTTCGTTGACCGTGATCAATGGGCGTGAGTTTAGGCAAGCCTCAATCTGATGGAGTAATGTTATAAACTCCTCATACGTGAGTTTTTGTTCGCCTATCACTCTACGTAAATGGTACTTAAAGCTTTTGACTGCTGCCTCCCACAGTCCACCTGCTGAAGGGTATGCAGGTGCGTTAAAAGTCCACTGTATATTGTATTCCTTTATATTGTTGAAGAAGTCCCTGTTTATTGACTGTGCTATCTCTTGATACTCTTTCTTTAATAATCTATTTGCTCCTACAAAGTTGGTGCCATTGTCGCTGTAAACGTGACTGGGCGTTCCCCTACGGGCACAAAATCGACGAAATGCTGCCAAAAATCCTGGAGTACTAAGGTCAGACACAAGTTCCAGATGTACCGCCTTCGTTGAAAGGCACACAAATACTGCTACATACCCTTTGTGTGTCCTTATTCCACGTCCTTTGTTGGCTTTAATGTCAAAGTGTCCTGTAAAATCGACACCTGCGTGTGTAAATGGGCGTGAAGGTGTTACTCGAGGCGCTGGTAGGTCTGCCATAATTGGTGGCCTGCTTTGGTCACTATGTTTCCTGCACGTAACGCACTTGTTAAGCTCCCGTTTGACTGTACGGAGCCCGCTGAGAATCCAATACTTTTCTCTTAAGTGTATCAATGTAAGGCTTGGTCCACCATGTAGTGTAGTCAAATGTGCTTGTCGTATTATAAGGTCTGTAAGACGACTGTGGCTTGGTAAAATTATTGGATGTTTTGCTGATTGGCTAAGATGAGAGTTGCTAAGACGCCCGCCGACTTTTAATAATCCGTCCTTTTCATCTAAATAAGGGTTGAGACAAATGAGTTTACTGTTTCTTTTCACACATTGCTTCCCTTTCTCGTATTAATATCTGACGAAACATCTTCTCAATGTCTGCTGAGATGACGTATTTATGCTGGCGCCAGGTGAGTAAAAGGCTTTGTAAGTCCCTTTGTAGGTTGGGACCCCGCTCCATCAAATCGTTCAAACTGTAACCGCTCGATGTTTTTGATGAGGCATTAAAAACTGTTCTTAATTGTGTTGTTGAGGAGTCAGGCTTCAGTACACCATGATGAGGTAGATAGCAGGACACATTATTATTGTTTTCAACACGTTTCATATTACCTAGTATTTCATAGTCTAACATGAACTGTTTGTAACTGTCCGCGAAATTTTTATTTTGTTTAAATTTATTTTCAATGCTATGAAATTGTGCAATAGCTTTTGGTTTCGACAATCCAAGATTTTGTTTAAATTGAAGTTTCATAGGGAGTGCGACTTCATATCTCCCATCTTCCAATCTTCTTGTAGACGACTGGTATAAGTCCTCGCAGTACTGTTCTTCTGGTGTGAGTGCTGATGTCGTGTCGCTTATCTCTTCCATTTCCCAGTATTGCGAAAGATCTTTTATATTGTTAAGAACGACGTGGCAATTAAAGGTCCGTACGTTCCCGGATATGATCCAGCCCAGTCTTGTCTGTTGTGCTATAGGAGCCATGGTCGGTCCCTTAATAAGACCACTCATAAGTATGTCTGAATAAACACTGGCATCTAATAATAAATCAATAGTTCTTGAAATGTTGTATTCTGGATCAGCTAATTGTAAATGTTGTATGTGCTCCCAGGGTTGTTTTTTAAAGGAAATGTTAGGTAAATTATTTATTACTCGTGGAAGTACTAATGCTTGTGTGTTGAGTTTATAGTCGTCGTAGATAGACTGAAGTTCCAAGGTGACTATGCCTCTACTTGGTTTCGACCCATGACCTACCCCAAACACCGAAGCATGGTAATGTTGCCGGGGTAGCCCTAATTGTTGTACCGCGTTCTCTGAGATAAGTGAAATTTGAGAGCCTTGGTCCAGCAAGGCTCTTAATGTGATATATGTGCCATCAGCCGCCTTCGCTCTGACTAAGAGGGTTGTTAGTAAAATCTCTTCTTCTTCGCTGGCGACGTGGTTAGCATTATGTTCCCGTGCTGTCAATGTGGCACCACGGCTTGGGCCAGGAACACGTGGCGTAGGGCTTGCGGGAGTTGTAGGTAACTCGCCGCTCATGCTAAATGCGTCATGTAGTAATGTGCTGTGTTTGCAGTGACATATTTTACATGTTTTTGTCGAATTGCATTTGTTGTCTATGTGTTTATAAAGACAATTTCTACAAACTTGCAATTGCGAAATTGACCGCAGTTTGGCATCCGGTGTCAATTTCAAAAATTTTCCACATTTATACAAAACATGTTTGTTGTTGCAATAAGGGCAATTACACACGTACCCTGTTGCGGATGATTGAAACTCTCGTCTCTGGTGATTTTCTTTTGGCTGATATTTTTGATAGGTGGGCTTGTAAGAACCCTTTGGTTGCTGGTAAATGTTGCTGTGTTTGTTTGGTGGTGACGAATATGATCGTTCTCTTTGCCGTAATGGTTCGAGTGCGATAAATTTACTCTCTAGAAATTCCATTAATTCGGCCAGAGTAGGTAACTCTCGTGGTGATTTTCGAGCTACCTTATAATCGTCATATGTCGCCTGATCTAGTTTTTTACATATGAGATGAACAAGTATGGTATCCCATGTAGACGTATCTATGCCCAGATTTTGAATACCATGAATACTTTCCCCTGTTATGTCATAGAGACGTTTTATTTCGTTTGCTGTCTGTTTCTGAATGTTAGGCTGGTTTAAGAAATTTTCAATGTGGTTTGTGAAAAGTAGTATGGGATTATTGTATCTATGGGTAAGCAACTCCCATGCTGTGTCATAATTTTCGTTTGAAATATATAGATGCTGAATGAGACGCTCTGCTTCGCCCTTCAGCTTTCCCTTCAAGTGTTGCATTTTTTGGCATTTTGTTAACAAGTTATTATTATGGATACTCTGGGAGTAGAGATCGCAAAATGTAGGCCATTGCGTGTATCTGCCAGTGAATGTAGGTACATCAAGCTGTGGTGTTGAATGTTGGATGTGTGCTGTAGACGCTAGCTTATTGTTTAAGCTTCTTTTAAGTGCTTTGTAAGAACACTCATAGTAAGTAAACTCCTCTTCATATTCCGAGTCAGACCCCTGCAAGATGTTATCGATTTTTAAATGCAAGGAGTCTATATCGTTCCAGCGGTACTGTAGGCTTCGAAGTTCGTCTTCCAGCTCCCACTTAGTGTTAATATTTTCTACCTCTATGCTCCTTGTTAGCCGTCTGAAGGCTCTAAAGTTAGTGCGTTGAAGGTTTAATAATTCGACCGCTTGCCTTGGTGTAGCAGTCGGTGGCTCCGGAGCTGGTGTTAGTGGACGAGTTGGTGTCTTAAAGGAAGGACCTGGTAGAGCGAATCCTTCGTCTATGTCTCCCGGTGTTGTAAGACGTAACGATGTGAGTTTTTGTCTTACCGATAAAAAATACTTGTGCGTCTTCTCATATTGATTTTCGGCAAAGTACTGAACGTCAGAATTCACATATGGAGATAATTTGTCGTTACCAGATGAAAATTCCGCCCAGAGCCTATCTAGCCTATCGATGCGTTCGTCTAGATATTGCCGTGTTTTGCGGCTAGACGAGTCCTTACCGAAGTTACGTTCGATTTGTTTGATGGCCTCCAGGGTCTCCACTTGTTTCTGTAGGAGCTTCTCCATTGTTATAATTATAAAAAATAAAAGACCTTACTTGATATCAGGATACTTATGTGATGGAGCTGAAGACCGCTGGGAATGTTGCTTTCTATCTCCCTATGAGGCGACGATGATGCACAGAGAAGTAGGATCGTCACACACTGATATTAAAATTTAGCAACTGTCTTGTCACTGAATTTATTTATTATATATACTGGTTGTAAAATAATTGTAAGTTTGTAAAAAAAATGTATTTAACTATGTAATTGTAAATGTTAGTAGTAAAAAGCCGCAACTGTCTTGTCACTGACTCTATGAAATATTCACTGTTTGTGAAAATAAAAATGTCCAAAATATGATAGTTCACGCGCGATGACCCTGTAAGAAGCCAAACCGCGCGCTAGGCTTACAGATCGAGGATCACAAAACCGTAAAAACTCGAAGGACCAAAAAACTGTAGTGTGTATACAGTTTTAGTATAGGAGGGAAGGGTAAAATGTAAGAAATACCAAACCCAACGAGCGCTGTAATGACACTGATTTAATTACTTAACATATATGACTATAATGTGTTGCTAAGTATTAGGCCGCAGTTGTTCGTTCGTAAAATGCTGACTATTATTGTACATACTTTGTACAATTATTGTATATATGTATGTATTTGTATATTTATTTGTTAAATTAGTTTGAGTATTTATGTGTCTCTTGCCTTTTTACTGCACCACCTACATCACCTGATTCAAATTTGTTTTTGATTTAGGTTGCCTGGAAGAGATCGCTTTGAGCGATAAGGCCGCCTATTGTATCGCCTAGAAAATATTGTAAATATGGTCTGTTTTTGTAATTGTATGTTTTGGTGTGCAATAAAGAGTTATCTCTCTCTCATATATAATAGGTTGGGGAAAAAGTCTTTTGACATATAGTATGTATGAACTTGTAATAAGATCTCTTTGGCTATACCATTTGTATCTGGCTGGTTTTGGTATCATTAAAAAGTTAAATTTTAAAGAAGACAATTCCAAATTCAAATTAGGAAAATGTGTGATTTTCATTTGTTTTTCCTATTGTTAAAATGAGTGAATGTAATGAAGAAATTCGATACATTTTAAAAGGTAAAAATGCAACACAAGCCGCGAAAAAAATTGTGATGTTTATGGACCTAATGCAGTATTTGTGAGAGTAGCGCAAATTTGGTTTAAGTGTTTTGAATTCGGAAATTTTGATATCAAAGATGCACGTCGCTCTGGTCGCCCTGTTACGGACGAAATTTATGCCATTTTTGAAAAAGTGGAGCAAGATCAGCATATTAGTAGTTACGATGTAGCTGGAGAACTGAGAATTGACCACAAAACGGTTTTGGCGCATTTGAAAAAAGCTGGGTACACAAAAAAGCTCGATATTTGGGTGCCTCATGAGCTCAAAATGCGAAGAAACTTTTTCCCCAACCTAATACATACACAATTCCCAATGATAATACAGTTACTAAGTTTCTGTCTTCCCAAAAAAATCTTGAAAAAATGACTACTATACATATACTTTATGATAGTAATCTTTGACTAGTCTACTGAAAAAGGATACTGATTGGGCTTGTCTCACTTCTAGTGGAAGCATGTTCCATAAGTTCCTATATTCCCATGTTTAACATATGGGTTAATTCACGATCACGATGCTTTTCTTTCACCACTAGGTTGTTCTAATTTAAACAATAAGCACTATAACGTCGGAAAAATCCAAAATCAAATAAAATTACCGCGCTTAAACCCGTTAAAACGTAGTTTTATTAAATAAGCACTAGGTCAGGAAGTTGCTTAAATGGTGCATGCTTTCCTGCCAGGATTCGAACCCGCGCTCTTTTAATATGGGACGCAAGTGCGCTAACTACTAACTACCACAGCTGCTGCATGTTACTAAAATCAGACTATATAATTCTGTAAAATTCATAACTCTTATCTTTTTTAGGAAAACCAAAAACTAAAAATGGAATTCGAAATCCTAAGGATGGAGAACGAGTCCCTTAAATTAGAAATAGGCAAATACGAATCGGCGTTACAGAAACGGAGAGGAGATAACCACGACTCTGGTGACTTTAACACTTTCTCCGATACATCGGTGGATGGTGACGGTAGGGTCACGGGTCTCTTGGGATCTCTAGAGGTGCCCTTCATCATCAGCCGAGAGTTGGAGACCAGGGAGCAGAGGCTGACGACATACTTTAGGAGTAAGATTAGCGATTTGCAAAGCGAGAAGGCAGAGTTGAAAAGCAAGACTGAACATTATGTTAAGGAGGTAATTAATCCATTTATAAATTTAAAATACACTATGTTAAGCTTTGTATAACTTTTATCATTATAATGCAGCGAATAACTTTTTTTTTATTGCATGACTTCAGCAGGCAGGCAGACAGCCCACTTGATGGAAAGTGGTTACCATTGCCTATGGACATTTGCAACACCAAAGGTGCTACAAATGCGCTGCTGCTCTCTTCAGGGAGACTGGAACCTGGCCACTAATGCCGGAACACAATTCAAGGTTATTACGGCGGTATATTCTAAATTAGGGGTGGTAGCCATCCAGTCGGGCAAATACCCTACTACCTGGCTGTGGGTTCTTTAATGGAACAGGTGTTTTATTATCTCTGGTGTTTAAATTATCTATAATGCTTAGCATGTCATGGTTAGCTTAATTGTTCACTGGCATTTGTTTGCGCTAGTTTTCTTATTCTAATTATTGAAATGTAATCATCTATTGTCAATCGCTATTCCTTTTGTTTATGGCCAGCATTCGAGTAAGGCCCTAAACCATTTACATTGTTCAAATTTCGCTAAAAAGTTTTAGAAGTCATGTTGTTTTGGATTATACTTACAAGTTTGAGAATTCTAATGAATGATCTGTGCATGTTTGGGGGGGGGGGGGGGGGGTGTATTCGGGTTCGATGTCTATTTAGCGAAGGTCGGCCCCTTGAGACAGAGTTGAGTTTCAATTATGAAATAAATTACAATAAATTAGATTATTCATATAAATATACTTACTATGCCATATATATTTGCTATCTCATGTATAAAATGTTAAGTTTTATGCAATGTGATGCTGCATTTATTTTACTTAACGGACTCGTCATTTTGACGTTTTGTGTCTTTGTTTGTTTTAGTGTGAAATGTTGCGACAAAGATTCGAAGAGATGGAGCGGGACAAACAGACGGATGAGCACACACTAGACGAGAAACACAACACTATCACGAGACTGGTGAGTATTTCCACATACACGGCATAATCCAAAAGTGAAATTTTTCTTAATAATTTATATATTACCATGGACGAATAATGCTAGGAATGTTCTAAACCTCTTCTAATTTCATTTTCACGCGGTAGAGCTATGCTGGCAACGTTATCTTGATTACAGCTTTTATGTGTAACTATGCTCTCACAGAAATCGGCTTGAAATGGTTAGTCATGTGCTAATCATTTTTCATGAGTGAATGAGTGAGAATTCCAAGGGCCCACTTCGGTCTCTTCCTATACCTACAGTTTCCTCCTTTTTTTCGAGGTGTAATCCATCATGGACACCCCGCCGCTCGGGGATGCAGTAGTATAGTGTTGGACTTTCGATGGCATGCTCGGACCTACCAACACCCCCTGTGTTCCATGTCATCGCCGTATGTCAGGACCTCAGGAACCAGAGATGCAACCGATGGTCCTGACGGCGCTGGCTCAAATAGCTCCTTCTATCATAAAGAGAACGACTGTCCCTCTTTATTTCTTTCTATTAGACATACTTGAGGGAAACAACGAAACTCTATCTCTGGACCACTTGACTGGTGATAGTTCAGTCTCTGACGACGGATTAAGGTCGAGGAAGCTGCGTCCTTGCATACCCTTTCCGCTGCCTCCTGCGATATTATCACGTCGCAGAAGCTATACAATTTCCAATGCCATATCACATCTCTTCTATCCCATTATTCTTGTCTAATCCTTCTATTTCATTATTTCAAAAGGCTGACAACGCATTGGTCCGAGCCTTGGTGTTGCAAATATCTATAGGCAACAGTTTGCCTGTTTGCAAGCTTTGCAATAAATAAAAGATATCATAAGAATTTTTACTTATGTTGATGGGTGGTGTGATTGATATTCACTTGCACAGATGTAACAAGTGCATCTGATATCCTTCTAACTTTTTGTATTACGATTTGGAAAATGATCACCATGATCAAATAGAAGATATTTTTGGAAAAGTCAGGATAATAGCACCTCAAATAAATAGGCATATATGAAGAGATTAAGGAAAATAGATGAAGGTTTGTTGGAGCATGGAGAGTCATCGTCTCTGCCTACCTCCATGGGAAACAAGTGTGATAGATAATATCTATGAAAAAATTGAATATGGTAGAACTCAAAATATACTTTTAATAAAGATTGGTTTGAGCAAAATTTGGGTAGTTTCGGTTAAATGGTATTTTAGATCTCCATAGCAAATGACAAAAATAATGGTCATTGATCATCTCTACACGGAATCCTACATAATTCGTGAAGTATCACGCACTTACCCGATTTATTCTAACTACAGGAAGAGGAGCTCCATTCAACGTCACACAACTATGAGGAGCAAATGTCGGTGCTGACTGAACACGTGGCCGGGTTGAACGAACAGCTCGCGAAGAAACACGACGAGATACAGCATCTCAAACACCAGCTCAGCACCAGAAAGAAATAGTTGAAAACGGTATTTTATTATTCTTCAGAGCTCTGTTTAACCAAGTTCATGAGATTTTTAATTCCGAGATGACTATTCGAAGTAAATAACCTACAATGTGTCAAGTATAAGTGAGCGGTCCAATAGCGCTTCATATTATTGTGACGTTAAAATGTAATATATTTCTGTCAAAGACCTACTAAAAGGATCGAATAAAAATTGTTTTTGTCAATTAAATAAATAAAAAAACAACGTAGAGTATGAGCAAAACTTAAATGCGTCTTTGAAGTTTGTATACTGCTTAACAGAGCTGAGATGGTAAGGTATTGCGCTCTCGCCATATCGCTATCCGAATACGTATAGCGTCTCTGCCGCAATACACAATTTCAAATGTAATAAATGTTCACATTTGACTAGACCTGCGCAAACTTACAATACGTAGCGAACTTCATTCGGGACGCATTTAAATTTTGCACGTACCGTTATGCGTAACTACATGCTGTTTTTAATAAGATCAATCTTGTCTTTGGTTGCCTGGATGCGTTTGCTTTAAGCAATAAGGCTGCTTTTTGTACTACCTTCTAATATTGAAGACAAACAGTGTGTACAATAAATTGTATTGTATTATACTAAAAATTGTTAAAAATACTTTGATACTTTGCCAACCGCAAAGTTATACTTGACGAGTTGTAAATGTTTGTAAAGTAATTACAGGTCATATAATTCTGTTTTTCAAGTAGAGTCAAGTATTTATTGGATACAGTACACGCAAAACTTAAATGTGCTTCGTGTGAAGTTCGTTATGTGAGTTTGCACAAGTCCGGTCAAATCTTAACATTTATTACACCTACTGTATGTATTGTAAAAGAGAAGGAGTGCCAATTCGGATAGCGGTCGAGCGAGAGAAAGAGAGAGCAACACTCCTTTCTTTGCTCTGTCTGTGAATTTTGTAGTTATAAAGAAGAAGAACACACAGAACACAGTTGTATTTTACGCAATGACGTATACAAACTTCAGGGCCGCATATGACTTTTGTTCGTACTGTATTTATAGGTTACATAAATACTTGACTCCTCGCTTTGAATTTCTCTTACTTATATGTCGTATACCGCGTCCAACAATTATTACCGTAACCACAACACCAAAAGTGCCGTTGACTTATTTCTTGCGCCTATACATATATTGTATAGGACACATGGGTAACTTAAGAAAAGTCTTTTCGTCTTTTGTAAAAAAGTAAAATACGGATCTCTTCTATGTAACAATATGAAATTAAATAATTATAATGTAAAAAGTATAGAATATAATTGTTATATACGCTTACGATTTATCACGCTTCCCTTTTTATATAATTTTTAAAGTAAACAATTTATTACTTAAATACCAAGGATCTGTTTCACAACTACAAAGTTTCTAAAGATGTATGTTACTGGAAAGTACTCAATAGATGGCGATAGTTGTTTCTACTATTTTTACAAACTTTAAATGTATTATGTATTAGCAACTTAAACAATATGGGTATTTAAAAACACCTGAATTTTTTACAGAGAACACATAGCCATGGTACCTAAACTATTTTAAAAATTGGTTAAATCTTAAATAATGGCCTAAGTCTTTTTTTGTATTAATAATCGGCTAGTGATTATGTTATGCACTGTTTTGATCTTCTAAGGTTAACATTCCACCTTTGTTTACATGTTTTCACACATTATTGGTCTTTACCTTTGATCGTTTACCAACACTTGATTGCAAGGGGTAGAGAAGCTATAGAGTTGTTAATACTTCCAAATGGGACTGGAATGTAATGTAATATTATTTGAGATCTATATTTTATTGGCGACTTCTATATTTTACTATCCATTCATTGACCTTACTACTTGTTAAAATTTGACAAGAACATAATACAAGTAACTTCAATTTTATACCAATGGTAAGCTCGCCCAGATTAGTGATTCTTTCCCATTTTTTTTAAATTTACAGTTAAAATATTTGGAGTAGGAATAAAATTGTGTCCTTAAATTTCGAGGCCGAGTACTAAAATTTATCAAATAATGACGACGGTATCTGGTTGCCATGTTACTTCTGGTAATTCATCGAATTGGAGAAATTTCCTAAACTAAATCTAGAGACCCTGATGGTGAGTGGTAGGACTGGATAGTAATGTATAAAAACTATAGGTGGTTTTAACAACTCCATATGTATATCGAAAACGTTAGGTTAATTTACTCGACTTCTAATCAACGTTTATAAGTTATAAACTAAGATTTTTATGGTGGAAACGTAATTCAAAAGTGAAGAAATTATTATAAAGAAGTTATGTAATTATATCTTTTACGTAAATGTATAAAAAATGGTATACATACTACATTGTAAAGTGTATTTATAAATAAGAATAAATTATCAATAGTTTTCAATATTAAATCCATTGTTTGATTTTTCCATTGTTTATCCTACCTTGATATTAATTTCTTTTAGCAAATAGCCCGTTTTGTATCTGATGGGAAACTAAGACGCCGCTATTTTTTTTTATTTGAATACTCATGTTTCTACTATATATCGTTATAAAGATAGTGGTTTTTTTTTCATTTTCATTTTTGCTTTTAGTTGAGATTTTATGCAAAAAAATGCTCGCGATATTTGTACTGTGTATACATGATGTTGATGCCATAACTAAAATAACCACTAAGTTATGGGTATGCAAGTTCAAATACGAAAGCTTTGACATCAAAGAAGTACCTCATTCTGGCCATCTGTTTAAGTTCTATGAAGAAAGATTTAAAAACGACGGGAAATTAGTTGCCTACTAATATATCAACAGGCAAACCTCATTATACATTAGTACTAGATGGCGCCACTGGTCATTGTCGCTTTTTAAATTTAAGTTCTGATAGTACTGGCGAAATAGCAGGACCACATTACCTATACAAATGAAACAAGTATCGTATGCACAACTTTGTATTATAACGATATCATAAGCACCTTATAATATGTCATCTGTTACATTATTTGTTTTCAACAGTAAGAATATCGTTATAAATATGTATACAAAAATTTATCAATTTATTTGAATAGCGTTTTTGCAAATAATTCGCTAATGTGAGGTTCAGTCCATTCACGTGACATTAACAGAGATCTACGACTAATTACATATAGTTAATTCTAGATTATAATTAGTTAACTAGATCACCTGACCCATGCATGAGCAATGAACCACACGCGTAGACCATAGTTGTCCGCCATATAAGTAGTGTCCAACCAGTAACCAATTTTTCACCTCACTTGTCCAATAAGAATGCGTTTGTCGCTTAAAACTTACATATGGACAAGTTGCTGTTCACAGATCACTTCTAATTAGAAGATGTCAATTTATTTTTTGCCAGTTTGATCAGACTTGATTTGAAGATTTGATTCGTTTGATTGATGCCATTTTGGCGTTGCCAGTCAAGGCGTCGATTGTGAGAGCCCTAGTGAACCAACAAATTAAGTAATAATATTTATTTCTAAAGAATTCCGCGTGTGGCGCTTCAAATTAACACAAAAATGTCATCCAAACTCCAAAGGTCGCTTAACCAGAAAGCGGTCACGCGGCACCGATGCATCTCCATTCATATCAAGGTATAAATCAAGTTAACAAATGTGTAGTATTCATCAAGAACCTTACAGGGCCAATGTAACACTCCCAGTTCTGCATGCGCCAGCTCGTGACCATTATAATTGTGTTTTGCGCAGTGACTTGTGCGAACTTAAAGCACGCAATTGAGTTTTAATCACAATATACTATGTTCATGGGTAAGAATAATAGAAGTTTTTTACTACTATACGACGTACAATTCCGTTTTCCGTACAAATACGTCGGTATGGCTGACATCCCATAGACCGTAAAGGGACAGGTCCGAACAATGTGCACACCAGAATCGTAAACACATTCTCCAGATTGCTTTAGGACGTCCGAACGTTCTAGGTCACGTCCGCGATTTAAGACTTATAATGTGCACACTTTAATGGACTTTCCTTATCCAGATACGTTGTAAGCCATGCTCAGACGCGTCCGTCAGCCATGACTTATATAATATGCACACACCTTAACTTGTAACGTAAAAAAAAACTTCGTTTAAAACAACCGACTTCAAAAACTAAAAACTAGACTTAGATAATATATATTAATAATAATAGCTTTAGAAATAAGTTATTTCATACTTTTAGTTTTTTAGATTTTGAAGTCGGTTTTTTAAACGAAGTTTTTTTTATTTTTTTGTTACTTTTTAGTGTCTAGCTATGTATGGGTAGACCTACGAAAGGTGCCGTGCTCCTTAAAAAATATAGATCCCAACAAACGGGAACAAAAAAATGTTCGTAAAATGAAAACTACTGGGCCAAACTATGTTAAATTTTTAAGGGACCAAATGGCAACTATTCCGCGTCGAACAAAAAAAGAATCACGTAAATCAGATCGTAAATCTCGGAGTAATCGGTGAACATAGATAAAAATAAAACCAAAGAAAGATTCCGACGAATTGAGAACCTCCTCCTTTTTAAAAGTCGGTTAAAAACTTAAAATGTCGGAATAAAAATCAAATAAAAGTTTTTTTGCTACAAGTTACGTCCTAAGGGATGTATAAGCCATACCGACCTGTTTGAAATAGACAGTAGGTAGTCTTTTACTGCTTCGCTGCTGCATTTTAGACAGTTCCTACTGTTTATACTCTTAAACAGCATTTTGATACAGGTGTGCGGAGACGTTATACGCTATGCTTGTTTATTGCTATCACACGCTGATAAGGTGATCAGTTAGAATATTTGCCAGATAATGCACAGAGACACGCTGTAACTGGCAGCATTTAAAACACCAGTAACTGCGCTGCTTCTTGCAGCTATCTAGAATGGTCATAATTTTAGACCTATATTTAATAAAATTACAAAATATCCGTGATACAAACCAAACTTCACAAGTGACTGTTTCAAGCCGATAATGTTTTACCGAAAAATTTCGTAGTTAGAAGCTTATTGCAAAATATATTTATTATGTATGTTTAATAATGTACATATTTGATTATAGAATCGACTAACAGTCACTTGATGACTATAAGAGGTATATTACATATACAAATAAAATAGTTAAAAAATGCGAGATATAATACGAAAATACATACAGAAAATCACAGAATAATATACCTTGTTTTTTCTTAAAAAAAATATTTTTTTGGATAAGATTGGGTCTTTAGTTGATTAATATAAAACATTTTCTATTGTAATACTATCTAACTTTAGATGTGGTTTAAGATATTTAAAAAACATTAAATAGTGTAATTCATAGCAAAATCCTGTTTATAATGTACGAAAATGATCTTATAAGGAAAAACAATGTATAGAATTTGTTAATTTAATAAAGAATTGAAACAAATGCAGTTAACTAGACAACATACTAAAAGTGCTATCTTTATTTATTTAACTTAACAACGTGAAGGCCGACGACAAATAATTTATAATTCTATTAATAGATGTTTATTGTTGTAAATTAAAATATAAAAAAATAAGGCAGACGGATATCAACGAACTTTAATCACATTCTGAATTATTGTAAAAGAATAGTGCAACATTTTGTAACACAAATAGCGTACTGCTTTTAATAATAAAAGCAGTTAGACGCATGTGACTGTCAAAATATAATAGCAATCGCATGTCATTATGAATTAGATCAACCAGTTTGCACAGAACGAAAAGGACATGTATTCCGTTAAAATTGAGTTCGTTGCTCGCGGAACTAATGTTATCATATTGAATGTTTTTTTTATATGGATCGCTTTGGTTGTTTCATACAAATCGAAAGAGAGAAATGAAACGTCTAATATTGGATTTAGACTTTCCCAGAATGAATTAGAATATTTCTGATATGGATATTCTGCATGTAAAAATTGGATAAGTTATTTTAGATGACGTCACTTAATAAAAGTAGGGTTATGCCAGCGTATAATGGAAGAAAAGAAACACAAAATAATATTAAAATAATTTATAATCATCTCCGCCTCTAATCCGCCATGCATTAATAATAAACATCATAATCATATTTTCCCATAACTTTTTTTGACATAAAACCATACAAAAATTGAACATTTTTAAACAATCTAAACATATAAAAGTTCGAAATTAACATTAATCTACGTCGAATAAGATCCGCGTAAAATAATAATACATTATTTGGTTTTCTTTAATAATTAAATAAATTAATGAAAATTCTTAATTTATATTATGTATATATTTTTTTGTTAACATTATGGCTGTTGGCGTATAAACATGTTTTTATAATCTAGTGGCCCATTTTGTCACTGAGATTTTTGAATAAATATTCATTCAGCTCTATGTTAGACGAGAGGACGGCACGAGTGGTACTACAGTCGACTTGTTTACTATCTCTTCGGAAAACTTGAAGGCAATAGATGAAGAGAGAAGAGAATAAAAAACCAACAAGTGTAGAATGCAGGTCTAAAAAGGTCCACAAATTCTACCTTTACGGCCTAGCCACAGACTTGTCGCTGTGAGCGACAGTTAAGTGCGATAAAATCAAAGGTATTACGATGAGTATTCAACATACAATACAACAGTTGAAATTCTAGCGTTTATTTAATGTATCAATACGCATGGATAGACTAATGACACAGTAGAAGAGTAGTTTTACGGATTTTTTGTTAGATTTAAATTTTTAATGGACGATTGTTATTGGTAGACACATCATTCTATGAAATATCATGCCAAGAGGTGTATAATGAAATTAATACAACAGATGCTGCTAGCGGCGTCTAGCATTAATCGACGTTGGAGACTGCGTCCGGCGTCGGATTGACGTTGTACTGTTGTCACTCTGGAAAAGGTTGAACGCGCGCGCAGGAACGGAGAAAAAATATATAGGAGCTGCATACGTCTACTCATCGCAGCGGACAATGAACTACTGGCTAGCGCGACGCAACTGCGGGAGCGCATATACTAAAAGTTGCTCTATCTCGCTCACACATCATCCGTCCCGTTCACACATTGTGCTATATATTGTACTAGCTGTACGACTTGTTAATATTTGTACTTAAGGTTACCGTTTCCAAAATAAATTAGTTCACATCAGCACTCGACAGTGAATACTACTCTCTGCCATCTGAAGTATCATTTAACCTCTACCTCTCGCTGCTACAAATACAATTTCCTACGGCTCATGCACAAGAATGACTGTGAACGCGACGTACGACGTATGGATGCCGCGCACAGCGTCACGCCGGAAGCAGCTTACGATGTTTGTAACGGGTCACCGCCATATATAGTAATATAATAACAGTTAAACCTTTTTGAAAAATGTACAAAACATACAATACGTCTTTGTGAGATATCTACAATTATTAATAGATTGATATTTGAAAATGAATAAATCTCCCAATCACACAGTGACAAAACATGGCGTTTGTGTACATTAATTAATTACTATATAATGACATGATTCAGCTAAAACGATATTATTTTAACATCTCTTAGGTGGTATAGCTGTGGAATGGTGTTATAACCTACCTTATATATTTAAAGAAAACATTTATTATTATTTATATATAACACACAAGTGTCTCTTTGTGATTCATATTGAAACAATTCATGCATGCATTGCTTCCAATTCAAGCAGTTTAATAAAAATTAAGAACCTAACATCGGTTAACGAAGAAATGAATTTCCTGGTGGCCAGTTGCAAACATTTTAATATTACAAATTAAGCCACACTTATTCAAAGAATTCTTTGAGTTCAATAATCTGTTTATTGAGATTTATCTTAGGATATTTATATCGAGGATTGAAAGGTTATATGCTCTAAGCGACATTTGGAAAAACTTTCGTGAAGAATATAATATAACAAAGTTTCTAATGATCCAAAGAACGCGTCATTAATAAACTATGTACTATATTTGAATAAGAAAAACATCTATAGATTTTAATTGCAAATCAGATTCTTTGTATATATATCCTTAAGAATAAGACGTTGGGGTGAAAAAAATATCTGTCAGTTTAAATGACTGCTTCGCTCTTTAAGGTGGTAGCGTGATGTTGTTATAAACGCTACCATCTAAAGGAGCGGATCTATCTTACCAATTTAATTAATAAAACGAATTAATATACTGAATATTTATTGATATAATGGATGTTTTAACCAATATGGGATAATTGCATTAATTTTAATTAATCAAATTGGGTCGTTTTGGTCTCACGCCAAAAGGAAGGTTTGCACTGAAAATCAGCAATAGGCTGACTGCAAACCTTGTTTCCTGAAAATGCGACACACAAATTCTCAAATTATGCTCTGTGTATAATAACGTAATTACGTCGTTATTTCTTCGAATAAAGATTTTCTTTCTTTCTTTCAAATAGGAAAAAGTAAATTTGTACAAATCGATTTAAATTAATTATTTCTTTATCATACTCTCGCCGGGAAACTCTTGGTCACTATGGTTGTATAGGACAATAATTCATATTGTTTCAATATTGATCACAAAGATTTAAGCGTGTAGAGTGTCCTCCTATATACACGCCAACTCACATATATCCTATAATATTTACTTGTGACCGTAGCGTTATATCGGTTGATTGCTTTCAATAGGCACAGGTTTAAATCCAAATTTTTATTCGCGGCAGTGGATCAAAGGCTTTTTTTAACTATATAATATATGTAATAGGGCTTATTATTTAGCTGACCAGTGTCACAGATAATACACAGAAGTATAATTTACAACACATTCGTCGCGCCTTTCAGCGTTTTTAGAATATGGATAATTTAAACTTTCCAAAGACATTGCACGTGTTGACTATAATAAAATCACTGGGAGTGGTGCTTCTGTTATTATTTATGACACTGTTACAAAAGATATCGCTAATAGTTCTGTCCTGTAAACAAGTGGCATTAGCGCTAAACGAATAGAATGAAAATGTACAGGAATGGCATAATACTTAGCGTAAATGTCGTTCCCATCCATATTTTTATTCTATTCGTTTAGCGCTAATGCCACTTGTTTACAAGGCCAGTTCACTTAATCAGTATGCGCTCAGATTTATATACATAGAGTTATTGAAGATTTACGGCCATCGATTGAAATGCTACTGAAAATTTAGTAAATAAGCCCTGTTTAACACTTGTAGGCTTTTCCATAATTATGTAAAGTCATCAAATTTTCAATTAACCATATCGCCCTTATTGGTACAAGATGTATCCTTAGACTAACAAATCATTCTTTACGCCGAAACCAAATTATGTTATTGTACTATGACAGCATATTGTAATCTTTATAAAGAGGTAGAGTTTGTGAGTTTGTGACGTTGTAGGGGGGTAATCTCTGGATCTACTAAACCGATTTTAAAAATTCTTTTACTGTTAGAAAGCTACGTTAACAGGGAGTGTCATAGGCTATATAACACGACGCTATATACGACGGGAGCGGGACAGAGCGCGCGTGAAACCGCGCCGGGCTAGTCAATGATATACTAAAATGATTCAACAGCCGATATGTCAATGTAATTAGGCCTAGCAGGATCCCTCGACATTGATATACAATTCTACAATTTATGGGCAGGAGTCTATGAGTAGAGTAGAAAAGTAAAAGTTTAAAATTCTAGCAGGAGAGTTTAGCAGAATTTTGCGATTTTAACATCAATGTGATAGAATCGAACTTTTACTAATGTTTTGTCGAATTTTGCACGTTACAATGTAATTAACAAAACTGGTGTAATGAGGTATTGTGTCGTGAATTTTTTACCTACCCTCATTTCTGAATTTAGCCCCTTGTTACGTTTCCTGTGAAATATAATGAAGAATTCAACTAAAGCGTTTTTTTTATTAAATAGTATTTTATTATTAATATTTCACGAAAAAAAACGTGGCATTGTAGAGGTAACATCACACTATAAATCACGTCGTGTAGATAGGTCATAATCGGCCAAGTCTTAAGACAGAATTGGGCAAATATGAACTATCTACTTCTAATTAATACATGTTATAACGAAGCACTATTAATCTTGATATACCAAAGATGTAAGGAATTTATGGAGAAATGTCGAGGTATAAGAACAGACGAGTGTGCATGACAAGAGTTATGAATGTCAAAGAAGCAAATGAGGTGTGTAAGAATGGGCCTAAATGGCGCTCTGTTGTTTGTGCCTACCCCACAAGGGAACTGGCGTGAAGTTATGTATGTATGTATGTCGCAGTATAAATTTTCTCACTATAATATTAATAATCAGTATAAACTTTCTCGCCATTATTATAACAATAGTAATATTCTTCTTTCCTTTTATTATTTCTTTGTATTACTGAGTATGCACTGTTTGCTACAACTACATTAATTCTTCGAAAAGTAATCGTGTTAACATATTTCTGTATTTAAAAAAAAAAGTTTAAGTTAATCAATTTTAGCTAGGCGTGTTGGGGAGTTTCTTGCTGCTTCTTTTTAACAGCAATAACATGTTGCGAAGCTGTGTACATAGAATAGGAAGTAAAATTAAATTTTAACTTATATGTATGACTTTCAAAAGTGTTCTCCAGCGGAACTTATTTTGAATAAAAACTTTTGAATTTGAATTTGATATAAGACTGTTACTTTACAATAATAATAACAGCACACAAACATCCCACTGCTGGGCTCGAACCTCCCATTTATAATTGTACGGACGATTGTCTGTGTCCGTCCATCCGCAATTAATTTATATGGTATTTAATATAAGGATACATCTTTTATAATTAAGGCAATATGTGGACTTTAAATTTAACAATCTTCTTATTATAAGATATTTGTATAATTTGTTTAACTATTTAGGTTACTAAGCGAAATTTGTATAACGTTTGTTTTTTGTTAAACTATTGAAACTGTTATACTGGCCGTTTGTTTATACTACAGGATGTGTACAGGGCCTTGAATTGTGGCCTTATAACTTAAGGAGGCCTAAATATTTAAAAGTGCTCTCCCTTATATAAGGCTAGATGAGGTCTCTTCAACAGTATAAGGCTTTTTAAGGGGATACATAAATGAAATCTGCTATCTCGCTCACACATTACCACATTGTTAAACATATAAATTGACAGAATTTACTGACGACAAATCTATATTCTACAAATCCTAACAACACAATTACGAATGGTAGACAAAAATAAAATCATTTTAATAACCATAAACAAAATTTAAACTAAATAATTAAAATAACGAACAAGTTGGCGGTAGGCTAAATAAAACTAACAATACTCGTTGACACTTGACATCTTTGTCTTCCATGATCACGGCCACTGAAAAGTGGCCGAAACATCGGAAAACCAAAATAAAACTACCGCGCTCAAAACCGTTAAAACGTAGTTTTATTATGTATACAAGTCGCGAAAACTTAAGAAAATATTAAAATCATTTTAATTCAGACAAAGTAATCTATAATATTCACTATTATAAGTGAGGTTGCCTGGAAGAGATCGCTTTAAGCGATAAGGCCCGCCTTTTGTTTTGCCATTAAATCGTTATATTAATACGTGAAGCAAAAACTTTGTACCCCTTTTTACGAAAATTGCGCAGACGTAGTATGAAATTTCGCACACTTATTGTTTATATTGAGGAGTACAGAATACTAAGATTTTTTTTAAAATTATGCATAAAACTTCATTAAATCAATAAAAAAACATTACACATACTACCATATATTTGACACACACACACGCATATATAATCTTTTGTTTATTGTTAAAGTCAAATTAACAGCGTGGCCTTGACGAAATCTGTGATTATAGAAGTCTTTTACAACAGAACCTTCATAATGTTCAAACTTATAATTTAAATTAATTATGGTCAAATTTCGACCACCGGGCGACCGCTAGTTATTGTAATTATTCATTCTATAATTGTTTATTTAATGAACAATAAAGTGTTCTATTCTTCTGTCTATTCTATTATAAAATTTCTAAACATTGAGGCTATTAAAAAAACAACTGGAATAGACTACATAAACGATGGAGAACATGATGAAACTGTTTTTAGATTTCTTGTCTGTTTGTTTGGGATTCACGTAAAAACTACTCGGCCGATTTCGATGCAGTTTTCGCTACGGACAGCTAATTCTTAGACTTAAACTCTGCGTTACTGTTTATACTGGGAATGATTTAAAATTGCCAAATAAAAAAAAACGAATTTCAATGTAATTTTTTTCCCAGGAATTTCAAGTTACGTGTGGACGAAGTCGTGGGTATATCCTACTAGTTCATACATACAAAAAATCACAAGAATTAATTTTTAGGGTTTACTCCTTAACAATCGATTTTCATATAAGGCCTCCGGTATACAAATTTTGTGAGGAGTGAAGTAATACAAGCCTTAATTCAAAAGCGTTACTTTTCTTATATCATATGACTTCAAAGTTAAATGTAATGAAATAAGATCTAAAATTAATTCCATTAGTGTATTTTCAAAGACAATCGTACTTAAGGAGTAAACACCAGTCGTGCGTCGGAGCTGACATAACATTTTTAATATATAGAACTGTATATAAAATCAAAATCAAATTTTCTGTGAAACGTGCGTAGTTTTACTTTTAAGATTTCTGGAATATACATTTGTCGAGAGTAAACTCCGTCAATGTTTATCTTCAAAAACTTGATAATGCGCGAGCGACATAGTGAACACCATTTAGGTAGCCTCTTCAGTATATGGCTTCAAAATAGTGTACATTGCGAGTATAGAAGAAAAGAATTATAATCGCCCAGTAAAAAATATGAACTCGCCGCAAATCTTTCTTCTACTTTTTGATATAGAAAAACACCTCTAGGCTTTTAATTAAAATTTTACTAAACATACTTTTAGATCAGTTAGAAAACGCAGTTTTAATCAAGTTCTTTAAAATTAATGTTTTGACAAATTTGGTCTAAGCTAGAGGTCTCCAAACCTTCCAGCCTTACGACCATACTATACTACCGTATTTAACATGATCTCATTAGTATTTTTGATATTTTTTACAATGCTAGCAGGATTCATTTAAATTATTTTACGTTAATTTTTCTGTATTATACTTGTCATTAAGATTTACCTATTTAGTAAACAAAATAGAGTTATAGTGGAGACTCGACTATCCGGACCACAGTTATACGGATTTATAATTATCCAGATTGGCAATCATTTCACGATTAAGGTTGCAATATTTTAGTATTTAAGCAAATATGTACGTACTCACTAAAATGTGTATTTAAACTATACTAATATTATAAAGAGATAAAGTTTGTGACTTTGTGACATTGTAGGGGGTAATTTCTGGATCTACTAAACCGATTTTAAAAATTCTTTTACTGTTGGAAAGCTACGTTAACAGGGAGTGTCATAGGCTATATAACATGACGCTATATACCACGGGAGCGGGACAGAGGGGCGGGTGAAACCGCGCCGGGCCGCTAGTCTCTTAATAAACATGGATATTGGTTGATAAGTTTTTTTCATTTGAATAAACACGTGTACGCAGATGAAGTACATCACTTTTCTAGAGTAAATAATATGTACAAAAATCGCTTTGTTCACATTCAATTATCCGAATTTGTCCGGTTACTCCTAGTCTACGTATCTGTTTTTAAATAATATTGCCTGCAAGTCTAACGGTGTTTTCTACATCAAAACGCAAAAGAACAAAGACTTATCGTGCCACCTGGAGAAGTAGCTTAACACGCTTTTTCATTGTCAAATTTTTACTAGGCGATTGTCATTCCTATTAATAATTTTCTTCTATAATTATGAACTTACGAGAGAGAGTATACGATCTCAAGACATGCATTGTGGCCTTATAATAAGGCCACACCTAGTACGCGGGGGCCTTGTGACAGCGTACTTTCGTGGCCTTATTATATCTGCGGTCCGGAACAGCATACAATGGGGCACTGTGAAAAGGCCCGAAATAGCCTAAATTGTTATGCGTTGCAAAATGGCATTTTTTTTTATTTTCAATCCGAGTCTAATGCGTTCTCGAGACGGCGTTTCCGACCTCATAACGGTGTTGTCGTCCGTGGCTTCGCATCCCGCTAGCATTGGTTCACGTCGGGCGTGGTCGGCAAGTAGGGGTCGGCGCGCTTGTGCTCTATTAACGCTTTCACCGTCGACGAATCGGCGGGCAGTTCCGATTTCTTGCGCAACAGCGGCTTGTTCGCGTTGTAACCTTGTTTTCTTAGCTGAAATAGAACAATTCAAGTTTCTAATAGATAGGGTTAATTTTTTAAATTCACACCATTATAGATGTGGTATCATGCTGGAATCATTAATTTGATTACAACTCTTAGGGCCGGCTCTCCTCTCTTAAAGAAACATCTACAATTAGCTGAACTATACTGAATTCATCAGACAAGACTGTATGGACTTGCCTTTGTTTGCCAATGTAGTGAATAAAACAAGAACATGCCTATTGGAAATATATATTGTCAGCGTCAGATTATTATTTTTCGGTAGACAATAATGACAATTTAACGATTTCACGTCGATAGATTACAATCTACCGAAACATAATGCGTTAAAATGGATGTTCAGTTCACAATATTTCGACAGTTTACAATCTCGCGACATAGATTATAATCTAATGGTTTTTACAATTTTACAGTGTCATATATACTACACACACGCACACACACACACACACACACATATATTTTTTATTTTCATAACTTTAGCAGACAGCCCACCTGATGGAATGGAGGGATGGAAAGCGGTTACCATCGCCAATGGACATTTGTAACAGCAAACGTGCTACCACTGTTCTGCCCCTCTCTAAAGGGAGAGGCTGGAACCTGGCCACTAATGTCGGAACACAACCCGTCGTTATAGCGGCATACAAAAGACGGCCAAATAGCCTTCCAGCTGGCTGTGGGTTGTATTGTCCTGCACGGGTAGAGATATAAAAGTGTGCAGTAGTACCTCCTGGGCCTCCTGTTCGATCCTCTGGTAGGAGAGGTCCGGGGTGTGGTCGTCGTTGGGCGGCGAGCCGTCGCCGGAGCGCGGGCGCGCCGCCCTGTACGCCGGGTTAGTCATCGCGCGCACCTCCAGCTGCTGCCACAGCTCCTCCCTGTGGAGGAGGCGCTCGCGCTCCCTGCGCATCATCACACTTTATTATAATCACATGTTTATATATTACTTTCAAGTTTTTTACTTTTTCTTATAAATTTTTATTTATAAAAAAATACCCAAAAAAACCGGTGTCCGCCGGCAGTGGGGCCTAGCGTCGAAACTACCGGTGGTTAAAATTCCAGAGATAGGAACCTCGTTACAATATGGGTCGTGTCCAGGAGAGCTGCCTTCTGCATCCGACCCTTCACCCAGATACCAAGCGTGAGCCTTTCAAGATGACGGTCAAGGCTCTTCGCTATTAGTCCATTCAGTGACACAACTATCGGTACTATAATCGTAGAGTCCAAGTTCCACATGGCAGTAACCTTGTGAGCTAGATCAATACTATACTAATATTGTTTGTACTTTTTGTTGTATTTATTATAATAATTATTTTAAAATAATAAGAGCCCATGAACATCCCATTGCTGGGCTCAGGCCTCCCACTCTAGGGGTAATAATTGTTATTATATTAATATTTATATATGGATATATTTAATGTGCATACCACCGTCATACACTTGTGATTCCATTATAAAATCCATAGCCCGGGTTGTCTGGAAGAGATCTCTCTACAGTGATACGACCTATTGTTCCTGCTTTTACTATTTAATGTGACTACTGTAAATTGTTGATTTAATGTTTATGTGGTGAACAATACAGCGTTTTCTATTCTAATATATACCGATAAAAAAAAACTTTTTTTTAATTGCAGGAGATCAGCAGACAGGCAGACGGCCCACTTGATGGAAGGCGGTTACCATCGCCTATGGACATTTGCAACAGCAAAGTTGCTACAAATGCGCTGCTGCTCTCTTAAGGGAAACTGGAACTTGGTCATTAATGCCGGACCACAACTCTAGGTTGTTATGGCGACATACTTTAGACCAGGGGTGATAGCCATCCAGTCGGGCAAAAGCCCTACCACCTGGGACTTACAGTCTTATAGCCAGTTCCTACATCCTACTACTATTCATTCACTTTCCCTACCATCAGTTGAATTTTATCATTAAATGTATGGGAGCTTATGTTAAATTTTAACCTTTAGTAAGGCAAATGAGCGGTTGGTAAAATATAGTAACCAGGCATTATTCATATTGTGTTAAGAGTAAGTTCATAGTCAACTTTAAGTTTCTTAAAGAAGCCTACATCTTACTTTAACTCAATGAATAAGACCGTAAATAATAATAATTTTTATTTCAGGTAACATCAAAATTACAAAACAAAGTAAAATAAATTTACAAAACTGTATCTAATTATGCATGAAGGACGGTCTTATCGCTACATAGCGATCTCTTCCAGACAACCCCAGAAATGAATTTATATAATAATGGAGATGCTGGTATAAGCAGAATATAATACGACTATACTTTGATTTTAAATTACCTGGACTAAAATGACAACTACGATCTACTTTTTTTTATTCATAAGTGAGTTGTGCGAGTTGAATCCACATAGAAATTTTGTAGGGTTCAACTGACAGTGTGACTTGAATCATATTTCTATAGAAATTCCATATACAAATATACACATAAGTTATATACATATACAAGATATAGTGATAAAAAGCATTTAAACATAATAAATATATAGCTATATACAATATAATACTAATTATATAAAATTACATATCATTATATTGCAGATAGTATTCCCTGACCATGTTCTTAAAATGTTATTAGAGACTTGCTTGTCTGACAGCAACAGGCAATGTATTCCAAAGTTGAATAGCCTTAACCGTGAAAGAATTATTGAAAAACGTTGTATTATGAATAGGAGTAATAAGTCTATGTTGACTGGAAGGGCATAAATTGTGAGAGCAAGAAATAAATTCGAAGCGTTCTTTAAGATACTGTGGAGTAGTAGGGATGAATAAATACTACTAATACTAAATTATATGACATACATATCGGTGAAATCGTGACACACTCACTTCTGCTTCTCCTGCTTGTACTGCTGCGTGCATTCGTCGAACAGCTTCTGATTCATCTCCATGAACAGCTTCAGCGCGTTGTACACCAGCCCGTGGATGGTCTTGTTCCAGTGGCTCTTGGTGTTGCGATATAGAGACGGGAACATAATGGGCAGTATGTGCGTCGCGTTGTCAGATATCAACGACATTATGTATTCGTTGTTCCAGTAATAGAGGGCGCGCTCGGCCACCTGCAAGTATTACCACCGAGGCTTTATGTCTTACCGGGATATGCCCGCGACTTCGTCCACGCTTAGCTTGAAATTCCCGCGGGATTCCCGGGACACAAAGTATCGCAGCATTTAAACAAAAGAATGTAAACTATCGTTTTAATGGAAGCTCTGTTGGAATAAGCAAATTTTTATGCATCCGAACAATTTCAAACCGCTCCCCGGATGAAAAAAATGTCACACACTTTATTAGATTAAATTTGCTATAAATCAGTAAAAAAATCATATTAATTAGATTTTTTTTTAATTTGGCCATTTAAAATCCTTCCCAGGATAAAAATGCTGTCGATCAACGAAAACCGCATCGAAATCACTGAGTAGTTTTTTACGTGAAGTCCGAACAAACCTACAAGAAATCTAATAAAAATACATCGTGTTCTCCACCGTTTATATAGTCTATTCGAGTTGTCTTTTTTATATAGCTTTAATTTCTATTTCGTCACAATGTTAATGCTTATTTAAAATACACATATCTGAAAGGAAGGACTGTCGACGAAGTGTGACAAGGATGGTGGAGCGTTCAAAAAAGCATAAAAGTCATTTGACGTAATTTGTGGAAGGTCCCAAAGGACACGAATTTGCAAAAAAATCGATTTGTCAGAAACATTATCTTGCGTAAACTACCAAATGCAGGGCTCATTCAAGATTTAAATTTTAAAAAATCTTAAAGGAGAATGGCGAAAATAGGCCCAGCAACAAACGTACTTATTAAAAAAATATGTTAAAAAGGTAAGTGACATGTTGTGTTTATTTATTGTTATTTTTAATTGAATTTTTATCTAAAATAAAAAGTGAGTGATTATTTTAAGCAAGTAATTAAAAATCAATTAACCATACTGAATACGTGACAAGTCATAGAAAAATACTTTATACATAGTTTTTTTAAATTTTATATTTAAATTTATTATCTAACAAACATCGCTATCATTACAGTTGTGACCAATACGATAGTGTGGTACACATAATAAATACATTATAGATACACATATTCAGCCATAACATATAATATAATACGCAGATATATGCTTGCCGACTATAAATTAAAATCTAGTCAGTATTTTCATAGAATTTGTTTAGATTTTGAAACAAAAGACTAAGGTCTGAGTGATATTCATAAAAGTCATTAGTCAAAGTAATAAATACTACTGGATATCCATCTACCATACTATTTAGTGCAGTACAGAAATCCAGCATAAGTTTTACGTGTAATTTACCTGAAAATGTGGACTGGAGACACACTTGGCGAGCTGTTTGAAGAGCGGGTCCATTATCCTTTGGAACTCCGCCGGCTCTATGACGTCCAATATCTCCTCCATTTCATTCAAAAACATGACTTCTTTAGGCGAATGGGTCTTCGGCCAGTATTTTAATAATGCTCTGAAATATTAAATATTTATTTCACATTACAGAAGCTACTACTACTACTACTATGTGTTTACCTAACGCTTTGTTCGCGTATATTTTGTAATTCATGTATTGCTGAAACTGTTCCATACTTCAAGATAAAAATGCATCCTATGTTTAGCTTCAACAAAATCATTCAACGTTTCTTATTATTTATTTAGGTTTATGGCTTGGCAGCTAGGGCTTTAAGCCAGATCTTCGATTACAATATAGTTTCTTCATTTTCTTAAGCCTATGTATAGCTCAGCTAAACTGTAGGTTATCAACTGACGCCATTCAACGGACAACTCGAAAGGCCACATTTGACTATACAGTTCTCACAAAAACACATAATTACTACTCAAAAACTATCAATATCCTACAACCACTGCTCATTTTAGAGTAATTTTACATATTTTTAGAATATAAAACTGCACAGCACAACATCTCCTTACAGTTCCCGCCAAAAACTCCCCATTGAACGTTTCGTTCAAAATAAAGATCAAGTAAGGACTCTGATTTTAACAACATTTTTGACTGTAAACTGCGGAGAGAGATGTAATGGTTTTTTTTCTAATTTGAAAAATAACTTAGTAATATTCTATAAATGTGCTAAAGACCCATCTCATACATCGCTCAATGATATTACTTAAATTTTAAATTATTTAATATTAATTTTTGCAAATATAAAAAAATAAATTTCATCACACAGGAGACTTCTACATTCGTGCCAAATATATCGCTAACGTCAGTAGTTCCTGAGATAATCAGCTGTTACTCACAGACAGAGTGTTTTTACCGCTTTTACCTTCAAGTATCGAAACCCCAAATAAACATCATGTAAGAGTTATGCAAGGTTATTATTAATTAAATTATGGATATTTTAGCACTAACCTAACTACGGGTTGTGTTAAGGAGGGATCCTTCTCGAGAAATTGCACCACACAGTACGCCAGCTGAGGGTGGTACACCGAAAGCGACTTAGCTTTGTGCAGAGGCAATAATACCTAGAAATAAGGGATAAAACATTATTAGAAACCGAATATTCTCCATCACTTTGTTTGCATATCTTCTGAATCACTAAAATGTTAGATTTTCAAGACAAACACACAATTCTTAGTTATATATAAACAAGTAACATTTTAAAATTATTGTTTACTGTTAACCAATATAACTACACCTCCGAGGAATACTACGCTAACTAGATTTCAGTTATTTTCTATCTTAAGAGAAAAGCACATATGTCTTAATTACTGTTTCTAAAATGTTATAAAAAATATATGGAGAAACTATAAAGTTCTTTTGATTTTTAATATTTCTTATGAAAATTTAGAAATATAATATTAAGATATTATATAGATTTTTATCCGTGCAGGAACGGAGAAAGAATACAATTTCCTGCGGCCGGCCGGCCTGTCGTAAGAGGCGACTAAACAACCCACAGCCAGGTGGTAGGGCATTTGCCCGACTGGATGGCTACCACCCCTGATCTAAAGTATGTCGCCATAACAACCTTGAGTTGTGTTCCGGCATTAGTGACCAGGTTCCAGTCTCCCTTAAGAGAGCAGCAGCGCATTTGTAGCAACTTTGGTGTTGCAAATGTCCATAGGCGATAGTAACCGCTTCCCATCAAGTGGGTCGTCTGCCTGTCTACTGATCTCCTGCAATAAAAAAAAAAAAAAAAAGATATTAATGGGCGCTTTTCCTTTAAAAACAGAAATTACCTAAAATTAAGTTGGCGTAGTATTCCTTGCAGGTGGCGATAATACAATACGCGCATAACTTAAATGCGTCCTTTAAGTTCTTAACCTGCAATGTGGTTAGGAACTTCAACGACGCATTTAAGTTTTGCGCGCACTATAATATTGGCAGAACATAGTTCTAAGGTGCACAGACAGAACTGAGACAGGTGTTGCGCTCTCATTCAGCCTCTATCCAGACTAGCATGCCATCTCTTTCACACAACACACCGTAAGGTGTAATAAACGTTAGACTGGACCTGCGCAAACTCACGGGACTAACTTCACTCGAAGCGAATTTAAGTTTTGCGCGTATTGTACATTATTTGACAATAAAACTTAATTTTCTCAAGTTCTTATCAAAAACTAGCAGTTTTAATTATATTTAATTTTTAAATATTCATGAAAATCGTCTGAAAAAATCATGATCCGTCATATTACCCTAAGTAAAAATAGCTTATGTTCTTCTTTAAGTGGCAACGCGAACCCGTTGATTATGGACCCGAGGATCTCCAAGAGCTCCGCGATGCCGTTGTGATGCTCTGTCTCATATATAAACCTGAAAATATTGGAAAACAAATAAAATAAAAAATATACTATTGAGAATAGTAATTAATGAAAATAACTGAAGTACCACGAAGAACTTAATTTTCATAGTATAGGATAATAGGAACCCTGTCCTCTTTTCAAAAGCTGACTTCATATCACAGATGTTAGAATTTGGTAAGTACTTTTATAGAGCAGTTGTCAGATTCTTTGCAACAAAATGTATTATAAGAATTATTGTCATTATTAAGTCTGTCATGGAGCAATAATAATAATAAATGAACAATTATTATTTACACCGTATTTCCTTATACCTTCCGTAATACGTACTATAATTAGTATTATTTGTATACATTTAATAATAGTACAGGATAAATGTAATTCGATCGCAGTGTAACACGACGAGCTGACAGCTGGTAATTGATTAGGTTTTATATATTATTGGTTTGTTTTTGTTTCATCAGTCGTTAGTTCATTGGAAGTAATTTTATTAAGCTTATCTGATATTAGACGGTTCATTTCTGTCTTTCAATTGGGTTTAAGTAACCAAAGTGATGCATGTAAAGAAAATAATAATTCAATGTCTTTGAATGTCGTCGTATCGTTTCATTTCTGCGCTTCTCAACCGAATTGATTAAATTTGCTTAATCTGTCTAAAAGTGGCGTTATATTCTACTTATTTTAATATGTCCGCGATATTGTAAACTTACATTTTTTGTTTGGATTTTTAAAGAACTCACTATAGTATCTTATTTGTACCGAATACTCCTCATTATCTTAAAGAAGGTTTTGACTTTATTTCGTGCTCCCATAGCTTACGGCCCTTCACTAAATTGAAGCTAAACACCCCTGCGTATAGTTCAACTTTCTACAACAATTCTTTAACCGTCAAGGCTATAAAGCTTTGGAACGCGCTGCCAGTTGCTATCAGACAAGCAAAATCGCTAATCGCCGATATTTAAAACGATGATCAGAAAATATTACCTGTCCCTGGAATATGATGATATTTAAATGTATGTACATATATATTTACCTATAAACATTTATATATTTTTGTAAATATGTATTCGTATGTTATGTATATTAAGTATTTATTTAATATATAAAACATCTGCATATACTGCATTTATATATTTATTACTCGAATGTAGTAAATTGTACTAGTATTATGTATACTACCATCGTCGTTATAATCTCAATTCATTCCTGGGGTTGTCTGGAAGAGATCGCTTTAGCGATAAGACAGCCCTTTGTGCATAATGAGACATAGTTTTATACTTAGTAGTGTTTGATTGAACAATATCTAGCTCTTAATCCATATATTACCATAACTAAGCCAGTAGAGAGCTAAATCAGCGAATAATTTACACCAATTCAATTTATACATAAAACGAATGTATTATATTATGCATATTAAAACTCACCTATAGAATACATTATTAATTTGTTTCCTTATATACGCTCTTAGAACTAAGAATTTTCCATATATCCTGTGTAACGTCGTCTTCAGGAAGTCCCGTTCTCGAGGATCCTCCGAGTCGAACAGTTCCAAAAGCTGAAAAATAAAAAACACATTAATATGCATATATTTACTGCAAACTACAATCACCCTTTATCGTGCTAGGTCAGTTGGTAAAACCCCGTCACATAGAATACCCTAGGGAGTATGTATTGAATATGCAAATTTTCTAGCTTGACGTACAAGGAAAAAGTTAAAATTAGCCCAGGGGAATTCGAAAAAAAACATCGTAAAAGGTTACAGTGCAATTTTAATGTGCACATCACATCAAAATTATCGTTGTGCCAATATAGCCATTGCGTCTGGATCAAGCTGGCTGGTGGAGTGTTTCTATACTGTAGATGAATTCCTCAAAAAAAGTGCATATCGTTATTATCTATATGGAAAATCTTTGGGATGTATTTGTTATTTTTTCTTTTGACATAATTTGCTTATTTATTACCAAAGCTTAATTGACATTTTTGTAAATAAGAATATTTATGTAAATTTAATTTTAGTTTTCAAGTCATTTTGTATATATACCATTATGTGGTAGAATGTACTGTGCATCTACAATTGTGTAACACCTGTATAAACTACATTCTTGCAAATAAAGATTTTGATTGATTGATATATGATCTGTTCTTGACAATTAGGAGGCCCGAGCTTTAAAATACCGTTCACTTAAAAAAATTCAAGGTCACATAGAGAAGGATCAGCTTAAAAAGAATTTTCAATCAAATTGGTCTAAACAAGATCCGCTGATACTTTTTTCTTGTCTCGTAATCAAATAACAAATACAATGAACGTTCCTCACCCTTACGGAACCCATCGATGTGCATGAACCGCGCCACACTGAAGATTATTTGAATTAATATATCAGTATGTATAAAAAAAACCTTATTTTCAAGCCCAGAAAAATGATAACAAAGCATAATTATATCTACAATAATCTCTCAAGTAACAGAATCTCGGCTTTAATATTAAACAAGAAGAGCCTTTTGTGTTTACATCATACCCTCGGGAACAATGATACGGGAATAACTAATGTCTCATGCACGAAACAAGCCGCGTGAATAATTAAAAACATGTCAGTCAACGGGTTGAAAGCGATTCCTTGAGTGTGATGTAACCGTATTGTCTTTTGTTATCCTAGTACACAAAAATATTTGGATGATCAAAGAAAGCTTCGAGATAATTATAATACTGGGACGATCGATGTAGTTATTTTAAAGTAAGTAGGTTTTGTTTTGTGTGTGTGGTGTGTTCTTGTCATGTCCGTCGGTCTGGGTGTTCTAACTGTTTCCAAGGTCTTAAGCTGCGTATTCACTCATCTGCGAGCCTTAACTGTAACCGAGCGGATACAGTAACGTGCTCTAATGTATACGCTAACATTGATCTTCGCTTTATCGGCTCGTTGCGAACGCGTCGCGTAACACTAGACTTGTGCTTGCGATCTACGTCATACTATGATTTTTGGTTGCAGTAACGGTTACGGTTGCGGCTTGCAGGTGAGTATGCGGCTTTATATATACTAATAATATTAATTCTGATCTCTATTCTAATATTAAATCTTCTAAGTACCATCTCATTCGTGCACAGTGAATTTTCGTGTAAGAATGTGTTATAACTGTATTGGATTTTGTTGTCCTAGTACACGTATGATCAAAGTTTCAAGTTAATATTATGATGATAGAATAATATTAAAATAGGTTTTATTTCATTTTCAGGTTTCCCTAGCAGTTTTAGTATATCCTTTTAATTCGTCATGTCCATCTATTTATCGGTCTGGCTAAGCATGTCACAAACATTCTCCTCAAGAACTGTGGGATTTTAAATAAATCTGACAAGTGTCTGAAAGGTACTTAAGGATTCCTAAAAGTTGACCACTGTTCCCATTATTTAGCTGGAGAACAATAATAAATCATTTAATTGAAAATGGGTCATACTTACCTCAAAAATTACTTAACGTATCATATTCAACATTTTTTCGTAGAAACTGTTTTTCAGTACTACTGGTACTAACTACCTGTCAAAATGTACACTTTTAAACGTTTGACGGGAAAGGGGAGAATGACGCAATTCCATTACCGAAAATAAACAAAAATCAATACTTATATAGTTTCTTTTTATTGTTTATAGATAGCTATCAAATGAAAATTACATTATAATGACCCAACCACCTGTCGTTAGAATAATAAATCAAACAATCGACTCTATTTGAAAACATTAGTATATTATGTACATTAGAGTAGCAAGGTCAAGGGCGTGTTCTGACTATGTAGATGTCAATGTCACATGTCAAACGCGGCAATTATTTAAAGAAAGTGATAATAAAATATTCACACGAAGCTTTCTTAACCTGATAAAGCTGGGCGCATATGAGCCACCGATCCCAGCCACCGGTGGCCGGCAATAAGCAATTGACACACTTTTTCATACATTTTGTAAAGTAGTTGTCACACACGTGTGGCCGGTGGCCCCCATGGGCCACAGCCAGTTTGTTCGCGAGGTGGCGCGTGGCCGCCATCAGTGGCTATAGTCGGTGGCCCGTTTGCGCGCAGCCTAAAACGTTCAAGTATATACGTCCAAATCAATACAATATGTACAATTTAACACGTGAACAGACATAAATTCTATTTTATAGAGACTTTGTAAGGCCCACGTCAGAGGTATATCCAAAATATGAAAAAAAAACCCAAAAATATGTATGTGTCATGTTCGATTTAGGTTATATAGGATAGGATATAGATTTAGGACTATAAATCAGTTTGCCATATCATAACTTTCAGTCACTTCCTTACTAAGAGTAGAAATTTGACAATACTTGTATGAAGTTTATCTCAATTTTTAACCGATAGTAAGGCAAATGAACGGTTAGTAAGACATAGGCACTGGTCAATAATCTATATCCAGACTATAAAAAACTCACTGTAGAGCTCGGTCTATCCTGGTTACAGAGAAGAGATTATACCTATATACTCGTCACGTTCCAAAGTGTTCGACACTGGTATTGCAAATATCCATCCATCCTGAACGCATCATTGTTCACATTTTTTTTTTAAATTAGTATAAATATCTTCTTCAGAATTTATTCGTTTCGAATGCCTTATTGATAAAAATAATGAGCATCAATTAGTGTATACTATATGTAATACAGGAACCAAAAATAAATGGTCGTGTACGAGCTTAAAAATAGTGGCTGAGTACAATGACGCGCTCGGGTGATTCATCAGGCCACCTAAGTTTCAAGGTTTATAAAGGTTATTCTATAAAGTTTCAAGACAAAAGCATCACAAACCTGTAATACAAACTTCTGATCTATATACTTCTTCGCAATGTTCGGCTGGAAGTCTGGCGACTCCAGCAGCCTGAGGAACAGCTCATAGACGAGCTGAAGGTGTGGCCAGGCCGCTTCTAAGGTGGGCTCGTCCTCCTCTGGATCAAACTCCGCGCCGTTGGGGTTCGAGGAAGGCGGTAGCGTCCGGAATAGATTTATTGCGAACTGTTGACAAATAATAACATTAGCTTTGGGTCTCAACATATTTAAAGCAGGAACGAACAGTGTACCCGTTATGACTATGACGGCCTCTGTGGTTGAGCGGGCTAAGTTTTAGCCAGTCGAATTTGCTGGAACCCAGAGGCTCCGAGTTCAATTCCTGGCGTGGTAAATTTCGGAAACGAACTTTCTGTTATTTACTATGGTCTGGGCGTCTGGGATCGGCCACAGAGTGGTCCGTTGCTTATTATCCATAACACTAGCGTGACTTGCTTAGCTTGGGGATATACAATATGTGTGTTTGACTGCCGATTATCGGTTACCTCGATGTGCAAGTTTCATCACGATGTTTTCCTTCACCGTCAGCAAGTGGTAATTGTAACAATATACACAATGAATGGCCTGGATTTAAATTCGTGACGTTTAAAAGTTTGAGAAGCAAGAGCAATAATATTAAGCTAACCCAACTGAAGACTAGCATAGGATATTTGCGCATCAGTGGATAAAGGGGATATGATATATTAAGCTTCTTAAAATTAAAAAAATGACATACTCCATAGAAGTAATTTAAAATTTCTACTAATTGGCAAAGGAAAAGGATGGTTAGTAAGATATAGGAACCAGTCATCACAAGGCTGATTTACATTGATCCAGCTACTGACTTGCGGAGCGGACTCACTTTAAAATATTCAATCGAGAACATTTATGTCCGTCAGACTTGGTAACGCTGTCAGTACAGCAGTAGCAGCAGCAGCTGTCACTACGTTAAATCTATTTACACGATGCCAGTAAGAAGTTAGCATTGGCTTCCTTCGAATGTCCAATGTAAATCAGCTTGTAATGCAGTTTACGTCGATACTGTCGCAATGATCACTAACCATATTAACGGCCTCCGGATAAATGGCTTCGGTGATAACACCGCGTTGTGACGTAACGTACTCCACCATCTCAAGGAGTGCGGCCCTCTTGACCTCCTTCCATTTGAGATCCGACAGCGGTTCGTCCGCGAAGTCGAACAACAGACAGCACTGTCGGAGCTTCTGGACGAACAGCTGTTCTCTCTCCGCTGCCGGTGCATCTGAGGACAAACCACATCACCGGTAAAAAGTGTCTTCAGATTGACCTTTAAGAATTTACCCAAAACAGACGAAATATTTAAATTTTTATCCGTGCAGGAACGGAGAAAGAATACCTGCCTGTCGTAAGAGGTGAAAAAACAACCCACAGGTAGGGCATTTACCCGTCTGGATGGCTACCACCCCTGGTCGCGAGTATGTCACCATAATAACCCTGACTTGTTTTCCGGCATTAGTGGCCAGGTTCCAGCCTTTCTTTAGAGAGCGGCAGCACTTTGGTAGCAACTTTGGTGTTACAAATGTCCATAGGCGATGGTAACCGCTTTCCATCAGGTGGGCCGTCTACATGTCTGCTAAACACATGCATTTAAAAAAAATACTCAAAATAATACCGGGTCCAATTGTGAATCTAAGCCATCTAGAGACCTATTCAAACACACACAAATTTTTTTATCAAAATCAGTTCCGCGGTTTAGGAGAAGTTCTATGTACGCACGTACAGAAAAATTATACAGATGAGTTTTTATGTGGGCCTCTTTAATTTAAATCTGAAACCATAAGAAATAGTAAAAATACTCAAAAAGGCTCTCAGGGCCGGTTTTGATGAAGACTAAAGCGGTATCATTAGATGTTTGAAAAATCAATAAAAACGTGCGTGACGTGAACTGTCAATTGTTTAAGAAGGGAGAGTTCCAAATCTAAATTGTTAAAAAAAAACTGCGATATTTTTCAATATATCATATTTATCCTGCTATTAGAGGTGGAAACAAATTCTACAAATCAAAGATTATAAAAATCGGTCCAGCCGTTCTTGAGTTCCCGACTTGGTTTTATATATTATATATAGATTTTCAGCATTAGATTAGGTTAGGTTGCCAGAAATAGTTCCGGCGAATTCTCCAGTGGATTTAGCGGTACCAGCTGATAGGTCCAGTAGGTATGGCGGCTGGCATCTCACAACTTATTGATAGAAGGTGGGCGGAATGCCGGACCTTGGCAACCCCACATACCTCTCGTAGACGACCCCCGATAGTTTGAGGAGATGCATAAATGCATTCTTCCAGCGACAAAGAAAAAAGATTGCTAAAAAAGACATAACCGGAAAACTTATTTTATTTTATTGCATGAGTTCAGCAGATAGGCAGACCGCCAACCTGATTGAAAGCGGTTTCCATCGCCTATGGACATTTGGAACACCAAAGGTGCTAGCAATATGCTACTGCTCTCTAAAAGGAAACTCGAACCTGGCCACTAATGCCGGAACGCAAATGAATGTTGTTATGGCGGCATTTTTAAAACCACCTGGCTGTGGGTTGTTTTGTCGCCTCTTACGACAGACCGCCTGGCCGCAGGAAATTGTATTCTGTCTCCGTTCCGGCATGGATAAAACGCGCGTTTAGATGTTTCCAGAGTTACAATTAGTATAACGTCAATCCGATACCGACAGCGGCTGCGGTGTCCAAAGTCGATTGATGCTAGATGCACCTATCAGTATCTGTGACAATTTACGGCTTATCTTGGTTGTCAGTAGAGTTAATTTTTTGACGTTTACACTTCGGCTTCTTTCCATTTAGATCTGTCAAATTCGAACAAAAATTGGTAACATTAAGCAACCAACAACCTCATTTTAGCATTCTGCCGGTGCTTTATCGACGATTTCTTTATCTCGCTCTTTATTACCTAAACGCGACCGGCGCGTGTACAATTTATTTAATGGCGCAATTATGTCGCAAGAATGGTACGTACATAAACATTTGAGGTCGATTTTATATGTAAAACCCACTTCAAGGAGATTAATGTCTAATGTCTAGTCATAGTACAATAGCCCAGCACAAAACGTAGCTTAGAAAAGCTTCGAGGTGTTACATTGGCGCCACCGGTTATTCCTCTCGCTTTTAGTATTCAAAATATTTTTTTTACATCAAATGACAATCGTCCCCTTAGTGAGACAAAAACGTATTTCGACTTCTATCAATTTTGTGTTAGATATATCACCTACGTATTTTAAACTGACAGATTCTATTTAGGCTACGTTTCACATTAGGCTCACAACGACTGCGATTTTTCCCATTCCACTTGCTCGCAGGCGTTACAATCGTAAACTCAAGTGGAACGAGTTATTCGACCCACCTCTTGACATGGGTCATTGTGAGCGCTGCGTGAGCGAAAATCATGTCGTCATTAATGACGTTTTCGCGGCGACCATAACAGCCGCGGTCGCTATGTGGAACGGCTGAAGGAGCATTTTGATCGTTGCGAGCTACTAAAGGAATGCGCCCTTAGTCACAAGACATGTATCTCGATGACAGTTTATTTCTAAAATGGAGTTTGACATATATAGGCGTTATGCATAAAACAAACATATCTATCTGAAGATACATATGTGTGTAACTAACAATATCAAATTGGACAAAATCGATATACGTTTTTGTGTTACTAATGGGATGCAATTGAACAATTTAAAAAAAACCGCCTTGGAACTCTGCATTAACGATTGTTAATAATCTGTGTAATTTAAAGTCAAAAATCAATACATGAAAATGTTAAAAATAAGCAAGTGACATTAGGTCCTCAAACAGAAGACATCCTTTTGAAAAGAGAAAATAATTAAAATAAGAAAAATACTGTCGACAAGAGTATATTTAAAATAACACAAAATAAATATTAATACCTAGAAATTAACGAGTATAATTTAAAAATACGAAGATAGAAGAGAAGACTCTCTTCACCGTGCGTGGATCGACACTCATTTAGCTGATAATTTATCAAAGTTATATAAGTATAAAGTATAATAAAGGATAGTAAAACCATCGATAATGTCGCATTACAACACTCGCGCCCTTTACAAAAGTTCAAAGGTCGTTACAAATGAACTATGTGATTTAATAAAATTGTAAAGTATTAATTTTAAAAAAAATCTTACGCCTGTTTTCAACAAAAAGCACCATATTTAAATACTACATAACATTTTTAATGCTAGGTCTTCACCTGGGATATGGCTGTATTTATTTACTGTAGCCAAATGCGTGTTATTTACAGCGTTAAAAATAACGACGTTAACAAATCGCTACATTAGAGTTTATACATACGTTATCGGTAAATATTTAACGTCATTGACAATTAATAACAATATCATATCAGAAATAACACATGAAATCCATCGCTACATCTGCGTGTAACAGCCAATAACTGTAATATTATCCCAGACGAAGCAGTAGCATTACAAATACTTTGACATTAGGACTGATCTTGTTGGAAATTTCTTTAAACGTTTGCAAGTTCTCGTTTATACAGAGAGAATTTCCGTTCTAGTGATTATAATCGAAGACGCTAAAACTGTTGATAAAAGATTAAACCATTTTAGCATACAAGTCGTAGCAGTAAACACGTTACATCTGAAGGCAAAACTAGGTCGTCCAATTAATAAGAGTAGCATAAAAGATAAATTGTTTACATAAAACATAATAAACCTAGAAAACCTTCCCCGTGGCACTCCGTTGCTAACGAGATTCCAACTTGGACTAATAAATCTAGACTTAGACGCCTTTATGTCTACAACCATAGAAATATGACGTCTATTGTCTATAGGCCTATTATGGGAAAGAAGCCTGGCTTGCAAAAAGTATATAAGACGATGATCAATAGATAGATAACACTTTATTGCTCACCAAAATATACAATATCAAAAATACACAATTACAATATTGTCATGGTAGAAACAATAGGCGGCCTTATCGCTTAAAGCAATCTCTTCCAGGCAACCTAACTTAAGGAATAATTTAACCTAATCTGGCGATGTAGGTGGTGCAGATCATTAAGTAGGTATATCATAAATAAACATACTAAATCTACATAATTTATAAATTAAATACACATACTTAAATGACTTTATAAATTAAATACATACATATGTATATACTAAATAGTCTATAATATAAGACTTAGGAATAATTATTTAAGGAAAAGTAGTGTTTTCTGAGTGCGTTCTTAAATGTAGGCGATGTTTTGGCCTCTCTGACAGTAAGAGGCACCGCATTCCAAAGTTTGACAGCCCGCACTGTAAAAGAGTTATCATAAAAAGATGAAGTGTGTGCAGGTGTAGTGAGTTTACGATACGTATATATTTCATAATTTGTAACTTTTTGGAAAACTTATCCACAATTCCCACTTTTCTTAAAAACTTTTTCGTGCTTACGGGGATTTGGAATAAGCTCCCAGTGGAATGTTTCGCAAAGCGCTACGATAAAGAGTTTTTCAAAAAGGGTTTCATAAAATTTCTTCCAGGCCGCCAGCGCCTTCTATCGGTGCAGGAACGGAGAATGAATACAATTTCTTGCTGCCGGGCGGCCTATCGTAAGTGGCGACAAAACGACACACAGCCAGGTGGTCGGGTATTTACGCGTCTGGATGGCTACCTCCCCTGGTCTAGAGTATGTCGCCATAACAACCTTGTGTTCCGGCATTAGTGGTCAGGTTCTAGTCTCTCTTTAGAGAGTGGCAGCACACTGATAGCACACCTTTGGCGTTACAAATGTCCATAGGCGATGGTAATCGCTTACCGTCAGATGGACCGGCCGCCTGCCATTTATAAAGAAAACGGAATCGTACACAACACCCAATTTTTTACATGTATGGTGGCCATCTCCTGTACAGCAAACATAAAAAGGCGATGGTAAACACGTTTCAAGGCAACGTGATCCGTCTACTTGCCCGCTTCAAGCAATAAAAAAAGTTTAATCTTTATTCTATTCCTGATTTTTTTTAATAATCGCCCCTCCTCGTTCATAAGGCAAGAAAGAGGATTTTATTTTTCTTTTTACAATGCTTTCCTCTTATATCTATTACATTCGTGTTAACTAACTTCCACGTTTTCATTACATTATTTATTATAATCTTACTGTCTTAGGTCTATTATCTATTTATATATCTATGTTTTTATAAACTCTTTTCACTACTAGCTAACTTAAGACTACGTTATTTATTATCATTTATTTCACTTAACACTATTGATCCATATATATGTTTAAATATGTAAATAATTATTGACTATGGTTCTTATTGACTGCCTTTGCAATGACTTGTCGCGTGTGACAAAGCCCTCCCTTAGATTTTTCCCGAGCAGCTCGTGTATGTTCTTTCGTTTGAAGTCTATGTGTAGGACGATCTCCGCGTTGGAGCAATCAAATCAAATTAAAATTAGAATATATAAAACTAAGAAATAAATCTAACAAACTGATAGAAAGGGCTAAAAATAATCATATTAAAACAGATATATGGAAAAACAAAGGGGACGTGAGAAAATTATGGGAAATTTTGAACAGGCTAAGTGGGCGAATTAAACAATCCATTGATGACGTTCTTAAAAAGTCATTTAAAAAATACAACGCTAAAGAAATTGCGAATAAATTTGCACGTGAATTCCAACAAACCGCAAAAGATATAATCCCAAATTGCAACACAATGCTTTTAGATGAAAGTACCTATAGAAATAAAGCTAATGTTTCAATTTATATACAAAAAACCGACCCAAAAAATGTCTACAATATTATACGTCACATCAAAGAAAATAAATCTCCAGGAATCGATAAACTGCGACCCATCGACATAAAACTACTCGCAGCAAACATAACTCTTGCAATAACGAAACTAATTGATGTTAGTCTTAAAAAAGGTATCTATCCAAACGAATTGAAGACAGGAGTGGTGAGACCCATATATAAAAAAGGACCTAAAGATATTTGTAGTAATTATCGCCCTATTACAATATTACCAATTATAAACAAAATTTTTGAAAAGCATATATGCAACCAACTTCATGATTTTTTTACAAAAAACAACATAATATCTGATAAACAATATGGTTTTCAGCCAAAAAAAAGTACAACCCAACTCCTTTCTCATTTTACAAATTATGTAAATGAATGCTTAAATGAGCGGAAACATGTATTAATGGTATTTATAGACTACAGTAAAGCGTTTGATATATTAAAACATGATATACTTTTGAATAAGCTTGAACAAAATGGTATTAGAGGACCTTTACTCAAGTGGTGCACCGACTACTTAAAAAATCGATCGTTCCATGTAAAAGTCGACTCAGAACTTAGTGACAGTGTGACTGTTACTGAAGGAACGGCCCAAGGATCAGTAATTGGTCCTCTACACTATTTAGCTTATGTTAACGATGTGGTAAATATAATACAACACTGTAAGGTATATCAATACGCAGATGACACATGTCTAGTAGTATCAGATCGAGACATTTTAACTGCCCAGAGCAAACTTCAAGAAGATTTCACACGTGTTGCTGAATGGTCGCACGATAACGGTCTAGTTCTTAATCAACAAAAGACGAAGTTACTACATGTGTGTTCTTCTCAAACAAAAGTAAAATATAACACTGACATAAAATTAATAGCTCATGGTCACAAATGCCTGCATCAGAAACCGGTTCAGTGTTTTTGTAAATCTATTGAGCAGGTTAACCACGTGACATATCTCGGACTAATAATAGATCATCGCTTTAATTGGGAGAAACATATTGATAGTGTCTGTTATAAACTAAGAGCCATCCTAGCAAAATTATATATAATTAAATTTAAAATTCCTTATACTATAATGATAAATATCTATAAATCTCTAGCAGAAAGCATTATATTATACGGACTTAGCAGCTACGGTCGAACCTTCAATACTTATCTAGATCGAATATTGAACCTACAAATAAGAATACTAAAAACTATAGTACCAAAAAATATACGAGCGAAATACAAAACAGACCTAGATGGCCTATTTAAATTCTGTAATGTGACCCCTATCCATAATAAAGTTAATATACAGCTTCTAATTGAAAACTATTTTTCTTACGAAAACGAAATAGCTCACGGTAAATTTACGCGACACGTCAAACATAAAAAATTAATAACTAATACCGCCACAAATTTTTATGGAACAAGAACAACAGATTATTTAGTGCCAAGACTAAAAAATCAGATACCGTTTGAAACAAGAAATAAAATAAATTTCAATAACATGAAAACTATAATTAAATCCATAGGAGAAACTATTATTTAAAATAAACATAGACAAATATTTTTTTTTTTTTTTTTTACCAATATTAATTCCAGTATACATATAAAATTATAACACACATCTAAGTATATATAAGTAGATGTGCGTATATCTGTATCACTTACCTAAATTAATTTACTCACAAAAAAACAAAATATATAACACACTACATACTCACCCTGTATACACATAACAAAAATAAAGTACAAGGTCATGTGTTAATGTTTGCTCACTTGGTACTAGAAATGGAGAAAGGGTAGATGTAAAAATTCAAACTACCTCATATTTGTTAATTTTACATAAAGCGCAGACTTTATGCATCTTCGTCAAACCCTTTCGGGTTTTAAGATGTAGATATGTAAAAATGTATGTTTTTGTTTGAATAAATAAATTAAAAAAAAAAAAAAAAAAAAAAAAAAATATTACGTGTAAAGGGGTTTCTGGCTCTCCTGCTTCACTGACACCAGAGTCTCCTTATAACTTGAAACTTGGTGCAAGTATTGGGAGAACCCTCCATGTCCTGTGAACATTTGGGTCGTTATGCTCGTTGTGGCAATTTTCTTTATAATCCTGTGTCTATTCCTGATTGCACTAAGCTATTGTGTCTACCTTTCATCCACATGATCCCGATAGTTTCTCAAATTACTGTGACATATAAAGACAATCCGGCTTGAAGGACCATGTACAAAAGTCCCAAAAACTCCTAGTGAAGCGAAATTAAACAATGTGACAGATGCTCAAAAATATATGTATTCGCTACTGGAATCGAATCAATACAAATAACATAACACTTGCATTATACAATTAATTAAAACATAGTGCGTTCCAAAAGGGTACAGCGGTTAGAAGTAATAACGTAAGAAACTGAAATCAGTTACTAGAAAATAGAGTAATGTAACAAAAAATTAGAATACTCAAAACTGTATAACATAAAAGTATAAGACTCTATAGCATAACTTTGTAATAGTATTAAGGCCCTTGTAATATTTTTCTAATAAAGAACAGATATCTAGAAAATATAAAATATAGTGAACAGCCCGGACAATCAAGTTCGTCCGGAGAGAGGGAAATAAAAAAAAATAGGGTACAGCGCCATCTAATTTTGGATTGGTAAATTCAGATATTGATACCAATTCCGACACGTATTAACATGATCTTTGCTAAAACTGCTACGGATATACTAAAAGACACCTTCCTACCTTTTTCTTGATAGGTGGTTTTGTTTTTTAATTTGTTCGAATAACGAAAGTACTTCATAATGATTGTCTAATACATTAGTATTGATGAATGAAACTCACATTAAAGAAGCCCACGGTCTTTGTTTTTCGATGTCAATTCAATTTCGACCGAACGCACTGTACATAATCAATCATATTGACAATAGAAGTATATTACGTGTCATGATGTTCATCTATCAACCAGTAACAGAGTATACCGCCTTTTATTTTACCAAGTAACTATTGTCTTGTTGTGCATTTTTGTTTTGGTGAACAATAAAGTGTTGTCTATGTCTATATCTATTTGCCTGAATACAGCAGATACGAATTATGAATAAGGTCACCGTAATATTCTATTACTTTTTATGATTCATTGTAAAACAAAGAAAAATACCAAAAAAGAGAACTGATAGTATACTAGCTGCTACTAACATCTCATAATCTTAACCCCCTATTTTACCTCTTCAATATAATGATTTTGCATAAATACAAAAAGACTGATAATTCATAAATTATATATAGTTAATTATTTTTTATATATAACTTATATATATTTTTTTAATGTATATAATTAATATTTTCTTAAGTTTTCGCGACTTGTATACATAATAAAACTACGTTTTAACGGTTTTAAGCGCGGTAATTATATTTGATTTTGGTTTTTCCGACGTTTTGGCCACTTTTCAGTGGCCGTGATCACGGAAGACAAAGATGTCAAGTGTCAACGAGTATTGTTAAGTAAGGCTAAATAAAACTTTAACAATACTCGTTGACACTTGACATCTTTGTCTTCCGTGATCACGGCCACTGAAAAGTGGCCGAAACGTCGGAAAAACCAAAATCAAATAAAATTACCGCGCTTAAAACCGTTAAAACGTAGTTTTATTATGTATATAATTATAAAATAAATAAATATAAAATAGTATATATAAATAAATAAGTTTTTCGTTAATAGTTCAAATTTCGTGTTTTAAAGCTTAAATATATTAGATTTTGAAATGTGACGTCACGAAATTTAGGACCCCTCCCACCCCTTGTCACACTACATCAACCATCCCCCCCCCCCCTTCACGTGTGACATAATTTATGGATGGGCCCCTAAGCATGCTCAATCTTAGACTACATCTCCGCTCGAGATCATGTGAGATAATGGTGAAACGCGGACCTATACTGTAATTAAAAAAATATATATATCGCAGTAATTTTATAGGCTACACACGATCAAGTAGTGAATTTTCAAAAAAAGTCATGATTAGGGATAGCCGCAACGCACATAAAGAAGGGTTGAAAATATTTGCAGCATACGAGTAGTCGTGTATGTTAAAAGTGTAACCAGTACTTCGCTATTGTTGGCGAGATAAAAAAATCAGTTTGAAAAAATACCTAAATTATATCTATTGCAATTCGTGAATTTCGCAGTTTCCTTTACAAAGAATCACATAGCTCTTAGCATCGTATCTTATAATATTTCCAGTATGGGGTAACGTTAATTAGATTTCAAAAAGTACCACGATGGTCCTTTTTATTTAAGGCAATAAATAAGGTGTCAAGATATTCGCTCGCGAAGTTGTAAAAATTAAGTCACCCACCCCCCTATATATAACATTTGAATTATAAAATGGAAAATTCTGACGTAATCAACGGGGTAGAGCGTAAAAAATACTTTCAACGAAAATTGTTTTGAACAACATCCGTTGAGTAGTAGTTTTTGAAACAGTCAACATAATATGTTACCTCTACGAAACCTCGTAGCTCGTGGACTACCTACAACGCACTTGCCAGATTGTTGTTGGTATACAACAAAAATTATACACCAAAAATTGTTTCACTGTAGAATAGAACGAAGAAGGATTTATTTAGAACTACAACAGCAACAAAGTATATAGCGTATAATAAATACACATAAAACGTGCAATGTAAAATGAATTTAAAGATAAAAAGCAGAAGAAATAAATTAGTCCTAGCTCAGCACTTTACCGGTTGAGTCAACCGATGCTGGTCTTTCGAATAGAATAGAATATACTTTATTGTACAAAACTGCTACATAAAATCAAGACCATTTATATTCATGTACAATCTTTTGTAACGTGCAGGAACGGAGAAAGAATACAATTTCCTGTGGCAGCTATTTGCCCATCTGGATCGCTACTGGTCTAGAGTATGCCGTCGTAACAACCTTGATTTGTGTTCCAGTATTAGTGGCCAGGTTCCAGTCTCCCTTTGAGAGCGGCAGTACATTGGCTGCTTTGGTGTTACGAATTTCCATAGGCGATGGTAACCGCTGTCCACCAGGAGGGACGTCTGTCTGTCGGCTGAACTCATGCAATAAAAAAAATCATCCGTGAAGTGTAATGCATTTTCATCTTTGGAACCAAAACTGAGATCAATAGAACATTTCATATGTAACTCTTTTCCTCTGTATCATAGATTTGTCGCCAATCGAAGTCTGCATTGGACCTCTAAACCTAAATGAATTACGAAGAATCATCATCATTTATTCTAATATTGTCTTCGTTGTTATACAAAGGTTAGATAGAAAACAATACTTTATTACGTCAGAAAATGTAAACGTTTTCAGATTCACGCTACAACTCGCTACATTGTGCTCGTTGTGATTGTTCAGTGTCAAATATAATCATTCCACTGAATATTTATTGCCCATGAATTATACGCAAAATCTTGACAATACTATATATAAACTAGTCATTCTCATGTTAAGCAGCGTCGAGTTTAAGTATAAAAAAATAGTCAAGTGCATGCAGTCCACGCAAAATGAGGTATTCCGTAGTCCGATGAATGTTAACTGTTTGGTTACAAAACTTTATATTTGATTTAGATGTCTGGGTAAAACATTTCTTAAGAAAATATAATTGTATTTTGTTTAGAAACGCTTTGTTCTACGTATTGCGCGTATACGCTAATATCTATCAAGAAAATCGCCAGTGACATAAATACAATAGTTAATGTTAAACAAAACAACTTCCACGAATACATCTTATTTAAAAAGTTTTTTTTTTTTATTGCAGGAGTTCAGCAGACAGGCAGACCGCGCACTTGATGGAAAGCGTTTACCATCGCCTATGGACATTTGCAACACCAAAGGTGCTACAAATGCGCTGCCGCTCTCTTAAGGGAGACTGGAACCTGGTCACTAATGCCAGAACACAACACAAGGCATACTCTTGACCAGGGGTGATCGCCATCCAGTCGATCAAATACCCTACCACCTGGCTGTGGGTTGTTTTATCGCCTCTTACGACAGGGCGCCCGGCCGCAGGAATTTGTATTCTTTCTCCGTTTCTGCACGGATAAAATGTTAAGCGCTACACTGACTTCTCATCAAAGAAAGATAATTACCAAAATTATAACGACTAGTATATTAGTATCCAAAGTATACTAGAAAAAAGATAATAAGTATTAATTGTCCCTTAAGTAGAAGACTTAGTCGGTTTATTAAGATGGTAAACAAAGAATTATACACAAAATAGCTCAAAGTGCTTAACAACCTACTAAGTAATAAAAAACAAAAATCTGAAAAATCCGCACATCACCAATTAAAACTTCAGCGGGCTGATCTATTTTCAGCGCTTCAATTTACCCCGCTGCATATTGAACGAACGATTCCAATACAATATGCACCGCAGAGTACAAGGACGCCGTATTCTATTTCCCATAGCATACATAGATGGGCCACCACTGGCCGATTGTGCTGGGTCGATACAGTTCTGCGACATTTTCGCCACTGGCCGCCTCAACAATATGAACACGTCATCAGATGTCAAATGATTAGTTTCAGCGACTCGACCGCATTGTTTCGGGAACACACGGCCGTGCCTCTGCAAGGGTGCCGGTTGCCGGCTACAAAGCGTGGGTGGTCTTTAGGCATCGCATTGCACCCACCCAGCATCGCTTATCAAGCACGTCATCCGAGATAACGATATTACACTCCCCTTCCTAAAATTACGGCAAACTTTCAGGTAGTACCGCTAGAAATAGACACGAACGTTTCACGTAATACGGTTATTGGGCGAAAAATGAAAAGCGGAGGCGGTTTATAAATATAGGTGTAGCTCTGGTCGGCGATGTTTTCGATACCATTCCGTGTTGCGTAGTATATAGATAAGAATCTTATCGTCAACGGCGACGAACCTTTGAGAAGGGGGAGCTGCACCATCAAACTCTCCTTATCGGCATTGGGGATCTGCGTCGGGCGCTCCGGCGACACGGAGGCCGCGGCGGCGGCGGGCGGGGGCGGCGGACTGCGCGCGTCCGGCGGCGACGGCGCCTTCGGCGGCGGGCCCTGGCCCTGGCCCTCCATGCCGGTGCCTGCAAACAGCGCGAAACGGAACGCGCGCGCTACGTCCGACACACTCTCCGATCGCTTGGTGGCCGCTTGGCTGGCGACGAGGTCTAGGCCCGAGTGGAACGACGGGGATTTAGGTATACCCAGCGGCGAGACGGCGCGACGCGGCTTGGTCTCAGCGGCGGTGAACATCGCGCGAGAGGGCGCGCGCGCGGCCGGCCCGGCGTGGACCATCGCAGGCGGCGGCCGGCAGCGGCATCCGAACGGGAGCCGGCGGCGCCGGGACCGGTGCGAGCTGCGGGGGCGGCCTCACTGCCACGCACTCCCGACGCCGAGGCTTGCTGCACGTGCGCGCGCACCTCGCCCGCCCCGCCTCACACTCACGCCCCGCGCCGCTCTATACAACCTCCGGCAGGGTTGGCGCGTCGCGCCGCCGTCTACGATTTACATAATAACGCCGATAGATAGTGAGCTTCTTACGCGTCCGATTTGATTGGATCGAACTGTCGTACCCGAGTTTCATGCGTATTCATTGAGCGGAAGAGACGTCGTCTAAACTCCAAATGCTCCCTTCCGCATTTCAGAGTGTAACAGCCCTATATATTTAGAGACGGTTTCATAATTCGTCGGAGGTCAGGGGTCGAAAACGCTTCGGTCCGTAGATGACAGCAAACAAGTTACGTGCGTGATATAAGCGAAAAGCGTAATGAACCGCAACTAAATTACTTACCTAATAAGAGTAAACATCGATCAGCTGATTTATGACTGATGGTATCGTTTTTACGTTTAATTGCTTCTGACGAGTCGATACGGCCAAGGTCGAGATAAAAATATGCCGCATAATTGGTTGACATTCGAGTGTCGATTTCATGTCGCCGAATATTGCTTTCGTATCATATCACACATCATCGGATGGAACATAAATCTGACAGAGGTTATAAGGTTTATCGCTTGCAAATGTTTACGGTGCAAAGTATGAAGATCTGATTCCGGGGAAATGATCGGGTGGGGGGAGGTTGCTATTTTTCTACAGTGGAAAAACAAAAGCGAACCGAGGGTAGGTGAACACGCGAGGGCGAACTTTGTTTGGGTTGAACGCGAGGGGGCCCGGTAGCAGTCCCCGTTGCGGCATGCCTGCGCCAGACGGATCCCGCTTCCCCTCGCCACCATCGGCCGTTTAATCGACTCCGAATAGTCCGATTCACTTCCCGGAATAGGTTTGTTGAAAGGCCTCTAATGTATACACTGTTTTATTTACAGTCCAAGCGATACGACAGTAGGTCTTTAGCGGGGGGTAAATATCTTTTTCATTTCTCATATTCTGAAAGTACGCTTGGAGTTGCCTGATCACAGGGATGAGAACAGTATTTTTCGTCCATGAGAGACGATATTCTCTCTTGTCAAAAAATTTTAAAACTATGCAAATCGCGGCATAAATTGTAGTAAAAAAATATCATCAATGTTGTAATATCATTTAATACTTATAAATTACTTTTTACTAAATTATTATTTAATTTACATAAATTTCAGCTGAATGTTTACTGTAGCGACAAAAAAAAATACTGGCTTGTAGAATTCCACAGAAAAAGTAATTTCCTTGACGTTTCATATGAGTATTATTATCGTATTAAATGAGTTCATCAGATTTAGATATGGATTTAACGCTTGATTTCATTAGAAAAGCAGTTGTTTGTTTAACTAATCAGTTTCTATTTACTTTCCTTATATTCGAAATGAAAAGCAGAGTGGTTAACCTCGGGTGAAAGGCCTATTTAGGCACTCGGAACTATTAGAGCCCTCACTACGTTCGTGCGCCAAATCATACGGTGCCTAAATATATCACTTTCATCTCTCGTGTAACAATCTACTATATAAACAACAATATTAAATTGATCAAAAAACTTTATTGTATTGAACCAACGATGTTAATAACATGTTTTAAGGAAAACGGAAAGTTATTTTGAAACATTTTGCGGCACATACAAATACATACATAAGTTGGTTATACCTGCCATTCGGGATTTGCCTAAATAAATAAACTAGTACGGGAAAATATGCCATTGTTGGCACCCCAGTTCAATAGTTGGCACTCTGGTAATTTATTCAAACCATTAAGATTTTTTTTGTAGGCATACAATGATAATAATAATATTATTATATGGCTACAAATAGAAAATATTATGGTTTTTAATTATCTCGAATAAATTCAGTGAGTGCCAGGTACTGGGGTACCAACAATGGTATATGGTTTACCCTATTAAGTTTTCCCATTTGTTTCGTAAGGAAAAAACATACCCAGGAGTATGAATAGAAAATGATAGGATAACCACACACTCTAATGAAGGATTCACAAACTCATCCTGAAGGGTCTAAATATGACGCTAAATATGACCCAGATACCGCATTAAAGGGCTCCCCGAAGTGATTACAAGCGAAAGCCAGGACAATTATGGAAAGGTCATTAAACACGATACAGAATCACTAATTATGTATATGATACGGCACATCAAAGCCGTTTCAGAGCGTATTTAGGACATACCTACTTTCAGACAGACTGACAGAAACGTTCTAAAATCTGTCATTTGTGTAAATATGAATTTGCACTTTTTGGTAATTATTTTGAAATCGCAGACAAACATTTAAATTTTATTGGTACATAATTATTTATTGGAATTCTACTAAATTAAGTTAAGCTAATCTTACACACATAATATTTGTCTTTAAAAATAATTGTCGCGAACTAAAAATACACTTAATTAACAGAATATACCTACCTACTCATAAAACACAAAAACATTAGATTTTTATATTATTTTGAATTATGTTTATTTCAATTTAGATGAATCAACCAAAGTAATGCATTAAACATAGACTTGAATCATTCAATGTCATACCGTAGCGTAGTGCCCTTTTAGTCCTCTGATTTATTATTCCACGAGTTCAGCAGACAGGCAAACGGCCCATCTGATGGACAGCGGTTACCACCATCGCAGATAAACATCATCTCTTAACCTCAAAGGTGCTATCAATGTGCTGCCGCTCTCTAAAGGGAGACTGGAACCAGACCACTAATGCCGGAACACAAGGTTGTTATGGCGACATACTCTGGACCAGGGGTGGTAGCTATACAGACGAACCAATATCATACCACCTGATTGTGGTTTTTTTAGTCGCCCCTTACGTGCAATAGATTTTTTTTTTTAGAAATATGGCCGAATCGTTAGATTAAAACCAAAATTAAAAATGCACATCAACTTGTTAAAAATACATAGTTTGTCTAAAAGTCCTGAAAACAATGAAATATTATGTATCTATAAAAGTATCCAAAATAATCAGCTGTAGGTCACATACAGTCATAATAATTACCACATGCTTACAGTGAAGAAATACATTATGATGAAACCTCATCGAGATGACTGACGTGTGACACCCGTCAATTTGCCTTGGACAAACGGGGCGGGTATACCCCGTTCATTCCACCAAATATGGAGAGCCCCGAGCTCAGCAGTGGGACATTTATGTCGTGGTTGAGTAATGACTAGCGCACGCGTCCCAAACTCAAAAGGGCGCGGGTTCGCTCCTGGCTGGAACGCATGCACCACTTAGTCAGTTTTCTGATCAAATGTGCATATTGTTACAATTACCACGTGCTAACAAGGGTGAACGAAAACATCGTGATGCAACCTGCACATCGAGATAACCGCTGTGTCAAATCTGCCAAGCCGTCTTGGACAAGCGTGGCGGGTATACTGTCCGTTCCCCCCCTATAATGGGAGGCCCGAGCCCAACAGTGGGACATTTATGGGCTGCTATTATTATTTTATTATACTGTATGTCTTTCAAGACCACGGGCCATAAAAATGGCCCGGACTTTTGGGGGGCTTGCGTGGGGCCATGGGAAGGCCAACACGTAGAGGCCCCTTGACAAATTTAATGTAAATGTGTCGTAACACTGACCGGCGATTATCCCTGTCCACACCATATAGTAATGCACCCAAGGACAAGCCCCGGCCAGTGTAGGACTATTGTGGGAAATGAGGACAAAAAGTACCGGGCTATTGTGGTGAACTGCTAATGGTACTAGGGGTCTGGGAATATGGGGACTATGGCGTCTGCCGGTCGTAATGTTCAGGGAACATGGAAAAATGGGCAGACGGTGACTCGCCACTCCCTGCATGGGCCCGAAAAAATGCCATAAAGACAGGGGCAACATGGGTGTGAGTGGCTAAGGGGTGTCGAGAGGTGGGCTGCAGGTTCACCGAAGCTACTTCCGACGTTAGGTCATTTATCACTTCCACACCTGGAGCTTGAGTCTTAGCTCTAGCGATCTCCACTCCGTGCCGGCTGTTTAAGGCAAGCACGGAGGCGGGGGCCTTGCCTTGGCCCCCGGAGTCAGGTACGAGGTGTCGCTACTCACCTAAGGCTTCGCCACAAAGCCCCCCTGCGGGGTTATTATTTTATTTATTATTAAGACACAATCTAGGCTGGCAATATACAGTAACGAATGGAAACAGTTGGAGGAGGCCTATGTCTAAGGGGTAAGCTGGTGACTACGATTAGCCGTGCAGGAACGGAGAAAGAATACAGTGTCGTAAGAGGCGACAAAACAACCTACAACCAGGTGGTAGGGTATTTGCCCGACTGGATGGCTACCACCCCTGGTCTAGTCTAGAATACTCTGCCGTAATAACTTTGATTTATGTTCCAATTTGATTTGTGTATTAGTGACCAGGTTCCAGTCTCCTTTAAGAGAGCAGCCGCGCATTTGTAGCACCTTTGGTATTGCAAATGTCCACAGGCGATGGTAACCACTTTCTATCAAGTGGGCCGTCTGCCTGAACTCATGCAATAAAAAATAAACGAACAAACTATACATTAAGAGATATTTGTAAGAAAAAAATAATATAATAAGCAATAAAGGCTTTATTATTTATTAATATTACTAAGACATACAGAATGCGGAGTCAGGACTAATAAATTGAATAAACAATGCCTCAAGTATGATAAAAAAGTATATATATCTTGATAATATGTAATAACATTTGGGGAAGCTAAGTGGTATCATTCGCGAAACCCCGGAAGGTCGCACGTCACTTACAATGTTGGATTTCTGTCATAAATAATAAATGACGCAGCTTTTCCAACATGTTTCTTGTCGAAAGCTTTCGGGGTTTCGATGTAGCAAATTTATGCAGTAAAATATTTATCAAGTGTTTTGATTTATCGGCAGTCATTTCGAGAACGACGTGGAAAGTAGAGGGCGAGTGGCATCATATGCATACTGTGCTGTTCAATAATATCGATATCTTCTCTATCTTTACATAGAATAAAACGAAGTCGCTTTCTGAAACTGTCTGTCTGTGTGTATATCCGCTAACTCCTTCTAACTGATTTTTGAGCGGCTTTCACCAACAATTAGATAATTTTTGACTGAAGGTTTATACATATAAAAAACCTAGTTAAGTTTTTATGTAAGTAAAATAGAGCTACTCCGGAGTGTTTGACCCGCGGTTTAGCCGCGGTGAAAATTCTAGTATTTCGTATTTATGTTTTGTGTAATAAAAATGGACAAGCTATTGAACACCTTCGTGCACATTGTCGCCTATAATATCTTAAAGCTTTCGCCATAAATGTGTTGCGCATTTTAAGACATTAGTTTGTTAGTCTCGTTGTCTAACTTCAATGCCTATTACTCTTTTCTCCGTAATATAGTGAAACTGTTTGGCGGAAGACCTAAGCAGCATGGTGGTATAATACGCATACGGACATTTCACATAGCCCTACTCCCAGTAAGTCAAGTTTCATTGCTGATTTGGAAATTAGGTGATGCAATTATAAGTAAATAAGAAATCGGCCCTATGCATGTCTCTTGACGCATAGTGACAAGGTCCACAGAGACGAGGAACGTCCATTGTTCTTGTCATTTGGCTATGGAACCTCTAAAATAGTTATTTATTAATACCACAACTTGGCTGCCGACTCCTCGCGACCTCTCACTTAACCAAGGCGTTGACGTGAAGTCGATACCACCAGAAGCTACAAATGGCCACCGAACGCCAATGAATGGCCAACTAAGCCGCAGAAGTAGCCATCACAAAGCCCGCCAATACCATCGGACGCTGCAGATTGGCCAAACAGAGCGGCTGTAAAGCTATCGCCATGCAGGAAAGGCTCTAGTGGCTCCAAACCCAGTTACAGGGTGGGCAGTTGCCCACAGAGTTGCAGGCGGGGTAAAACCTCGAGGCCACAACCTCCTCAATTCTATACAAAGGAAGAAGACCCTAGAGAGAAATACCGAATAGTTCAAAAATAAAACAGTATGAGTTAAAAAATATTATCTGTATATTTAACATATAACCATTTGATAACCGTCTCTCTGTCATTGAACCAAATTATACATTACATTAGCTACTTCATTTGAATAATATATGCAGCCACAAGATTTTTGATGAATATTCAAAATGCAAAACTAAACGACTAATTAAAATAAATAGAAAATGTTTGGTACATGATGAAAAATGTTAACATCACAATTAGAAACTTTAAGGTATTATTCTATTCTATTATGTTAAGTTTAATAATTATTGTGTCTGTTTGGATGATTAAAATGCTATATAAAAATACAAAGAGATCGATGTATTTTTTGGTTCATTTAACACTATATATATTCTTCTCCGGACACAGTTCAAAAATGTTGTATTCTATTCTAATTGTTTAATAATTGTGTGTACCTTGATGATTAAAATGCTATATAAAAATACAAAAGGTAAGGAAAGGAATGCTCCGGTGGTTCGGGCATGTGGAAAGGAAATGCATGATGAAAGAATGACTAAACAGATATACAATGCAAAAGTGGATGGATGCAGAAGTCGTGGAAGGCCACGACACACCTTCCATGATCAAATTGATCGTGTACTAGCAGAAGGTGATGTCAGGAGCCTTAAGAACAGACGAGCTTGCATGACAAGAGTTATGAATGTCAAAGAGGCAAGTGAGGTGTGTAAGAATAGGCCTAAATGGCACTCTGTTGTTCGTGCCTACCCCGCAAGGGAACTGGCGTGAAGTTATGTATGTATGTATGTATAAAAATACAAAGAGATCGATGTATTTTTTGGTTTATTTAACACTATATATACTCTTCTCCTGAAACAGTTCAAACATGTTGTATTCTATTCTATTTAAGTCAGGTTTAATAATTGTGTGTACCTTGATGATTAAAATGCTATATAAAAGAACAAAGAGATCGATGTATTTTTTTTTGTTCATTTAACACTATACTCTTGTCCTGAAACAGTTCAAACATGTTTTATTTTATTCTATTTAAGTCAGGTTTAATAATTGTGTGTACCTTGATGATTAAAATGCTATATAAAAGAACAAAGAGATCGATGTATTTTTTGGTTTATTTAACACTATATATACTCTTCTCCTGAAACAGTTCAAACATGTTTTATTTTATTCTATTTAAGTCAGGTTTAATAATTGTGTGTACCTTGGTGATTAAAATGCTATATAAAAGAACAAAGAGATCGATGTATTTTTTGGTTTATTTAACACTATATATACTCTTCTCCTGAAACAGTTCAAACATGTTGTATTCTATTCTATTTAAGTCAGGTTTAATAATTGTGTGTACCTTGATGATTAAAATGCTATATAAAAGAACAAAGAGATCGATGTATTTTTTGGTTCATTTAACACTATACTCTTCTCCTGAAACAGTTCAAACATGTTTTATTTTATTCTATTTAAGTCAGGTTTAATAATTGTGTGTACCTTGGTGATTAAAATGCTATATAAAAGAACAAAGAGATCGATGTATTTTTTGGTTTATTTAACACTATATATACTCTTCTCCTGAAACAGTTCAAACATGTTGTATTCTATTCTATTTAAGTCAGGTTTAATAATTGTGTGTACCTTGATGATTAAAATGCTATATAAAAGAACAAAGAGATCGATGTATTTTTTGGTTTATTTAACACTATATATACTCTTCTCCTGAAACAGTTCAAACATGTTGTATTCTATTCTATTTAAGTCAGGTTTAATAATTGTGTGTACCTTGATGATTAAAATGCTATATAAAAGAACAAAGAGATCGATGTATTTTTTGGTTCATTTAACACTATACTCTTCTCCTGAAACAGTTCAAACATGTTGTTAGAAACATATAACCTTTTATCACACTCAAAATGATGTTCTAAACATACATCATAAACTATTTTAGTATATTGACGTCGTATCGCCACACCCTTTTCCCGGTCATAAATCCCTTCATTGTATAGTATCGAATGGGAGGGAGTAACAGAAGGATTTCGGGTCATAGGAGTTCACGATTCGCAATCAGTCGTATTGATCACAACCACCACTGATGACGTCATCGTTTTACGTCATCATTTTTCTATTGACAGACAAACGCAGTGTATTTTCCCATGCAAGTTACGCTTGTGTTAATGTTGGATTTATGAGTAATATGCAACGGACAACTCTAGCGACGATCGCAGAAAACAAAACCAAAGTGAACATCGCGGCAATGGAAAAAGTACAAGGATGTAAAGTCAAAGTCAAAAGTCAAACACAAAGTAATTTATTTGTTTGAAATATGGACATTTTTTGCAGATATTATGCTAAGTGATAACAGTTACATGTTTCGCCTTTTATATATATATATATATATATATATATATATATATATATATATATATATATAAACTAAGTGTAAGTACATACACATATATACACACAAACATATATATATATATATATATATATATATATATATATATATATATATATTTTTTTTTTATTTATTTTTTTATTGCAGGAGATCAGCAGACAGGCAGACGGCCCACTTGATGGAAAGCGGTTACCATCGCCTATGGACATTTGCAACACCAAAGACGCTACAAATGCGCTGCTGCTCTCTTAAGGGAGACTGGATCCTGGTCACTAATGCCGGAACACAACTCAAGGTGATATATTATATGACTAACGTCCAAAAGAGCAAAAGTAGGGGAACTAGAAAAGAACATCTAATAGTTCAAAATGTCTAATTAATATCTCTGACTCCTTTATGGGCAATAACTGGCCTGAAGTGCCTTATTTTAATAAAAAAGTGACCATCGAGTACTGATCCAATGGTAATAAAATGTGTGATATTTTTGTATCCCGGACATTCCGAAGGAATTTTCGCGGGAGCGATTTGAAGTTGTTTGAATGGATAAAAATTAACTTATTCCGACAGTTTCCATTCTTTTTTTTAAATGCTGCGATAATTTGTGTCCCGGGAATCCCGCGGGAATTTCAAGTCAAGCGTGAACGAAGGCGGGCATATCCTAGTTTTGTATTATTGCACATTGTCATAACTTAGCAATATTGCAAATGTTTACAATTTTTAAAGTTTCTATATGAACAATAACTTTGACAAATACAACAGCCACTATTATTATATTATTTATTTAATAGAGCATTACCTGACTGTGATCGCGTAATTAGGGTAAGAATCCAATTTATCTTTTGATTTAATTAACGAGTATATTATAAAAGTGGTTATACATGGAGTAACAGAACTACTATGAATAAAAATCAAAGAACGAACGTGTATTCCGATGAGTCACGTTTCAATTGTATTGGAAAAGTTATAAGCCGAAAATGGGTCCTCATAAAATCAAATTTAAATAAAAGCAGGCCGAGGGAGGCGAAATTTAATAAAGGACGTCGAAGAAGGTATGTATATTCGACGTATTATATAGGCCAGCTTTAGAACTCTTATAAGCGTATTTCGACGAATCGTTTCAAATTCTGCTATAACGAACATTTTAAGGCTTATAGTCCGCTCCGTATTTTATACTACACAAAAAATAAGTTGAAAATAATTATACACATCTATTTCAGAACTGAATCTTACATAAATATTACTTATTGCAAGTCATGCTTCTACCACGGCTTCCAAAGCAATTTTAGTTACTGTTAAAAGAGAAGCGCGCAATAAACTGCCCAGCATCATTTTTGCGCATTTCGCAACGATTGATCTAAGAACAAGCCTAAAAAGACTGTTGCTGGCTTTATTAATTTATTTAGCACAACACAAGAAAGGATGCCAATATGGACAAGAACGAAGAATATATACTAAAATTGACAATCATCAGTGAAAATTACAACTCCAAAAACCGCCAACACTACCATAGCTCTGCTGCCATCTAAGGGCTATTTTAGGCTATTTAGGTTATTATTTATATACACGTTATGATTGGGCGATTTTGTCATTCCTAATTATCTTCTTCCATAGTTTGGAATAAGTATAGGGGAGAAGTAACGCCTCGGTATGGCTACTAATCTATTTTATTAAATAACTTATAGGATGATCTAAACCAAACATTTCGAAATCCCATTCTTATGTTCTCATATATTATCAGAAATGTTCGTTTTTTTATATCTATTGTTTTACGAAGACGTTGCATTCTTCAATTCAGTACTGCTATTGGTACGAAATCAAATCATAACAAAGTTATGAATAGAGTCAAATACTTTTACAACTATTTATGATAAATAATAAAACTACGTTTTAACGGTTTTAAGCGCGGTAATTTTATTTAATTTTGGTTTTTCCGACGTTTCGGCCACTTTTCAGTGGCCGTGATCACGGAAGACAAAGATGTCAAGTGTCAACGAGTATTGTTAAAGTTTTATTTAGCCTACCGCCAACTTGTTAATTTTAATTATTTCATTTTAATTTTGTTTATGGTTATTATTTACTCTATGGGAGCCTAATCTAATTTACTACCGCTTCGCAACATGTTATGGGTTGAAGAGAAGAAGCGGCGCAAGAAACTCTCCAGCAAACATGCCTAGCTCTAATATATTTATGACTTCATCAGTCTATCTTATACTAATATATAAAGCTGAAGAGTTTGTTTGCTTGTACGCGCTAATCTCAGGAACTACTGGTCTAATTTGAAAAATTATTTCAGTGTTAGATAGCCCATTTATCGAGGAAGGCTATAGGCTATATATCATTACGCTAAGACTAAAATTTTCTAACTATTCCACGCGAACGAAGTCGCAGGCAGAAGCTAGTCACTCATAAACATAGAGTAAGAGATGCGACGCAACCTATTTTACCAGACAATGGAGTCGGAATTAGGGCAAGTTCCCTACCGAGGCCTATTCACGTTAAACGCTCCGTTCATCATGCATAGAGGAGCGGAAGTGGCGCGTTGCACAAAAGCTATGCGCCGCAAAAAGCCGCTGCATACACAGTCATGCCACTTTGTGTTTCTTTGAGCTCGGGAATTTACATTCTACGTCTGAGTGCCCCAATCCTAAGTACATTCAACAACTGCAATCAGTCTCGAATAAAAATTAAAACAGAATCCGTAAAATTTGAAATGTTACGGAGTATCTCATAACGTTCATCTCTTACTTTATCCACAAGGAATAATACTGTACAAGTAGATATAATAAATGATGGTATGTATTTGATAGACTGATAATAGAGGCACTTAGAACGACGACAAATGGAGGTGCTTTTAGTAAACTTAATTGATTGCAGCTTATGGAGGTCGATTGACAGTAGTAATTAAGGCTAATTGAATTAGTGCACTAAACCTGTACCATAGCATGTGTATAAGTTTACCCTTGTGGATAATATTACTGATTTTCTAATTAACCGATTTTTTCATAGTAAACGTGTTTTATGACTATATTTGGGCAGACCAACACACATTTTGTATATGCCCAAGCAAAGCAAGTTACGCTTATGTACGGGTTATATACAACAGACCTACTCTGGGACCAATCCCAGACACCCGGGCCATATTGAAATTCCGGGAACCGAACCTGGGACTATACGTTCCAGTGCGCTAGGCCGGCAAAGGCTTAGCCCACTCAACCACAAAATTGGATAGTTATTAATCTATAATATTATAACATTCTAAATACGCCGTGTCTGTACATTGAAGCTATTTAAAAAAGTGGAGAACACGATGCAATTTTCTTAGATTTCTTCTTGTATGTTTATCTGTTTGGTCGGGATTCACTTAAAAACTACTCGGCCGATTTCGATGCGATTTTCGCCGATGAACTTTTCCAGAGGCGGTTTGAAGTTGTTCGAGTGCATAAAAATTTGCTTATTCCGACACAGTTTTCTCTAAAACGATAGTTTACATTATTTTTTAAATGCTACGATACTTTGTGTCCCGGGAATCCCGCTGGAATTTTCCCGGGTATGGTACAAATTAGTTAGCTTGTATAAATATTAGCTAATTACGATACGATTTCACTAAAACGATAGCGTAAGTCCTTTTTTAAGTGATGCGATGCTTTATATTTCGAGAATGTCGCGGAAAAATTCCCGGGAGTGTTATTCATTATATTACTTCAAATCAGGTTGGCTTCGACTCACCCCTGTTTTGCTGGGCAGTTGTCTAGATTATATGGACTAAGTTTCTATGTTACCGAATTAGGTTTTTATGAAGTAAAATAAAGCTATTGCGTAGGATTTGACACGCGGAAGCCGCGGAGCAAACTCTAGTTAGTATATAAAAGAACCTTGGTATACCCAACACGCTTGTTTATAGCCGGTTTCACAGGTCAGTCGAGGTAATTAAAGGCTAACGCACTTGCCAATCAAACTCGCCTCCCAAATGACGCAAGTTCGAATCTTTGCCAAAAAGCATGCACCACTTAGGCAATTTGCTGATCAAATGTGCATATTGTTGCAATTAATACGTGCCGACGGTGAATGAAAACATCATGGTGAAACCTGCATGTCGAGATAACCGATGTGTCAAATCCGTCAAGCCGCCTTGGACATGCGTGGCGAATATGTGTCCATTTCCTTAAAGATAGGAACCACGTAATTAGCAATGTAACGTTTATGGGCTGTTTATCAGATCAGATCAGATATTATCAGATCAGTATTGTACTGGTTTCCTTACAATGTTTCCTGTATCGTCAACAGGTCTGGTGGCAATTGTAACAATGTGCTTATTGTGTGAGAAAAATACCCTAAGCGACGCATGTTTGTCATCGTACGTCATTAGAATGAGAGGAGGATACTTGCGGCAATAAGCTAGCAAGACTTATTTCTGTGAATAATACGTGATGCAAAAACTTTGTATCCTTTTTTATGAAAATTGCGCGGACGGAGGCGTATGAAATTTCGCACACTTATAGTTTGTATAGAGAAGGAGTGCAGAATGCTAATATTTTTTTGAATTTATGCATTAAACATACATTAAATCAATAATAAAAAAACAGTATACACATTACCATGTATTTGACACACACACGCATATATACTCTTTTGTTTATTGTTCAAGTCAAATTAACAGTATAGCCTTGGCGAAATCTGTGATTATAGAAGTATAGTCTTTGACAACAGAACTTTAATAATGTTCAAACTTATAATTTAAATTAATTCTGGTCGAATTTCGACCACTGGGCGACCACTAGTTTCTGTGTATGCATGTAAATATGAAACTGAGATTGTTTAGATGTCTGAGTCTGTACAACAGGATATGTCGCGAGGAATTATTGAAGTGGTGCCAATGCAGCATTCACACTACCGCACCGTTCGTCTTCGGCAGGCTGTACACTGTGCTCAACTGCACAACGTTTCAGTACAACGTATATGCCGCATGCAATAACGATCTAGAGGGTTCTTCCCGAAGAGATATCGGTGCGCTACGACATTGGATTATTTAAGAAGAAATTCTTAAAATTCTTTCGAGGCCGGCAGCGCATTGACTATTTGTTCCTGTTGTTGCAAACATCTATAGGCGGCGGTGACCACCAGTATTTATCAAGGTAAGTCATCTGCCTGTTTAGGTGATGCAGCTAATAATAACTAATATTAGAGACCTAATGTACCAAACACTTGTGCGTCAGAAATATCTCAGATATGCAAGACCGTCTCTTCATCTGAGATATGTTCAGATTTGATGTGAATGGGCATTTGCTGGACTTACCAGTGCAGCAAATGCTTTTCTTATTGTTACGTAACTCAAGTGTAAAAAACCCTCTCATCTATAAACGTCTCGTTAATTCCAACAGCAGCAGCGAAGCAAATTCGAACTCGACACGGTTAAAATTGCATTACTCTTGCAGACCGCAGCTAATCGCCACTTTAGATGGTAAGATATTTTCGTGATTATGTCTAAAACGTAGTTAATCTTTGTTATTTCTATTTTCTATACGACAATAACGAAAGATTGTATAGAGAATTCGTTAAAGGTATTTTTTCGAAAACGGTAAATGTTAATTCAGCAACTGAGAAATCGATACCTTTACACGTACAACTCGCGGACGCGGGTGCGGTGAACTAGCGAGTTAGTATTACATTGGTTGTTAGCCGTTTGAGGGTAAAACATGCTATCGCCTCTAGAGATACAGCTGATATTAGACGGATCAACTCAATTGAATCTTCTCCTTTCATCCATTGATTGTCTTTAGTTGAAAGGTACAGAATTATAAGCGCTCGACGGTAGTCAATGACTTTGAATGATTGAAGTTTATATGAGTCACTTTGGTTTATTAAAGGATATTGAAAGTCAGAAATCAACCATCTAATATCGGTTAAGTTTTTCAGGTATTTATATTGCTACGAACCCACCGCGCGGGTAGTCGCGAGCGTGTTAGCTATTTACAATCTGCGTTTCTTATGTGAACATTTTAAATAAGGCCGACATGCCTGTAAGTTTTGTTCTCATAAGCCTCTTAAGGGTAACCGCGTACAACGATTTATCAATACCGAACACAGTTGTGAAAGGATGAGGCTTAGAGACTTACGCGAGCAAAACCTATAAGTGTAAGGCCGAGCTAACAAGATATCATACGTACAATTCGCGTGACAACGTGAACAAGCACATATTTTGAGAGAAAATTAACTGCAGATTGCCTACGAGTGCTGCCTGCAAGTGGCTACGATTACCCTGACTTTAGTCCAGTAAAAAGATTTTTCAAAAGTCTAATTTTACAAACGCATTAGAAAAAATATAATGCGGTGTTACCTATTACTGGTTATTAAGTACTTATAGTATTTTTTCGCAAATAGATATTTGATGAAAAATCGAATATACCACTTATTGTATAATTCTTGTTATGGACGATTATGGCAATATTATAATATCACCGACATATCGACTTCGGTGTCGGTACAGGATGAATTTCATATTCTTGTCATTATACTGACATTTAGACAATTACGTATGAAGGTTTTATGGGAGTATGCGCCCTTCTCTCATTTCCTTACACATAAAAGCTATATGATGTCAGCACGACATAATGTTCGAGCGCCCCTCCTCAGCGAACCCTCCTTTAAATGTTTGACAAAACAGACTTTTGTCACGTAACAAAAAGGCTGCAAAAGGGTTGTAGAAAACGTGGGGTCTGAGGGAAAAGATTTTGAAACGACTGACGCATTTACCAGCGAGACTTTTAGCCTATTTGTCTCTGAGCGTGTACCTTTTTTTGCTTCGCTACAAATAGCACGTAACAGTGCCAAGAAATTCAAAACACCACACACAATGTGCCATAATAAGGGCTTACATTTTCCATATACTAGTAACTACTAGTACTAGTGGTCACCCGTGGTCGAAATTCGGCCATAATAATTAATGTCAAAGACTATACTTCTATAATCACAGATTTCGCCAAGGCTATACTGTTAATTTGACTTGAACAAGAAAAAAAGTGTATTTACGCGTGTGTGTGTCAAATACATGATAGTGTTTGTAATGGTTTTTTAGTGATTAAGGGCCGCTTGCATAACGATCGCCTTTAAATAAAATTTAGTTAATCATATTAAACTGCCTAAATACGGGGGTGATTAACATTGACAGATCCTTAAACATATTTAGCGACACATTTTGCGTTTTGCAAGACGCTAATTGTATTTAAGGGTACTAAATGGGTTGTGTTTCTTAAATAAATTTAAGCAACGGTATCCAAGCGGCCCTTAATGTATTTTTTATGCATAATTTAAAAAAATATTAGCATCTGCACTCCTTCTCTATATAAACTATAAGTGTGCGAAATGTCATACTCTTCCGTCCGCGCAATTTTCGTAAAAAGGAGTACAAAGTTTTTTCTTCACGTATTAATATATAGATACCTCATTAGTTTAGTTCCTTAGACAAGTGGGGATAAACGCACTTATAATGAAGAGGAATTCTATTTACTGTTTTATGCGTTGTATTATCTTCCATGGTTTCACTTTTTGGTCCCAGCTGGATGATCAGCGGTGGTCCTTGTTGACTAGCATTATGCTGAGAGAGACTGGGTGTAATTTTAGGACTTATTTTATTTTTATTGTTTTTCTATTTAATTTATCTTTGTATTTTTGTCCTGAATATTTTCTTTCTTTCTCTTTATTTAAGAGTAGCTAAGCCCGATATTTCACTTGCGTGGTACTTGGGACTTTACGTATTTATAATATCTTTTGAACCCTAGAAGACATGGAAATTAAACATATACAAATACTTAAAACAAAATTCTTGTTTTAATCCCTAAAATTTTCCTTGAAATACGAGACAAACTGAAAAAAAATGTCCTAAATTCGATTATCTATATCATAGAAAACATTAAAGACATGAAACTTTTTGCAGTCTAGATTACCAGAGAGGCAGCATGAAAAAAGTTTCTTTGTGCTGTCGTTTCGAGGATTCTGCGACGAACATAGGAAACATTTCGTTTCGGAAAATCTTATCGTACCCGAGAGGATTTGAAGTGGAAGCGGGCGAAGCTGCAGGAAAGCCTTGGTAGTTAAATACACGTAAAGGCAATACGATGTAGACGTAACTTTAGTACCCCAAAAGAAATTACTGAGCAAATAGATTGACGCGTTTTACTGCCGGCGCCGTACAAGGTCGGGTTCAAAGTATTGTATGTCAAGTCGATAGTTGGTAAACATTGTAAATTCTTCAGAATCCTCAAGGATCTTGAAAATTCTCTACAGAATAGAGAAAAGACAAATTGAAAAGTAATAATAGTCTATAAATACAAATAACATATTATTACGTCTGTTTCCCATGAGGGTAGGCAGAGAGTTTTAACCGCTTCACAAGATTTCGATTACTTCATGGCCGGTTCCTATATCTTACCGACTGTTCATTTGCCTTACCATCGGTTAACATTTAACATCAGCTCAATAAAAGTAATTTCAAAATTCAACCAATGGTACATACATACATACATACATAACTTCACGCCAGTTCCCTCGCGGGGTAGGCACGAACAACAGAGTGCCATTTAGGCTTATTCTTACACACCTCACTTGCCTCTTTGACATTCATAACTCTTGTCATGCAAGCTCGTCTGTTCTTAAGGCTCCTGACATCACCTTCTGCTAGTACACGATCAATTTGATCATGGAAGGTGTGTCGTGTCAACCAATGGTAAGGCAAGTAAATGAATAGGAAGATACAGGAACCGGCCATTAATGGTACACTACAAACTGCCAAGCCCCTTTTAGTTGAGCCGATATTAGACGGATCATTTCTGTCTTTCAATATGAATAAAATATCAACCAAGGTTATCCATATGAAGATAAACTTTAGTCATCCACAAAAGAATACAATTATAAAAACCCACAACCAGGCGGTAGGGCATTTGCTCGTCTGGATGTCTACCACCCCTCGTCTAGTGTATGCCGCCATAACAACCTTGAGTTATATTTCGGCTACGGTTCCAGTCGCCCTTTAGATAGCGGCAGCACATTGGTAGTGTTAGGTGTTGCAAACGTCTATAGACGATGGTAACCTCTTTCCATCAGGTGGGCCATCTGCCTGTCTTCTGGACTCATGCAATAAAAATGTGATATTGCATGATGAGATAGTGCAGCCTTAATAGAATGAAAAATTAAAAAAGAGTTTATGACTATAACGCCCGCAAGCAAATGGAACGGGAAAATTGGTGGTCGTGAACGTGGTCGTTGTGAGTCTCTTGTGGAACGTAGTCTTCATAACACATATACTTAAAGTGTAGCCAATGATTGCAAGAAAATATTTAAAAATCTACCTACCTTTGATCGGTGGTAACTTGACTAGCTCCTGGTTATGATTGTGCACATTGAACCTGCTGGAGCCGTGCCTTCGGGGCTGGCCGTTCCACCCGGGGGGCCGGGGTCCGTCCGCGCTGCGGGGGACGATCGCCGCTGGGGGAGGGGGGCCAGTCGCCAACGATGACACGTGCTTCTCTGGACGACTCTGGAATTAAAACGAATATACGTGTTAAGAGTCGCGAGACTCGAATTAAAATGCCGGTAGAATTACTATAGAGTTTATTAGAATTATACAAACACGTTTATACGTGTGTTATCACAGGTACAAATATAACCGAACACGACAAGTCCAAACGTAATGCAGAAGGTCGTAATTCCATAAAACGCGCAAAGTCCGTCACTAAAAGTTTCCCGATTGCAGTACACACGTCTTGCTTCGCTCGTGGTTATCGCTCGACTGCATCGTCCCTCCATCGGGCAATAGCTTTATACTGCACAGATGCAATATGTCCGTCCGGCCGCGTGGACTAAATTTCCTAGAATCAGTTTGTATTTTAAATCCGACACACCTGGCTAATGCGTCGACCGCAACGGCCATAAACGAGTAATAAACGAGTACAATAAAACAATGGACTGTTCTTTAAAATAATTAGTAAACGCATGCCAATAAATAAGTAAACAAAAGAAGTCCAAATGCCGAAAGGTAATAAAATATGTTTTTACAGGTATGCAGGTGTGAATTTGTTTTTGTCGGCGTCTAGGTTGTAACAATAGAGACGAATTAGTTAACGGTTGGTTCCTATCTGTTACTATTAATTCATTTGCCTGCCATCGGTTGAATTTTGACATTACTTGTCCATACTGGAAAGTAGCCGAAACGTCGAAATAAAAATAAAACAATGCCGCGCTTAAACCCGTTAAAACGAAGTTTTAACTAATTTAGCATTTTTTATTTTAACATTGCTCGTGTAAGCTTATGTCAAAATTTAACCGATAGTAAGGCAGTTAATAAGATATAGGAACGGGTCATAAGAGTGTTGCACCGTCTAATATCAGCATTAAATGGATCTACTAAATTGAATCAGTCTGGGTGAAGGGCGTAGAACTGAAAGGACAAGACGACATTCAATGACTCATTTTTATGTTTACATAAGTCACTTTGGTTGCTTTATCCAAATTGAAAGATAGAAATAAACAGTCTTATATTGGCTTACGTTAATGGTCGAGTTTCATTCAACATTCTTCTTTCATAATGCAGCAAAACATTTCAGTTACTAGATAACATATCCCATTGGGAAACGGCTGACAAAAACCTACTTATGTAATAATATCAATCTGAAATCACAAAATGATAAGTCAAAATAGTAACTGGGCGATGATGACGAGAAAACAATGATTTACACGTTGTCCCTAATCACTATGGTATTATTACAAGCCGCAATATATTTAACAATGAACATTACACATATTTTCATGCCATTATCTGTGCAACGTCATTGATTTATTTTAGAACTGGGTGTAATTTTCTATTTTATTATTTATACGTATGAGCAGCGCGTAGAGGTTTGAAGATGACCAACCCTCCTCATATACTTCCAAATAGAACTAGAAGACGAGTCAAAGTCGTTGAAGTAGGAAAGTGGTGATTGGCAAAGCAACTGGGGCGCGGATCATACACGTTTATTAATTTATATACATGTATCCGCCACTTCTTCGTGCATAATATGGACATTCTTTTGGTGGTATAGATGGAAGATGGAAGAGAAACGAATTGTTTGTACAACAAAAAAGATATAATTTTAATTTTTGTAATACAGTTTTATTGACACAGTTAGTTGGAAATAGTCAATTTTATATTTAACACAAACCAGCCTGTGATGAACTAAAAAGTTTTCAATACTTCCCCTCAAACATCATAAAATATAATTATGATGGATTATCTTCCCTGCATATATAATCCAGACGTACAGCGTTCCTAGCTATACAGCCACAGAAATAATGCCATGCCCAAATGTTTATGTGTTTAGTACGGCTATGCACTACAGGGTTATATTCTAGATTGATCCGCGTCCGATTATAAGCCTCGTCGAAAGGCTTTTGTGCGACGACCGCGTAACGTCCTGACGGACAGAGTCGACGTTATTACGAAACGGCTGGCCCGGATCAGTCCGCCCACGGTTAGAACAGTAGGCTGGCAGGCACCGACAGACAGACACAGACGGCGGCGTCTCAGACGCCGCCAATCAAGATCACTCCACGTCCCCGCGAGGGACGCTAGGAGACATAGCTCACCCCACAGGATAGACTAGGCGTGTTGCTGGGAAGTTTCTTTCGCCGTTTCTTCTCTCCCAGCCATAACACGTTGCGAAACAGCAGTAAGATAGCGTAGGCCACCGCAAACCACCGATCCCGGCCCGCCGTGATCCTTCCCTTCGGGCTTTATATTACCCGTCGCCCGTTCTCAATTAGTATTTTGTGTCGCCCTATGGTGGGCATCATTAAATTCATTCCCAATTCATGGCAACTGTTCAGCCGAGATAAAACTCCTTAGGGAGCTCCCTCGAGCAAGTTGCCCCCCCGGGCTCGAGCGCCTTCGCTTCGCGAAGGCACTCGCCCCAAAGACCCCGGTAAAGTTGTAAGGTCTTCGGACCAACAACATAAAGTCAAGTCCAATAAAAAAAAAAAAACTAGATTGATAGCAATTTGGTTATCAACACATACAAATAGACAGATCATAACCTCTTACAAACGAATTTAGCTGCCGCAAGTGTACAGCCTCTTTAGTTGTCTCTGGCAACGCGACGTGCCCGGCTTCAGTCGACGACAGTGCAACAAGCGTTTATTTCCGGCATTTCGAACTGATCAGACAGCTTTACCGCCATTTTATTGTATGCGACATTTGTACCTAAGTATATTTTTTGTTGCAAAAGGCATTTTAAAACTATTATTTAGTTTTAAGAATTTCAATTTTTGATTCAATACAGTCTAATCTAACTAAAACTGAAAGTTCTAAAACACAATAATAATTTGAAATGCCTTTTGCAACAAAAAATATACCTAGGTACAAATGTTGCTCACTATAAAATGGAGGTAAAGGCTCGTTATGTTTTAATTCCTAAAACTAATTGAAATCCCATCATCACAACAACAATAAACAAAAATTCTTGAAACCGACCAATTAACATTTAGGTATCGTAGAAATAGCTGTTTTCATTTCAATTTTGGCATTTAATTTAAAATCACAGACATAAACTTACAATATATTAGTATAAATTTACTAAATTATATAAGTACAATTATGTTCTCCATCTTTTAGGTACTTGAAAAATTCTGTTAGGTGAAAAGCTCACTTCAACGAGAAAAACTTTTCCTCGTGTTTTTTTATTTCCAGAGAAATGCACTCTCTGTGTCCAAATCGTATCCTATTTAATTTAAACGAATTGAAATACTCCGAGTGCAACGCGGACAAATACATCATAAATGTGATGCTTAATTATAATTTATATAATCAATTGTAACAATAGACCGAAACAAGGAATTCAAATTAAACGGTAAATCAAATTCCAAGGTCTGAGGACAGAGTCTACAGAAATATTTTCGAAGGCAATCATTAATATTCAATTGTGAGACATCGATGTCATCGATTTTACGACAGCACATTATTGATTTAAGGAATTGTGCTTTTGCGATATTTTTAGAATTCGTATAAAACTGGCTTAGGAAACTATGTCAATGTTTGTTATGTTCATATCTGACGGCATAAGAAGTTCAATAACCTACTTAGTAGCCGCACGCGGAAGGTTTGCCGAAGAGCACCCTTCAAGCCTTCTACGATCGTGTACAGCACTCGTTATTCGGAGTAGTAATTAGATGATCTTATAAAGTACTGTATATCAACAATAACAAAAACATTATCTATGATATACACAGAGAAGCCTGCATCTGCTGCACACTTCATGGCCCTGCAATTCCGTTTGTAAAATCCATAGCCCGGGTTGTCTGGAAGAGATCGCTCTAAAGCGATAAGGCCGCCCGTTGTTCCTGACTCTACTGTTTAATATGACTACTGTAAGATGTTGATTTAATGCGTATGTATAATAACAGCCCATAAATGTCGCAATGCTGGGTTCGGGCCTCCCATTATAAGGGGGGGAACGGACAGTATACCCGCCACGCTAGTCCAAAGCGGCTGTGCAGGTTTAACACATCGGTTATCTCGATGTACAGGTTGCATCACAATGTTTTCCTTCACCGTTGTTAGCACGTGGTAATTGTAACAATATGCACACTAGGTCAGAAAACTGTCTAATTGGTGCATGCGTTCCGGCCAGGATCGAACCCGCGCCCTTTGACTTTGGGACGCGTACGCTAGCCATTACGCTACCACGACTACAATTAATGTGTATGTGGTGAACAATAAAGCTTTTGCTATCTATCTATATATCCTTAACATAACAGACAAACTGCAAAAGTCGCCTACACTGATAAGGTCACGTTTTACCTAAAGCGACTAGATAACTTGGAAACAAATCTCTAGCTATGCTGCCTCCGACAGGTCCCGGTAGAATGTATATGCGCAACCAACAATGGCTTGATGTCGCACAGAATGACATGCTTGCTAATTTCTCACGATATGTGATGCCGAAGACAGCGCGAAATGGACAATAAAATGCTGAAAAGCGTTCCGAAGCGAACGCTCCAAATGCAACAGATATTTAACGCTAGGACGATAATGAAGATCAAAACGTAGACCAAAGAGATGGATGGACTGTGTGAAGGATGACAAGATGATTTGTGGTGTGACAGAGTACGTATGCCAGAATAGAAAAGTATGGACGGAAAAGACATTATGTCGAACCCTAAACATTCTAGAAAGGCGAAAGAAAAGAGGGAGATCGACTTTGAAGATCTCCTCATTAATAAGCGAATTGATTTAATTGTATAAGCCAACCGCAATTTTTATTATATCGCGATTTCATCCATAGAGATCCAGACGGATGGACATGACGATTTTATAATGGTTCTGCTTTTGCTAAATTATGTACGGAGTCCTAAAATACAGTGTATAATCATTATTACCTCGCATAAAACAATTGTCATAACACCACAAGGGCGTTTTTGTTTTTCACATAACGGGTGTCGATGGCAATCTGTGTAAATATACCCACTTAACATTTATAATACTACTTACACCGTTCATAGCTTAAGTAATTTAAAGCTTAAATAATGATACTCCTCCGTCCCTAGTGCGATATCACATATTTTGCACTTTTACATCGAGAAACTATTAATTAAAACAGCAATTTCGTAATTAGCTCAAATATATTAGATTTTGAAATGTGACGTCATAAAATGTAGGACCCCCTCCCACTCCTTGTTACATTTCGTTGACCCCGTCCCACCCTTAACGTGTGACGTAATTATAGATGGTCCCGAAGTATCTCAGTTGTTTCTACTGTCAAGTACCCAATTTCATAAAGGTTCCCTCCCCGTTTTTGAACTAAAACTTCTATATAGACGGGGGATTATTAGGAGTATCAGGATTTTTTCTATCACGAAAAAGCGTTACGGCCGCCTGGAGGGGTAGAAGGTATATCGCGTGGTGAGAGGCGGCATCATTTTAGAATACACTATGGATGGTTTTTTTTGGTTCCGAATCGAATTCAGTTTTTTCGTTTGATAAAATAAAATATTTTTAAATAAAAAAGGTATTCATTACAATGTACCTAACCTAACCTAACCAAATCATAATTTGCAGTAAACCTGCAAAAAATCGAAATGTGTGATGGGACACATAGTAGAAGTGAAACTTCAACGGACAAGTGGCCAAACGAATCGCAACAAAATTTTTAATTGAATTTTTACGGGCAGATTGTTAATGTACTTGTCTAATTTGAAAACCTGCCCGTAAAACTTCAAGTAAAATTTTGTTGCCATTCGTTTTTCCAGTTCTCCGTTATCATTCGTTTTTCCATTTGTCTGTTGCGATACGTTTTTCCATTTGTTCGTTGAAGTTTCACTTCTACTATGTGTCCCAGCACATTTCGATTTTTGTCAAAATACAATAGTTACGGAACTCTAAAAAATCAACGATAGAGGCTCTTGAATATTCAGAACTGAGATTAAAATCATTCGCACACTTATAAACCTTGTAAAGGATTAACTCGCACTAAAAACTCGCCAACCGAGTTTTCCAAACTAGAATACATACATGGGAATTGCATTCATGTGTCAAGAACGGTGAGTTATTCGTTATACCTTTATTTGTGAAGAAATAAAACTACGCTACCTTTATGAAGATACTAGAAATTTCCACAAGACTACTAGCACTTACAGAACCTTTGGGTCTGTATTGTTATTATGGATTTTTTTCATACACCATTATACAATGCCGCCCAGGCACAAGTGACCGCCCGCCCGGGTTATTCTGGATATTGATGAAAAATAATCGAACACAAAAGTTAAACAGGGGGGTCTATCTCTAATATTTTTCATGTTATTAATTTTTTGAAGTTTTGAGTACAGTTTTTATCACATCTCCGATGTTATTGGCTCAATTTCGACTCTGTTGGTTATTTGTAAAAGCTATTAGTTATTTTATTTGATTAGTTAACAATTTTAATCACAACTTATTGATTAATAAAAAAAAAACATTGAATTAAAGACAGCTTTTTCAAAAAAATATAGTTTTTTTTAAACCAAGTGTAAGTCCATAAAATTCCGCACTATGGCAGTGTTTTTATTCATTATTAATAATCTATTGCATAACAGCTACAAATTCGCAAACAGGAACCTTCCGACGATTCATACGGTGTGTTCAGATTGCCGTTTTCTGTATCTAGCTCACCCAGCAGCCTAGCAACACCCTTTCTTCTCTTAAGGCCTCTTGTTTACGGGAAGGTTTCTTAACAGTACAGGATATTAGCCGCATTATAAAATGATCTTCAGGGTTTGTATATGACACAACAAACCCTTTGTTTGTACATTTTAAAACAAATGCAGCATTCGTCGCTGTTAAGTAAATATATGCCGCCCTAAAAACACATATTCAAAAGTCGCAATATTGCAACAGTGTCGTATGAAAGGCTGAAGACCCATCCGATGAAAAGTGTTAACCGTCGCTTATGGACAGTTGTAACTCAATTTTTTTTAATAACTGACCATAAGCTGTGGGGGAAGACTGGAACGTGGCCACTAATGCCGGAAAACCACTCAAGATTATTATTTAGTTACCTCAATATTTTTTTAAATAAGGATTATTCAAACGAAGAAATTAGTGACGATATATATAAAGTATCAGCATATTGTGTAAAATTCGGCGAAACTTAGGTAGTGAATTGGCAAATTTATCTATATATTCGTGGAATGGGTAAAGTACTGCTTAAGACATTCTTGCGCAAATGCGTACGAGCAGTAATTTAGTTAGCAGGCACTCTGAAGGCGACCCTTCACATAATGTCAGCCCTAAAAACAGCTTCAACTATTGGAATATAACATCCTTCAATACAACAGATCCTTCTTCTCAGCGAACTTAACCTATATATAATAATGTACTTGATAAGGTTTTTCTCTTTTGACGTCTCACGTCGATAGAAAAAAAACTTATCAAGCAAATAAAGCCGGCGATGTCTTGTTAATTATGTTTATTGGCTTTGTTTGTAAGGAATCGTTACGTAACAAAGGACGGATGTTCGAAGGCTGCCCATTGAATGGTTCAGATTATAATTTACACAACAAATGTACAATATTGTACATTTATTAAAGAAGTGTAATAAATTAATAGATATAGGCCATTTATATAAAACATCTGATAGTGGAGGGCAAGTGAAAAATGGTGATGTCAGCGGAATAAAGTAAAAACCACGAGTTTATAATCATCTAACTCACATACCTACATAAATCCATACATATTAGCTCTATCTCTCTCATACATACACAAAACACGGTCACAGAATACTTACATTTTTCTTTTATTTTTCTTTTTAATAATTGTCTGTATTAGTTACTATCCAAGTTTATTTAAAGTTAATCATAGGAATCACTCTATGGCTACCAACAATGGTAGCCATAGAGTGACGCCGGAGGTCACGCGTCCCCCCAGCAGTGAATGTGAGGCTAGGGGCCACCGCCTGTCAGGGTATGTGGAGTTAGTCGAGCTTCCGCGCTCCCCTAGATCTGTCATAACCTTAAACCCTTAAAAACTGTAAAAACCTCTCGTTGTTCCTTCCTTCATGAAGGAAGGAACAACGAGAGGTTTTTATGGGTATCCCTAACTCGAGTGGCAATAGTACTTTTTTGGGAGTACTAGTGCCACCCCAATGTGCCGAAACCCGCAGGCCCCGCCGTATTTTCGTCGACGGCGGTTAGTACTCCGCGGACTTCCCCTTGTTAAAAAAATGGTAGGCATCCCATGGAGCACCTGTTTTGTTGTGATGAGAAAAATAAATGAAGTTTAGTAAAAGTTTTTTTTACTCTAACTAGCCAGAATATAAACCGTCGATAGATTGTGAAAGGATCTTAAATAATAAAACAACGTTTTAACGGTTTTAAGCGCGGTAAGTTATTTGATTTTTATTATTCCGACGTTTCAGCCACGTTTCAGTAGCCGTGATCACGGAAGACAAAGATGTCAAAGTGTCAATTAGTATTGTTAAAGTTTTATTTAGCCTACCGCCAACATGTTCATTTTGACTATTTAGTTTTAATTTTGTTTATGGTTATTATATACTCTATGGGAGCCTAGTCTAATTTACCACCGCTTCGCAACATGTTGTGGCTTAAAAAGAAGAAGCGGCGCAAGAAACTCTTCAGCAAACATGCCTAGCTCTAATCTTAATATATATAAATTACGTGTCACGTTGTTTGTCCGCGATAGACTCCTAAACTACTTGACCGATTTTAATCAAATTTGCATACCGTGTGCAGTTTGATCCAACTTGAAAGATAGGATAGCTTACAACCGTTGGAACTGGTAGGTGGCGCTGAGATCGGGTTCTAAATTTTATTTATTCAGGGCAGAACAACGTCTGCCGGGACAGCTAGTAATTTTATATAACATTAAGATCGATGGGAGGTAAAATAAAAAGAAATTGTCAATCAAGCTGGTTTGTGTTCCGATGTACGCAGAAAGAGCTCACAGTGTCTTGAGGTCTGGCAGTTGGTTTTGCAGGGTTTGAGTCTTAAGTTTTAATGATCGGATCCCAAACAGGTGGTACTTGCCAACCATCTTCTCATTGAAATTTGGATCAAGGATCGAGAGGATCATAAACTTCAGTTACAACGTATCGTAGCTACGTAAGCGCTAATCAATTTGAGAAAACAAATCTCGACTAATTGTGTTACAGCCGTAAACAAAAAATAAGTCATCAAGTGATAATCATGTAGAGTATTAAAAATCTAAGTAGGTCATAACGATATTATAATACCTTGTACTTGTATTAATCCTTTAAGAAAAAAAATGATTTAATCGAGCTATAGCAGTACTATAATATACTCAATTTAAGACCTTGAAAAAAAGTGAAATAAGGTTTTAATGGGTATAAGCGAGATTAATTTGTTTTTTTTCATTGTATCGACTAATCAATAATACCCAAAAGGACTATGTTAACTGAAAAAAAAATCATCCCTCTTAGTTACTTGTAAGAGGCCTATCCATTATTTTTTTTATTTTTTTTTATGTGATTTCAATATATCTTGCATGCACATTTCCGTAAAATTTTATTCATTTAGATCTAGTAATTTCTGAGAATAATGACAGGACATAGAAAAATGACGATTTATGCCGGCCGGTTCCTATATCTTACTATGCATTCACTTGCCATACCATCGGTTGTATTTTGACATTACTTGTATGGAGCTCATGTCAAATTTTAACCGATAGTAAGGCAAATCAGCGGTTGGTAAGATGTAGGAACCCGCGGTTAATAAAGGTTCAGTTTTTGACAGAGTCGTGATAGCGTAATGGCTAGCGCACGCGTCCCACACTCAAAGGGCGTGGGTTCGATTCTGACCGGAACGCATCCACTACTTAGGCAGTTTCTGACCTAATGTGCATATTGTTACAATTACCACGTCCAACAGCGGTGAAGGAAAACATCGTGATGAAACCTGCACATCGAGATAACCGATGATGTGTCAAACCTGGCAAGCCCCCTTGGACAAGCGTGGCGGGTATATTATCCGTTCCCCCATGATGGGAGGCCCGAGCCCAACAGTGGGACATTTATGGGCTGATATTATTAAGTTGAGCAAAAATGGCAAAATTTTACACTAGTATTACTTCTCTGCTAGTATAGATTTTTTTCATTTCATCCTGTAATACATAAAGGAAAAACTTTCCAATAGACCATCTGATGCAGATTCTCAATACAAAATCATCTTTCGTCGATTAAAAAACCTATTGATTTACATTCTTCTATATTGTAACGCATCAAGCGGTGTTAAATAATGTTTTCTTATCCGTGAAGTATATCGTAAAAACGTGAATGTTGCGGATATCTTTATATACCGCTAGAAAACAGATGTCGGAGCGTCATGACCACGTTTGTTTAACATTCAATGCAAAAATTTAAAACATAAAAATGGAAAGTTTTGCGGCCGAGATATTTTATATAAATTCTTCGATCCGTCTATGGTTTTATACAGTTACTGATTTTTATATAGTTCGGCTTTAATATTAACTAGTGCCCCGTGGTAGAAATTCGACCATAATATTTTGTTGTCAAATACTTATACTTCTATAATCACAGATTAGAAGGCTACTACACTGTTAATTTGACTTTACACATAACATAAACAAAGGAGTATATATGCGTGTGTGTGTCAAATACATGATAGTGTGTGAAATGTTTTTTATTGATTTAATTTATTATTCATGCATAATTTTAAAACAATATTAGTATTCTGCACTCCTTCTCTATATAAACTATAAGTGTGCGAAATGTCATACTCCTCCGTCCGCGCAATTTTCGTACAAAGTTTTTGCTTCACGTATTAATTATATCGATGACGTGAAGTCTGTCTTTCAATTTTGATGATGATGATCTGTTTTTAAGTAGCCTTTTTTATTGCAAAGCTGGCACACAGGCAGGCGTCCCAGCTCATAGAAAGTGGTTACCGTCGCCTATAGACGTTTGCAACACCAATTGCGAAACCAACGCTTTGCCAGCCTAGAATCGGATAGGGGGACGAGATAGATGGATCGGAAATGAAATATAATAATAATAATCATCTGGAGACAAACACACATATTGCATATCCCCAACTTAGGCAAGTGACGCTTGTGTTATGGTTAATATACACCCGACTACTCTGGGGCCGATCCTAGACACCCAGACCAATAGGGGCCTTCCATAAATTACGTCACATCTTTATGGGTCGACGAAGGGCGCGTTCCTTTAGTAATTAGTATCTCACAACGACCAAAACGCTCCGTCTGCCGTTCCACAAGGCGACCGCGGTCGTGGCAAAACCATCACTAATGACGTCATGATTTCCGCTCACGCAGCGCTCACAACGACCCATGCCAAGAGGTGGGTCGAATAACATGTTTCATTTGAATTTACGATAGAGACGGCAGGCAAGTGGAACGGGAAAAATCGCGGTCGTGAATGTGGTTGTGAGTCTCATGTGGAACGTAGCCGAAGTGTGACATTGTGTGACGAGGGGTGGAGGGTCCTATATTTCGTGACGTCACGTTTCAAAATCTAACATATTTAAAGTTTACAACACAAAATTTGAACTATTAACGAAAAACTTCAAAATATTTCCAACTCGAAATAATAAAATGTAAAGTTGCAAAATTATGAAATTCGGGTTACATAGTTTGTAGACGACCCCACAGTAAATAAGGGAGAAAATTTGTTTCCGAAATTTCACCATGCCAGGAATCGAATCCGAAACCTCTGTATTGCAATGAGTTAGGTCGGCAAAAGCTTAGCCCGCTCAACCATTTCCGTCCGGGCTGGAGGTGAATGCGCGAACGAGCCCACAGCCCGGACGAAGGATGCTCGAGAGTCGGACAGGGGTTTTAGTGGGTATCCCTAACCGTGGCATGGCAATAGCACTTAACACGTGAGGTGCTAGTACCACCCCGACCTGGCGAATCGCATACACGGGCCGCGACGTTTCCCCCTCGCAGGGCTTATGGTCCTCATACGGATTTCGCCTGTATAAAAAAGCCCGCTCAACCACAGAGGCCGTCAATGGTAAGGGATATAGAAAATTCTAATTTCAACACAGTGAACTAAGTGAGTAACACAGTAACCCATTTGCCATATAGCAAGCAGCATACAACTTTAAGTTATGAATATTAAAATTTCAAACTTAAGCAATTACATCGCCTAAATTATCAAATTCAAGGGCATTATTGGCACATTTCAACAATATTTTTTAATTATTTTTATTTATAAATTAATAAAAAAATTAATTAAAAAATTGCCAAACATGATCACTCTCGTTACAATATATATTTATTTCAATAATTCATTCAATTGTATGTATAAAAATGTTCGACTTTAAATAGAACCTAAATAATAAAAACAAAAGAAAAATAGTATTTTAACAAAACAAACAAAACTAAAAATAAAAACTCCTTTTTATAAAATCGCAGAGCTCAATCTGGTAGATCTATGCATTTCATTTAGCAAATGCATATTCCGTGTTCGCGTGAACGTACGGAGTCACTTACTTAGTTGGTAAAACAGCATCATTAAAACAAGAAATAACTGCTGATAAACACGAATACACAAGGTAGGTAACATGCCGTCAAATACATGTTACTAAACAAGTAAAACATTTTGATTGACGTTCAAATATGCGGTTCATAACAGTGAAAGACTCCAAGCGAGGTACACACTCTGTTTATACATACGTGTTCTTTTATGCTTCAACAGATGTAATTGTTTTTTTTTTTAATATCTAAGTCATCCTTATGATCGGCAGACAAATACACACATCCCTAAGCTAAACAGTCACTCTATCCATAACACGGATTACAACAGATCACTCTGGGACCAACTCGAGACACCCAGACCATAATATTCACCAGGTGGTAGGGTATATGCCCGACTGGATGGGTACCACCCCTGGTCTAGAGTATGCCGCCATAACAACCTTAATTTGTGTTCCGGCATTAGTGACCTGGTTCCAGTCTCCCTTAAGAGAACAGAAGCGCATTTGTAACACCTTTGGTGTTGCAAATGTTCATAAGCGATGGTAACCGCTTTCCATCAAGTCAACTGTCTGCCTGTCTGCTGAACTCATGCAATAAAAATAATAATTCGTTTACGAAATTTATCATGACAGGAACCAACTCTGTATTCCAGTAAGCTAAGCGGCTAAAGGCATAGGTCGATTCCTATATGTTGCCGACCGATCATTTGCCTTGGTACTATCGGTTAAAATTTTAATAATTTCAGTAACGTGCAAATTCAACCGATGGGTAAGAAAATGAATGAATAGTAAGATATAGGAACCTGCTATTAGACCATTCGATCATAGAGGACTTCTCATTACATAGTTGTATAATCGACACACATATATAAACACTAGGTTACGCCCGCGACTTCATTTACGCTTGATTTGAAATTCCGCCGTAATTCCCGGGACACAAACTACCGCAGCATTAGAAGAGAATGTAAGTAATGTAAGACAAATGACGTCGTTTCTATGTCAAAACGACAGCGCTCGCCATTTTTGGTGCCGCCGTTGCAATACACTTAGAAACTCGACCTCAATACAACGCGAACGAAGTTCCGTAGTCACTACTACTGATAACTATTGAATTGTGTTTTCCGATTTATATTATTAACATAAATACGATCTTACCGTTACCGGCGAGCGATTGCGTCGCCTCCGAAACATGGAAGATATTGAGTGACTGTTCAGGTTCGCACTCGAAGCTGATGACACTAACATCTTCTAGAACACACTCACTTGCACTTCATTAAACTGATATACACTTCACTTTGTCTATTAACAAAATCGCACGACACTTCACCGACGCTGCACAGACAAGTAATGTTCAATTTTCGTGAAATGATTCAGACCAAAAGCTGTGTGCATGTAAACTAGAGTAGGAAAAAACAATGGTACAATGAATGTGAACAGAACAAAACTTTTACTATTATGCCACATTAGAAGTTTCACTGCAATACTTGCGCCGGCGCAGCAACCATCGACCTGTATTTGGCAAAAGACCTATCACTTTTCTTCGATTCGCCAAAACATATATGCGACGAACTTTCTCCGAGTTCAAAGTGACGTCATCATACATACAGACGTACACCGGCACGATTTTGATCGAGAATCTATGAGAATCTAACACGATTTTAACCGAGTGTAGGTTAACGATCAATAAAACAGTATATTAAGCTAGATTTACGCTGGAGCCATTCGCACAATTTCGTTCGCTTAAACTGTGGATCCGCGTATTCCGTCTATCTCATTTTCAAGAATATAAATTATCCTAAAGTTAAGTCCTGGTTGCGTTGAGAATACCTATCCTGATAGGAGCCTGGGGTTCGCTTTCCTATATTTACTTTACCACTCACACGGTCCCCGTCATCTCTTATTTTACCTGTAATATGTGCTCTCATGATTGGACCATTTATAATACACGACATCAAGCCAGCATTTCTAGGGCGTCCCCATTCTACCGATATCCACATCCCCAAGTAAAACGTAGGAAACTTTTTTGCTGTTTGTCTGATATGTTACGGACAAGATAGGCTACCAAGAACGTAGGAGTTTCTAGCGCAGTGTTGCCGCGAGACTAGACATCCACTACAGCATATTCATCTCCGTAACCACGCAACTTTTGCCATATCGCTCAAGTATAGACCGTTTTTCATTGACATAAAAATGGATCGGCTTAACGAATGGTAATGATACTCGTAGTATATTGTTCACCTTTCATTATAATCTGCTTCTTCCTAAGGCCAAGAACAACACACACACATCCAAACATACGCCTAAACCAATTCACTTTTACATTTATAAATACATTATACTAGTACTGATGAAAAAAAATTGTGATGGTTAATTTTGAAGATATCAGAACAATCTAGAATAAAAAGTTGATTTGAACCAGCTAAAAGAAAACGAATATTTAACAAGGCAAATGTAAACTTCAATTTCCAATTATGAATAGAGAAGTTTTATTTAAACAGGGAACCCGATTGCCGGACCATTACAAGGCCTCCATGTCACTTTTTTTTATAACGGCGCAGCGGGGGAATGTTTTTGCGCATCCTCTCGAACCACCGGGAATGATCTACTAGGGGAGGGGCAAATGGAGCTCCCAGGGGCCGGTTCTGCACACAACTTCCGTCAGGAAGGAGTTGTGAGATGCCGGCCACCAGATTCCTCCTAAACCAACCAGCGTCCCTCCGCGTCTTTGTGAAACGCCACGATGTATATCGTGAACAGTTCGCCGCGATGCCTCCTAGCCTCTGAGAACGGGGCACGTCACGTCTCTGTGGGAAGAGATAGCAACCTAGTCCTGCACGTCCCTGTGGAAACGGTGTGCGTAGCGGCATCTTCGACCCCCTGTTCACGGTCAGCCTGCTCCCTAAGTGTCTCTGCCACCTCCTTCTGCAGCATGACATCCACACAGAAAGAGGGCACCGCTCGCTATCTTGTCCCGCTGCGCAACGAGAAGGCCTCAAGTCGTCACTCGAGCAATCTTATCGTAGAACCTCACAAATCTCCTAAACTAACTCATACGACATCTAAAAAGTATTTCACCGCCAACTTCAGGTGTATTAAAAACAAACGTGACATCATATACGTTTAAAATGAGCCAAAAGTATGGAGTAAATCACTGTGTAATGCCACTAATGTTTGTACTGGACTTACATCTTAATTTAAGAGGTTTACGGGCATAAATTAAATAAACACGTGTGCACTTGATATCGCGATAAGTTTTACTCGTGTTTTTTGTTTTATTTTTAATATATTTTTAACAAGACGCGTTCACTTCAAATGATGTACAATGATAAACTGTTGGCGCCATAGTAATTAGATTACTGAAAGCGTTTGTCGAATTACAAATGGTTTCCTACAATTATAATCGGATTGGTGCAATAGTATGAAAACGATTGTTACGTTAATATTAACAAAGACGACCCAGCCTTGTATTAAGTATGCAGGAATCGAGTTTATTATTGCTGTAATCGATTAATTAATTAACTACATAATTAAGGTGATAAAACTTTGTATAAAAATACCTTCAAGAATTTTAATCTATACTGATATATACTAAAAGTGAAATTTAGTTTATTTCTTATTCACGATCTTGAGAATAAAGCAATTATGATGAAAATAATTTGCATTTTCGAAAATGGGATAAACATACATACATAACTTCACGCCAGTTCCCTTGCAGGCACGATCAACAGAGCGCCATTTAGACCCATTCTTACACACCTCACTTGCTTCTTTGACATTCATAACTCTTGTCATGCACGCTCGTCTGTTCTTAAGGCTCCTGACATCACCCTCTGCTACTACACGATCAATTTGTTCATGGAAGGTGTGTCGTGGCTTTCCACGACTTCTGCATCCATCCACTTTTGCATTGTATATCTGTTTAGTCATTCTTTCGTCAAGCATTCTTTTCACATGCCCGAACCATCGGAGCATTCCTTTCCTTACCTTCACCCCGACACTTTCTTTCAGACCAACTCTCTTTCTTACTTCGGTATTACGAACGCGGTCCGCGAGCGTGACTCCGCAGATTTTGCGCAGTGCTCGCATCTCAACCGCGTTTACTCTACTTTCATGCTCTCTCTTCCATACCCAACTCTCGCATCCATGCGTGAGCGTAGGTACCAGCACCGCGTTGTGTATGGCGAGCTGGGCCTTCTGGCTGAGGTTCTTAGCGCCTAGAAGTGGGATAAACATATTGTGGTAATTTTTATTTCAGAAATAGTAGAGTTTCTGCAGGTTACGGCAATGGGTTGTAGGCAATGCATCGGCTCCCTTAATGCTGCAAAGATGCATGGGCGACGGCGGTCACCACTTGCCATCAAATCAAAAGCGTTTGCCAGTTTACCTACAATAAAAAAATATACGTATCCAAATTGAAGCGAGCAAAGCCGCGTGGAAATCGCTAGTGTAATGCAATAACAAGATCATTATTTAACTTGACCATAGCAATGTTTAATTCAACAAATACTCTCCACGCTCTAGTAGTACAGAAAGTACAAATATTTAAAAACTAGAGAAAAAAATTCCCACAAATACTTAAGCAAGTCGCAAATCTAATTAAAAACAAAAATTATATTATTCATGAACACGTCTGTCGGTATTATAAAAATGGCGTAAAGATGTAGAGTTTAAAATAAACCAGATGACTTGCGCGGGCGCACGTACGTCATAGTTGCGGCGCACCCACGTAGAGCTATCGTAAACCAAACACTACATTACCAACATTCATACAATAATGCGCTTACATGTACAATAGTTATTTTTGGTGAACATAACAAAACTTGGTGCATGCATGCATGGTCGTTTGCGCCGGATCGGACTGGGCGTAACTACGTTCAAAGTCTCAGCCTTTCCTACATAAAAAGCGCGGGGCACAAGGGAGGAGGGTGGTTTTAGTGGGTAGTGGTTGTTGCCCGTGCACCTTCTCGGAGTCTCCACAGAAGCCGGTTGATTACTGTTTGGATTGCCCCTTAAATTAAGCGAAAAGCCTCCATGATCAACTATGGTCTAATCCTTTGCAAAGGACCCGGTATTGTGAGTAAATAGCATTTCCCCCGCCTAAAAAAAAATGCATGCATGGCCGTTTGTTATACTATAGAGAATTGCGACTGTATAATATAGCTATCAATAATAAATGTGTCAAAAGACTCGCGACGAAGTAAGTATCCATAGAACAACTGCTCCATTTCAAAACCTAGTAACTGACAATTGAAAATAAAGAAATTGTCTTATAAAAAGAACATTTATGCACTAGTTATCAATCAATGGTTGTTCGTTAGTCTCGCTAAAACACGAGAACGGCTGGACTGATTTGGCTAATTTTGGTTTTGTATTATTTGAGAAAGTCCAGGGAAGATTTAAAAGGTGAGTAAATATGAAAAAAATGCTTGAAATATAGTAAAAACAACAATTTCGCTTTCCCTTAGGATCTATTCCCACCTGTCAAACATTTGATGTTCGTCCCGTCGTTTAGAAATCAATTAAATTTAAAAGTCGTTCAGATATGAAATTAAATTTAAAAGTGAAGAATTTTTTCATTTTTTTAGTATTGAATGTCAAACGTTTGATGTTCGTTCCGGTTAAGTTTTGACCACATTTTTTACTAAAGTTGAAACAATCTGCAATTATCGTTTAGCTTTTTTATTTATTAATTTTGAGGCGGTACCACCTTTGCCGGGTCAATTTAATATATCAAACGAATATAATAAAATATTTTTTTTACAAAAACAATACTTCGCATTAAAAAACCAAAAAACAAATATTTATAATAGACTTCTTTCTACAACATATTGAAGTCGGTGCCAAGTAAAACATAAAAGAACAACAACAATTTACAAAATATTGTAATTTTTATGTTTTACTTGACACCGACTTCAAGATGTTGTAGAAGATTAATGTTTTGGTAAAAAAAAATACTCTTTAGTTGAGCAAATACTTCAAAAGCTTTAGTAGTAATATATCAAGGACCTGTAGAAATTGGACAACTTGCACGCGTATATAATTATGAAGATGTTGGTTAACAATTTTCGTGAGTTTCTCTAATTACTTGAAATACTCTGATCAGATCCTGACAATGGGATCAATTCGGGGATATAATACCCTTTCGACGAAAAGCAAATTTTTGAACATCGGTTCACAATTGACGGAAAAATCGAGTAACGAACATACAAAAAAACAGACGAATTGAGAACCTCGTTCTTTTTTAAGTCAGTTAAAAATATTTTTTAAGAAAAAAAGCATAATCATGTATAGAAAAAACAACATAATTAAATACAATAGGTGCAAAAAAACCTGTTCTAATTTATCATTTGTTAAGATTTGAAATGGAGCAACTGACTAATCTAAAATCTAAATAATCTAAAAAGTAACTGTTTGAATGTTTGTTCGATCTATGAGGGAATGACAAAATGAAACTGGAAAGGTTTTAAAACCTACATAACTAGATGGCGCCATAGGTCATTTTCTTCACCTTTTCACGTTTTATCATATCATTTAAAGCATAGTTTTTACACCAAATTATTCAAGAAATCTTGATAAATTTAGATCTAAAAATATTTTAATAAATAAAATAGTGAGAAATAATCGATCTGACCTGGGTATTACTATCGCAATGGTTAGTCACTGGAGTCATAATGGCATCATGGTTGCTTTTGTATACAAAGGCGTACAAAAGCAATTATTATGGTGCCAATATAATACTAGTGATCGATCATTACACGATTGTAATAGCAGACTTAGGGCCCCGTAGGAATCCATAACATCCATTTCGTCCCAGAAGCTTTTCAAACACTGTCAACCGTCTCTACTAGCCTCGCACTTCTTTTAACCCCTGCTGTCATACGTTTCCCGTCGCCCGTGGATCACGGGACTGTCTCAATATCTGGTATGAACCTCCCGGCAAATGCAGGCTGCATTATCTCAGTAAATAACTGGGCCGACTTTGATAGTAATAATAAAAAAGGTAGTTCTCGTTTTGCGTGGCTGATTTGTATCTTGGCAAGGTACAGTTATAGGCATCAGTGTTCCGTTGCAACGGTAAGAAAATTTTCAAATGATTGTTATTGAAATAATGAGTTTACGAACGATCGGACTTGGGCCGTACTTGAACGACAGAAGCAAGAGCTGCGTGTCACGGAGATGAATAAATTGTGGCAGATGTGTGGCGTAACGCGGAAGGGCCGTGTTAGGAAATCGCGCATCCGCGGCAGCCTTCATGTTCGTGACATAGCAGACAAATTGCAATAGAGTCGCCTACACCGGTACGTCCACGTTTTACGGAAACCTGTTATTAAAACCCAGAGGTGTTGTTGGGATCGGCTTTGGTTTATACTGGGTAAAAATGTTTTATGCTCACGTTCGGGGACAAACGGTAAAGTAAGATAGTACAAGACTCGTGGCGGCTGCCGAATACCTAGGCTAGAGCAGTGGAATAATAGTTCAACCAGTGTTAGTACCCTAGCAGGCCTTGGGGTGTGTGTTGGGGAAAGCTTTGTCGTAAGATTATTATTTGTATTATATTCAGCTCCGACTTTACATTGTAGTAATAATTATTGTGTAGTGAATGGGTGGAAGGGGGAGGGTTGGATTAGTATTTATTTACCGCTCTGTAGGCAAGAAATTTAGAACAATTTGGCTGATGACGTGGCAGACGGCGCCCCGAGCAGGTGAACCCTCTAACCGCCCTCCCCAGATCCGGCGCTGTTTATACTATACTGCGTAGCCATTGTCGTATCAATATGGGCACGGCCTTAGGCCTTTTGACAAATTATGATAAAAATTTATGGCCGCGCCACTGTTACCATAACAAAATTAAAAATTCCTTTGTACAAAATGTCTTAGATATTAATTCAATGAAATAACTTTTATCTTTTAAAATTGACATCGCCTATTGTTATTAAAAAATATTTTTTTATTTGATTAAGTTTTCAATTGTATTGTTTCTGAAATAAAAGAATTATTATTATTATGTAAGTATTTATTTACTTTCATATATTTTAACGTTTTTAAAAAATATCTAGATTTTTTATAAAAAATATTATTATTAATACGTTTCTAAGACCAATTCTGGCTACTTCATCATATTAATCAATTGAATACTGAACGTGGCGTGTCTAAAGCCCTTATATTCTTGTGGAAAAATCATGTTATGATATCACTCTATATAGTTCTAGCTTAAATGAAACAAACACGTAGATTGTTTCAGTTGTTTTGTTGAAGGCTTCATTTGATTTACTGATTATCACATACATACAAGAGTAGTAGTGTGTTAAACACGTTGAATAAATAAACTATCTTGTAAGCTTATAACTCTCAAGGCTGTTTTGGTATTCATTTATAAATTACGAATGTTCATCCTAGCATTTTATCCCGGTTGCGACCCGTGCATTCGCTTCGAAACTTGGGGTCCAGTGGCATTTAACATTTAAAAATATAGCTAAGAAATTATTAATTACACGTACCACTGAATTCAGTATAATATAACACAAACTGGCAAACAGCTCCACTTGATGGCAAATGGCTACCGTCGGCCAAGGACACCTGCAACACTAAGGGAGCCGACGCGTTGCCTAGCTAGTTGAGAGTGAATATTTGTTTACGCCCTTTTTGAAGAGCTTCATATTGTAGTGCTCTGGGAGAACTGCAGGAGCGAGTTCATTCCATAGCTTACTCGCGTATGGCATCAAAAAGCGACAGCCACGTACATTGGATGACTTCCAAGTGTCCAGGAAGTGTAACTGAACGCTCAATCGCCTGCGAAGTGCGTTGGTAAAATGATGACTTAAGCACCAAATCAAATAGCTCATCAGAGCACTCTCCATTGTACAGACGGTTAAAGACGGTTAGAGCGCTAACGTCTCATCTGAGACTTAAAGGATCGTTGACAATCCGGACCGCTCGGCGCTGCAAGGAGTCAAGTGGGAGCTGCTGGTACTGAGGTGCCTCAACCCAGAGATGGGAGCAGTACTCCACATGGGGACGGACTTGGGCTTTATGTAATAAAAGCCTATGTCTCGGTGTGAAGTACCGCATAGTCTTGTTGAGGACCCCAAATTTTTTTTAAGCGATCTTCGTTTTGCTACCTACATATTATATTATATAAATACACATTATTATGTATTTACAAATTAAAGAGTAAATAGGGTTTTTCAAGATTATATTCTCGGGGATTCGTTTATATATTTTGCAGGAACTATCCAATGTTCCTGGATAAAAGTACCTAATGTTCTTTTAAAGCTTTTTATATTAGTCACCTCATATATTTCAAGTTCCAACGGTTCTCTGGACTCCGCGTACAATAAATATCTAGAGGTAACATCACGAATAAAATTTTACTTTGCGCTACTATATGAGGATGTTTATAGCGGATGATAAACGTGCGAGTAAGTACCTACTCGTTAGTACTTGTAGCTCGAAAACCTGTTCCACCCTTGTGTCACCTTAAGTACGAAAAATTGAGCAGACAGGCAGACGGCCCACTTGATGAAAAGCGATTGCCATCGCCTATGGACATTTGCAACACCACAGATGCTACACATCTGCTGCTGCTCTCTTAAGGGAGACTGGAACCTGGTGACTAACGCCGGAACACAAATCAAGGTTGTTATGGCAGCATACTCTAGACCAAGCGTGGTAGCCATCCAGTCGGGCAAATACCCTACCCACCTGGCCGTGGGTTGTTTTGTCGCCTCTTACGACAGGCCGCCTGGCCGCAGGAAATTGTATTTTTTCGCCGTTCCTGCACGGTTGCCGAAATTCCAGTCGGATCCGGCCGGATTGCAATCCCTAGTCGTGATGAAACAATAAACATAAACCCATAAGCAGGGGTGACTACTTTTCATCATTTTTTTTCCCTAGATATATTAAGAAAATGTAACATGTTGAGAAAATAAATAAATATATATTAAATAATAATATCAGCCCAGGAAGAGGAGCGGACACCGTACTCGTTATACGTTAGTTTAGGGGGCGTGTTTTAGACATCAAGAGACGTAAAGCGACCGCTTTGGAGAATCGCATAATGAAATTGGCACGTGTCTAAATATACTGTGGTACGTGTAGAAAATGACATATTTCCATTCTATTTTCATACTTTTCATATTCGTAATACGAATCTGAGAAAGTAGCTATTTTGACAACTACTAGTCGATAGACAGTCAGTCAGTCAACAATAGTCAAATGTTTTCTTTTACCATCAGCACGTAATAATTATAGCATTTTCAATATTAAGCACATTAATTCATTTCCAATACGGCGTCCGGATATAACCGACCCCATTTTTCTTAAAACTTTTCAGACATGTGACCGCGATTCTTCGCCCGTGACATTACAGCGCTGAATAATATTTTTTTTAAATATTAACATAACGAGATGTTTTAACAGAATATTAAATAATAAATATGATAAAAGACCTCTTCGAGCGGAACTTAACGTTTTTATTTCAAGACATCACAGAGATTATTATGACAACACTTTTTGTTGTGATTAACATTTCCTGTACGGGGAAAAATCATTACTGCCGTGTCGTAAAATTTGTATAGTATATCAACAATTCTGCCATTTTTATATATAACTCTATTATAAAACATGAGATGATAAATGAAAAACAATTACTGGGGCTTTGAGTATACTTTGATGCCACCATCCCGAGAAAATGTGCCATCAATAGAACAACCTAGCATGGTGCTGCTGAGCTCCTCAAGCAGCCGATTAATATACAGGCAGAAGAGCTTGGGTGAGGTTATCCCGCCTGCCTCATCCCCGCACTCGAGCCTGTACCGCTCAGATAATGAGCCCGCCCATTTAATAGCTTTGGTCTGGTACCCATACCAAAATTTAAATAGTTCTATGGACTCAACTGGTAGTGTTGTGTCCATATCAAGTTTCTCCCAGAGTTTATCATACGAGACCATATCAAAGGAAATATCCGGACTTTTATAATTACCACATGAAACCTGCACATCGAGATAACCGATATACCAAACCCGCCAGTACCTTGGATGAACATGACGGATATACTCCATTGGGCCTTCTCCGAAATATGGGAAAGCTCGAGCCCTCTGTAAATACATTCATCAGGGTGAGTAGACTAAAGGCAAGAACAATAGAGGCCAGTCCAAACATACTGGGTCGAAAACAATTACGAGGATGCAGGGAACGAAAGCCTAAAATAAGTACATCTCTGTAATTAGGTCTTCATGAGGAATATAGGGATATTCAATAATATTGTTGGTTTTCAACTGCTTTGTGAAAAGTGATACCGTACCAATATTGTTGCCAGTGAAAGTCGCATCGGTGGATGATACAGATTAACATTCTAACAGTGAACATGTTTATTCATATTTAAATGTACATAATTGTTTATGCATTGATACACTTCATTACTATAAGTCATTTGCATCTTACATGTTGTATTTGTGGAAATACACTTTCAAGCCTAACTGGTTCTAATAATAAGAGCCCATAATCGTCCCGCTGCTGGGCACCGAGCCTTTCAATTTTTAGGGGAACGGACAATATACCCACCACACTTTTCAGGGCAGCTTTTATATATCAGTTATCTCATGAGCACCTATCATCTTTTTGTTGTTCATCACCGTCAGCATGTATTAATTGTAACAATATGCATATTAGGTCAGAAAACTGCCTAAAGGAAGATTTATGTTAGACCGAGCCGTGTCCGGGGCGTGCCGTGTACGTGGCCCGGACGGGGCACGAATTTGAAATGTTACATACATTTTGTATCGCCCGTGATTTATATTAGACCGGGCCGTGTCCGGGGCGTGCCGAGTACGTGGCCCGGACGGGGCACGAATTTGAAACGTTACATACATTTTGTATCGCCCGTTTAGCACCCGGTGTAATATAAACATGCAGCACGGAGTGGCTCCGCTCCGGCCCCGCCCCGGCCCGGACACGGACCGGTCTAATATAAATCTTCCCTAAGACTTGCATCTTTTTCCGGACAGGAATTCGCAACTGCGTCATCTGACACTTTAGTGCGTTAGCCACTAAGCTGGACGGCCATTAGTTGACTATTTCTAATTATTGTTTAAGTCGTGTACTAATCTGCGAGCCGTCACTGTAACCAAGCGGATACAGTAAAGTGCTCCAATGTCTACACCGACATTGATCTTCGCTTTGTCGGTTCGTTGCGAGCGCGTCGCGTACACACTATGATTTATGGTTATTACAACTATTACGGTTACGGCTCGCGGGTGTGTACGTAGGTTTAGGGTTCTATTTGCCAAATGGCAAGAATTTAAACCCTTATCCATTCGTCATGTCAGATAGCCTGTCTTTATAACATGTGTTCCACCTACGTGCTAATACACTGAGAATAACTGGATGCCTTAAAAATGTTATAATATACATAATATATTTGCTTTATCGTCTGACAGAGAAACGTAAGCTTTTCAAATACTGCCAGGTGAACACCAAAAACATACTGTCTTGCTCTGCTCTGCTGTATATAATTTTAATATCGTCTGCATAAAAATATGTCACAGCATGTTCAGCGTTTCGTAGCAAATCTGACAAAAACTGAATACAAAAAATATAAGATAGTGTGGATATAAAGAACAGCTAAACCCTAAAACAATATACTTCCAGCAAATAAAATGAGTCTAGCGATAGGTGACAATCAAATTGCAAGAAACAATTCTGCTTTGAACGAGTTATTCTTATTACATATAAACACTTTCAAGAAAGCTAACATTGAGTGATACTGATTATAAGATTCTTTAGGGTTAACGGTACGAAATCTTAGGTCTGCGACAGCCAACGGCGGTAATTTCCAGCCACTCATTGCTGTACGGAGTGGACCGGTTCATTAGATTCCGTTTCCTCGTTTATTTAATAGATTAGAATACAATAGAATAGAATAAACTTTATTGCATAACATTAAGCTACAATTCAAGAAGTTTAATTACAGAAGACAATAGGCGGTCTTATCACTAAAAGAAATTTCTTCCAGACAATCTTAGGATGGATTAGAGAAAAATTGTGTAACATGTGGGTTTTGCAATATAACTAGAATAAAAAATAATATATATATAAAATTTTGAAATGGCAAGTATAATAGACATAGAAATAAGATAAAATATACATATATTGATATATAACTAGTCTGGCCATAAATACTGTTACATAACAACTTTTCTTTTTTTCAACTTTTTAATTATTTCGAATTTGGAACACGTATATTATTTTAAAAACTTCTTTCGATTTTGCGTCAATTCACATATTTTTTCGTGTTCATTATCAAATTACACTATGGAATGGGGTGTTAAAGAAAATAGAATTGCAGTGATCGCCTTACACAAAGTTGGTATGGAGCCATCGGTCATATTCTAGACACTTCAAAAGCTTGGTATCAGCCGTATGTTCGTATATCGAAGACCAGAAAAGATCGAGGCGGCCGCGTGCTGTTAGAACTACAAAGGCTGATAATGCTGTTAAAGCCAGAATTCGTCGAAAGCCCATTAAGAAGCAAAAAATCTTATCGCGAGAAATGAAGATTCCCGCTAGGACTCTGTTGCGTATTATAAAACAAGACCTGAAGCTCGGTGCTTATCGTCGATATACAGGATATAGCCTAACTCAATTTTTACAATTAAAGAGAGTGGATCGATCAAAACGCCTTCTGTCGCGATATGCAGGTGAAAGGCACAGAAATATCCTCTTTACCGATGAAAAAATTTTCACGATTGAAAAACACTACAATAAGCAAAATGATAAAGAGTACACCCACAGTTATAAAGAAGCTGCTTAAGTAGTCGGAAAGGTACAACGTGGTCATCATCCTGCGTCAGTGATGGTTTGGTGGGGTGTGTCTGTCTTATCAAGGAGTCACAAAACTAAATTTTCGTGAAAAAGGAGTGAAAACTTCAGCCAAACTTTTAAAAATGATATCGTGGACTTTCTAGCAGGACTCTGCACCTGGTCATAAGGCACGAACTACCCAAGCCTGGCTTGAAACCATGTTCCGGACTTTATAAGAGCTGAAGACTGGCCCTCATCTAGCCCAGACCTCAACCCTTTAGACTTCAAATTATGGTCAGTTTTAGAGGACATGGCCTGCTCTAAGCGACACGGCGACATTGAGTCTCTTAAAAAATTTTTGGAGCAAGCAGTGGCGAAATTTCCCTTGGAAACAGTGCGTAAATCCATAGATTCGTGACCAAACAGATTAAAGGCCTGTATAAAAGCCAAAGGTGGCCATTTCGAATAGAATATTTTTTTATTTTTTGCTGAGAATAAAATGCTCCTTGAGATAAGGAGGAGCTTTTCGATTAAATAGTACATCTAAATAATTCCAATCTACTACATGTACAGTCGCGATATTTCGATAACTAATGGCCGGTTTCTATATCTTACCGGCCGCTCATTTGCCTTAGGTACTATCGCTTAAAATTTAACTAGACTCCGTACAAGTAACGTCAAAATTCAACCGATGGTAAGGTAAGTGAATGAATGAATAGTAAGATATAGGAACTGATCACAAGGCACATGTTTCTCGTTACAATAGCGTAGATTCGATTTATGGTGAAAAGCAATCTTCGTTTAGACAGTTTTTCGGGACTAATATGCATATTGATACAGGTCCGAAATGATGACGAAGGGACACATCGTAAAGAGGCTTGCACAGAGTTTGGAATTATCGATTTGCAGTTCCGCCAATATAATATGTAATTATATTTCCACTGAAATTATATCTGAGCCTAGCATCAGGACGTTTGTAGACTAACATAAATTATTTTATGCCTAGTTTAGGCATCACAACAGTCAGGATAGATTTGGACAAACATAATTCCTAAACACCGTAAAATTAAAAACGAGATTTGTCTAATGAATAATTATATGAGTTATTTAAAAAAAATACCGAAATATATCAATGCATACTCACAAAGACGCAAATTATTGATGGTAATTTAGTACGACATAACACACTTCAGCTTTTAATCAAAAAATATTCCACACACCACAAAAACAAAGGCACATTCCCGTGAAAGAGTCCCAAAAATTCAAACAAATTATTATTTATAACTGCCACTATTTGTATTAATTAGACGTGTACGCGATTACACCACCAGAGGCTGTAAATACCCACTGTTTAATCCAACATTTCCGTGATATGTTCGAAAAATTTCAAACATGTAACTGTCAGATCGATTTTTAAATTTTGGCAATAAGTAGTAGCGCACGCGCCTAAACACCACCAGGGGCCGTAAATCCCAACAGTTAGTCCAACATTACCATGAAAAAGTTCCAAAAATTCAAATAGGTAAATTATTGGTCTGTTCGATTTTTAAAATTCGTAATTAGAAGCGCACGCGCCTACACCACCGGGGGCTGTAAATACGCACTGTGTCAGTTACAGAGACCGATGCCAAATTTTGTGTTTGCCCACACTGTTTACATGTGAATGATAAACACATACAAGCTTTATTTCCAGGAAATAAAGCAGAATCTAGAATAACCCTGAAATCATCTAGGTGCTAAGTGTCATTATCTTCAAAATTGCACCGCATGCATTGCGCAGGATGCCTCAATCTATGGTTTTATGGTTGTCAAGTTTCCTGTTGATTATTATTTGTTTTATTTAGGGTTCCATCGTAGCCGTCTGTCTGTTATTTTACTCTCTTTGTATCTCACAGTAATGTTTCTCGGAAACTATTGGGTATATATGTTATAGTCAAACATCGAAGCTCTGGCGCTCCTTGGTTTGACTAGTCAAACCTCAGGTCTGACAATAAAGTCTCAGTCAAAGTCCAAATAAATGACGTTTTTCTGCCTTTGATTAACGATTTTTTGTCTAACCTAGGAGAGACTAATTTATACAGTCAAACGCTGAAACTTAATTTCATGAAATCGGGGTTTGACCAGTCAGACTTCAATTAGGTATTGGAATATGTTATTTTGTAAGATTAGGTACAATAAAATGACATTTTTAAATTTTAGTGTTTATTGTTTCAATATTAAAATAATCAACAGACAAATCCGAAAAGTAATTAAATTTTTTATACTTATTTTGAATTAGGATTGATGACAGTACCTAATTTTAAAAAAACAGTCTAATTTTGACAAGGTGATGCGTTCTGGCATTTAGAATTGCACAATACGTTTGATCGTTTACATTTACATAATTTCGAAGAGCAGTTTTTATTACAGTGGCATTTTATAAAACCTTGGCCACCAAACTTAGAATCGTTTAAATTAATTTCTCTTAGAGACAGCTGAACGTCGTCCACATTCGAAATTAATAACATTCTCTTTGCATTCTTGTATCTGATTCCTAGATACAAGTGTAGTGTAATCGGAACATCGCAAAGTTAGGCTAGCATGTGTAAACCTTTTTAAACATGTAACAAGTGCAGTACGAATGGACGTTTGGCTGAGTCTGCCTTAGTCACTACTAGGATCGACTAGGCAAAGTCCGGATCAGATTATTTTACGTTCGACGTATGACTAAAAACACTTTAGTCAAAAGCCGAAATTGGAATTTATTTCGGGTTTTGCTGAAAGGCCTTGTTCAACCCATAGGATAAACCAGTCATTCCGGAGAGAGACTGGATATCGATCGATCTTTGATTAGAATAACTAGTCTTGCCATAAATATTGAAACAAAGATTTTTTTTTCTATCGCAAATAACATTTATAAGTTTTACGGTGTGTTAGTTTAATATATAAATATATAAAAAAATTAAAATACAAAAAGCTTATTCGAAGCTGTCTCCATTGGCTGTAATACAGTCATTTAAACCTTGAGGCCAGTTATCAATAGAAGCACGCACTCTTTCCATGGAAAAATTCTTCACTGCCAATCGTATGGATTGTTTTAGGGACTCTAAATTATCATGGCGTTTAGAACAAGCCGTACTCTCTAAAACTGGCCATAAATCATAATCCAGCGGATTAAGATCGGGACTAGACAACGGCCAGTCTTCAGCTCTGATGAAGTCCGAAACGTTCGTATCCAACCAAGACTGCGTGGATCGAGCTTTATGACCCGGCGCCGAGTGTTGCTGGAAGGACCATTCTTGGTTATTGAACACGGTGTTGTTAAGGGGCTTAACTACCTTCTCAAGAATGGTATCTTGATACACTTGTGCCGATGTCTTGATACCTTTTTCACAATATGGCTTAGTCACTCCTTCATAGCTAACACCCCACCAAACCATCACTGAAGACGGATAATACCCACGTTGCACTCTGTCGACTAATTCAGAAGCTTCCTTAGAGCTTTGAGCATAAATACGGTCATTTTGTTTGTTAAAATGTTGCTCAATTGTAAAAAATATACCATCCGTAAACAAGATTTTTCTGTGACCTCCCTTTGCGTACCGCTTCAGTAGTTGTTTCGATTTTACCACCCTATTCTTTTTTAAATTATGTGCTAAGAAATAACTAGTGCGTCTCTTATAGGCTGCAAGGTTCCAGGTGATATCTTCATCTCCCGAGATAAAATCTTTTGCTTTCGGACAGGATTTCTTCGAATGCTTTCCCCTGCTTTGACCACCTTTTTCGTACGAATACTACGTGGATGGCCAGATCTTTTTCTGTCACAAACGGAGGAGATCTCATTGTACGTATTAATAGCCCGGTACACAAACAAATTTAACTAATACCAAGCATATGGTGAGTTTTAAAAATTGCACTTGGCTCCATACCTACTTTGTGTAATGCAATCACAGCGATTCGGTTCTCTTTATCGCCCTCACTCCATTTTAATATCGCAAAATGTTGTACAGTGTATTGGAGCCAAAATGAGAAAACACAATGAACAATCATATAAAAATGACAGATTCCAAATTCAAAAGTAACATTTTGTTTCTTTTTAATTGTAACAGTATTTATGGCCAGACTAATTATATAAACTACTCACAAAAATTCAAGAATGTTAAAAAAATAATCTAAATTTTTAGGTGATATTCAACACGCCGTAACTCAGAGGAAAATATCCGTACGGTAAAAAGAAAAAAAGCCAAGTGTCTGGTTTTTGCATCTAACCATGATTTTTTTTTAATATAGGGTACCAGAGTAATCCTAAGACAACCATGGGGGAAAAATACAAATTTTTGCTTGTATTAAAAACAGTGCACAGACTGAAATATTTCCATTAATATAATTTAACCATAAGGCTCTTTTAGGAATTTTAATTTGACTTGCTTAACCAAAATCTATATAATGAATTGGTGCAAAGTTGTCACCGATCATAGCAGAAGTCCTTTTTGAATTTGATAGTCAATAACTCCGGAAATAATGATCATACAGAGAATCGAAGTAGGGTTTCGAAAATAGCAAAACATTTCCTATGAGATACTTTAAGTGAATTTAGAAGAAATTTTCTTTTCGAAGTGCCAATGCCGACTGAAAAAAATTAATTAGAGGCGATTTTTTTTTCAGTGTACAGGCTCGTGCGGCGTAATTAGTAATATCGAAAAAATATCCCTTAATGTCTTTTTTATTTAAGTCTCATATAAGTGACAAGATATTTACTTCTAGTCATAAACCTTGTATCTCTTCTCTAACTTTTGAAAAATCTGAAAATAATTGAAATTGTAAAACTTCGAAAATACTTTCGTTCTGATAAGTTGTCTATAAGATAGTTTTGACTATATGCTCTTTTTATGCGTTTGTAATCAGATCACAAGAACAGTGGACTTATGTTGTCTCTACAGAAGCCTTCAACGTGCGTGGTCCGACACGCACTTGGCTATTTTTTATTATCAAGTAGAACGCCGCTAATCGTATTCTATACACAACCGACAGGCAGGACGTAGACTAAATATGACGATGATATGACGTAACAAAACAAGACATTCAAGACTGGTATTTTATTAGGATATCTAAAATATTTGAACACTAGGACCTTTCAAGTGTCTTCACATCACAAAACTGAGTACATTACCCGCGGGAAGTCTCACAACTTATGGGATAATGTTTTATCTCGTGTTCAGATACTAAGCAAAGAAGTAGAATGCTAGGGAAGAAAGTCGCCTAATAAGAAATACAAAAGAATATAATAGAAAAATCTCTAAACTAAATCCTGCATGACTATATATCACCACAGGTGATTCTTGTTTCACTTGACATTTTATTATACAGACACATGCACACATCAGACATGCACACGGCCACACATGCACACAAACATATGTGCGCACAAACATATGTGCACACAAACATACGTGCACACAAACATACGCACACACAGACACACATATATCACCCCTTTATAAATATGAAAAAGATTATAAAAAAAAGTTATCAAAGAGCTTATAAATATGTCTCCTATGGCTATTATGAATAAATAATAAAATTTTGTAAAAGGCATATTATACAATGTGATTGCAAATTTTTAGCTATAATAAGCCATATGAGCCACAGGCATGTGCACATGACCCACTGAGAAATCCGAGCTTTTAATGGCGACATTATGTAGTAGTTGCTGTGAAAAAAATCAGTATTATCATAGATTTATTTTTTAAGAGCAGTATTAAAGAAAAAAGGCAAAACAAAATTATAAGTAGATATTGAATTTGAAATAGCAGATATTATGGCAACCCTAGTACTGGTTCTATAGCAAGTCATTTTGCTCAATTTAAAACTGTTTATCTCAAATAGGTAGTGCATGTAAGTAAATTGTATCTGTATGGTCAGTATATTATATTATATATTTTTTTTTAAATTGCATGAGTTCAGCAGACAAGCAGATGGCCCACCTAATTGTTACAAATGCACTACTGCTCTCTTGAGGGACTCTGGAATCTGACCACTAATGCCTCAACACAATTCAAGATTATATAGATATATTATTTGTTACATACCTATGGTATTTTAAAAATATTATATATTATTTATTTATGATAAATAGGATTCTTCTGAACATAACTGTAAGTAAACTACTTATGTCATTTACTCCGTGAGTAGACATTAGTAGGTAAACCTTCTACAATATTGTAATTAATTTAACATTAAAATATACTAAGCATGTTATGCTTGTGTTTTGGATAATAATGAAAAACTTGGGGAGTGATCCCAAGCACCCAGTCCAGAGTAAAACAATTTAAGAACATAGGTTTTGACATTACGGCCACATTATGCATCAGTCTGGCAACTATCAGTCAATATTATGACTCTTGATTTAGAAACAGGATATATAAGTTTTGTAAAGCAAGTTAAAGATTGTGCCAGACGGAGAAGATTAAGTCAGTAAACTTTGCGTCCATAGACAACCAGACTTTTTTTCAGTTACTTCTGGTTCACAAGACTACTATAAACTTTTGTATAAAATAAATTAAATTTTGAAAAATAAATGAGTTACTAATACTATGATAAAAGATCAAGTGGGCACTTACTAATGTATTAAATACCTGTCATTACCTACACACCTAAAAACCAAAACAGAGTAGAGTACAAACAAATGTATTTTAATATTGTCATTACCTACAACAACACTAAGGAAAATTGGCATGGGGATCATTTTATTTTGTGCATACTCAAAATGATTACAAGCAAAATGTGTAATACAATTCTTTCTAATATTAACTTACATTTATATCTGGAATTTTAATTGACAGGTTTTATATATATTTTACATTAAAAAATGACAATCACATAAAACTCAATAAATATATTAAAACAATTTATAAAAAATAACAGTTTTCTATAGCCAAATTTACATAAACTCAACTTTCAAAAATCACTTAATAAGAGTTGATTAATTGTTTTTTCTTTTAGCTAATAGTATGCTTTTGGAAATAGCTTGTTTAGATTGATTAATTGCATTAATTTGAATATACCAGTAATGTTTAAAATTCCTGAGATAATTTTACAAACTATGGATATTTTTATTAAAGGGCAAATCGGTTTGATGACTATCCACTGCAGGGGAAACAGTACAGAGTGTAGGATTCATCATGATGGAATAGCACTAGCACCACAAGCAAGAACCACATTATAACAGTGCTATTGCCACACTGCCATTAGCTCACTAAAACCCATCAGTGTTCTGTCCTTCACCTTATCCCAGGGCCATAAGTATTTGGGTTGGCCATTTTGCAGGGCCTGGCAGGCGGCGGCCTGTAAGGCCTCTTGCACTAAATTTAGACACCTAGTTTAAGTTATCAGATAAGTTTATTACATAGTAAATAGTATGTAAGAAATATTATGTCCTTGTATATATAGACTATTAGTCTAAGACCTAAACCAGGTGTCCGAACAGTATTGTGGAGGCACTGTTACTATAAAAAAACTTCCTGTCCTATACATTTTTGGGATCCTATTAATATTTAAAAGGACTATCAACACAAACTCTACTCTCCACACTACTTTCATACACTAGTTGTGCCACTCTCCTTTCATCCAGTCTCTATAACACTAAAACCCACTTAACATTCCTTATTCATCTTATCTGTCCATGTAGATAGGAAGAAAGTGTACTAATTCTTGTGTTTGGAAAGCCTTTCATATGGGGCACCGGAAAACCTGTTGTGCTTGTTGCATCGGGCAACAAAACAACCAACAGCCAGGTGGTACGGTATTTGCTGGTATATATGGCTACTACCCCTGCTCTAAGATATGCCACCATAACTTGAGATTAGTAGCTTTGGTATTGCAAATATCTATAGGCTATATACACTTGTTAATATATCTTTTAATGTAAAATTTTGACTTATAACACTTTTTCTTATCATATCATAGCAAACATACTTATTAGAGCTCTCATCTAAAGTACACACCAATGTTCTATAGGCAGGTAGAGAGAGACAGAGTGATGATATTTCAATTTTTACTACAATCCATAAATATAGAAATATTTCTTTATTATGCTTTCATTAAAGTAAGCACCCAAACAAGACAAAGAAAGTTTAAGTACAGGTTAACCTGTTCATAAACATATATGAGCTTAATATAAGCCAGTATTTTTAGTTATATTTTAAAATTAATATAAGTAAAACAAAAGAACAGGTCATTACAATGCAACAAACAATGCTCATTTTGACAAAACTAAAGATATGGACAATGTTTAATTTAATAAAAGTTGTATTGTACACGAAAACAAGAAGTCAACAGTTTAAACCTAGGCATAAAATGGCTTTTTCTAATAGTTAAATATGATTTAGATTATATAACTATTTTTAAATAGATATTATAATAGATAAATGAATAAAGCCATGAATTTCCCTTACAATACAAGTTATAATATTTTTGTAACAGATGTTGAATTATTAAGTAGAATTTAGAAAATGCAGTAAGAGAGACACATCTGGTTTGAAAATATATTGCTACTAATTGCAATAGGCCTCCAGTTTATGGTCAGGTTACTTATTCAAAGAATAACATAAAAAATTTATTCTAAAGCACAAGAGTTTATTTTAATATGTAACCAGTTCAGTTTAATTGTAATTGGATTTTTCTTATTGGATTAAAAAAGTTTAACAAAATATGTCATGGATCAGGAATGTTATTTAATTTTACCTGAAATATTTTCTTACATTAAGTAATTAAATAATTGAGATAATTCTATACGAGCAATTAAGCTAGCACAACGATTAAATAGTGATCAAGCGTATCTGTAACATAGATTTCTCACATATTCAATCGAATATATAGAATCACATAAACCACAAGGTCAAAATAAATAAGATAACGAGTTTCTACGTGAAACCTGCTCCGAAACGGCGAGTAAACACCAATTTCAACGTGTATTGAGCATATAAAAATGCTAAAATAGGAATATAAACAACATAGATACCTCGGTTTCGGTGTCCCCGTTCTTGTTTTTATCAATTTTAGTCTTCATCGCCTCCTGTGAACAACAGCGTCCACTAAATCTTTCACAACACAAATTTATTCGCTTTTTATCACAAACAGAAGATCGTTTTTACACACATAAATTATGCACAACCGCATACCAATAATCCAACTGACATGGCATAGCACAAACGAACGGTGGCAACTTAAAATGCCGACAATAACATAACCGACTATTACACTACTTTAGTCAATAATTAAGAACTTATTAATTGAAAATTATTGTTTCAACTTCCTACAACTCACCTTTTCTTTTTTCGGCATAATTTAAATTAAATTACGCTAATAAATAAAGCTAAAATACCAAGTTTTTAATAACATTCGCGAGGAGATCAGGAGAGTTTACATTGTAGCTGTCAGAATTGTCAAAACCTTAACGCTGATTGGATATAGCAGTCACGTGATTTCATTGACGTTGCAGATAGTGTTTAACACTAAAGCATACAATATCGCATACTAGTCGATAATTGTGCTCATAATCAACTAAATTAATAAATATGTTTTTTTAGTTTCGAATTGTGACTTCGAATTACATGCGTTTTTGCTCAAATTTAAACCACCAAAGAGCGAAATATAGCAACTATTATTTTGACCAACTTTACATGAATTTTCAGCTCGTTATACGAGGGTGACACTGAAAGTTCTTAGAAAATCAAAAACTGAGCAAACTAGCAAGTTATTATTTTTATTATATCTTTTCAAAATAGTTTCCATTCACATCAATACCTCTCTGCATTCGATAGAACCACCGAAAAAAGCACTTTGCCCACTCATCCTTAGGGGTCTCTTCGATGGCCTTCTGGAACGCAGCCACTGCTTCCTTGGCATCCATAAAATGTTTTCCTCGAAGTTTTTCTTTTATTTTCGGGAATAAATAAAAATCGCAAGGTGCGAGGTCGGGGCTATATGGCGGGTGACCCAGCAATTCCACGTCTGACGACGCCAAATAGTCGATCGTTCGCCCGGCAGTGTGCGAGGAGGCATTGTCGTGGTGAAGGAGGATCCTATTGCGAGGTCGTTTCTCTCGAACTTTTTCCAAGACAAGTTGCAAACATTTGTTAGTATACCACTCTGCAGTAACTGACTTTTGATCTGCGAAAACAATTGTCGCATAATGACCGGTCCTTCCGAAGAATGCGGCCACCATATATTTTCCTACACTTCGACCTCTCTTCAATTTAGTTGGCAACTCCTCGGAAGGAAACACCCACTGAGCAGATTGTCTTTTGGTTTCCGGATCATAGCAATAAATCCAGCTTTCGTCACCCATAAGTATGTCGAACACAGCTTTTGAGTCACCTCCGTTAAATCTTTGTATCATTTCACGGCACCAATCAACACGACGGAGTTTTTGGGCCTCAGTCAAATAATGAGGTATCCACCGGGCACAAAGCTTCCTAACGGCTAAATGTTTGTGGAGGATTTTGTGCACTTGAGTCATACCGATGCCTAAACTTGTCCGAATCTGCTGATAGGTTACTCTTGGATCAGTCTCTATCATACACCGCACAACACTGATGTTATCTTCAGTCGTCGCCGTAGAAGGCCGTCCCTCACGCAGAGCATCATTGAGATTGGTGTGATCACATTTAAACTCATTAAACCAGTTATAAACAGTGGCCCGAGAAGGGGCTTCATCGTGAAAGGCCAATCGAAGTCTGTCATAATATTCTTGTTGACTTAAATGACATCGAAAGTCATAAAAAATCATAGTACGAAAATTTTCTCGCGTTATATTCATACTGGCGTGACAAAGACAAATTTCAATTTGCCGCCAAATCGTAAAACAAATGACAAATGAATGAAATTAGTACTCAATAATATTAGCAGAGTTCTATTTTCAAAATTTAAACTTATTTTTTTTATTATATTCTTTAAAAGTGGCCCGTTCTAAAATCTATGTGTCGCCCTCGTAAAAGCGCAAAAACTAAATAGTACAGTAAAAAAAGACAGCCTAGTCTTTACCCAGGGGAGTAAAGCACCCGGGTACTGCAGACCATGGGGATTTAAGTCGACGCCCTTATATCTATACATACCTACATTATTATTGACCAAAAAAGAAAAATATTTCTTAAAATATAATTTAATAATTGCTAAATAATAACAAAACAAAATTATTAAAGAAATAAAACTACATTCAATTACTTCTTATTCTTGCCCTTGCCACCTTTCTTCTTTGCAACTTTATAAGGACCAAGTTGTAGACGTACAAGCAACCCACGCCACCACGCCTGTACTGTGATAGCAGATTTATTCATCTTCTCGCGATAAAGCCTTGCCTTTTCACGTTCCTCTTTGAAGTTAACCCACATTTTCATTAAATCGTCATGTCGCTGGATCTGGGAATGCGTAAGTATATTTAATAAAGTTACAAGTTCCAATTATACCTCGTTTAAATTCATTATATTGTTTTATGTGAAAGAATTTATATAATAATATATTATAATAACAGTCTGTAAACGCTCCACTGCTGGGTTTGGGTCTCCCGCTGATAAGGAATGGATAGTATATCCGCCACGCTTTTTCCAAGGCGGCTTGGTAGGTTTGACACATCGGTTATCACGATGTTTTCCTTCACCGTTGTTAGCACGTGGTAATTGTAATGTGGTAATAAAGACATGAAATTTGTAGATTCAATGCAAGTACTTCGTAGCATTAAACCAAATTGAGTGATAATTGGTCATTTTCCATGGCAGTTAAGATGCACACAAACAACGAAAGTTATATTTAAATATTATCTTATTATTCGTGAGATAACGTAATAAGTTAACAAACAAACATCTTCAGTAGGTATATAGTTGCATAGCTAAGTCAGAGTTAAGATTAAAAAGTAAACCGTTTGTTCAAGTCCAATTCTCTTATCTCGTACGGAGTAATATTCATTTTTCTTGATTTGTATTTTTAAATCAAGCGCCTCCATATCTTTATCATATTTGTCCATCCATAATTCTACTTTTTCTAAGGTTTCCTGGAATGAAAAGGTCGTAAATAAATTATTGCACTGGTTACGTTCTCCCATCTAAACATCCTGTTGGTCATATTTCAATTAATATCGAATCAAACAGTCTTAAATTATATCCCATAGTACATGAATTAGGTCTCGTTGTCAGCCCACCAGAGTACACTGCTGATTTAAGCCTCTCCATCTTTGAGAAATATATTCCTGTCTTCCGCTTTATTCATTCAAGGCCTACCCGTCGATGGTCTAACAGGCTCAACGGTGTTCTATATGACGTTTAATATATTTTATTTTTAATTGAGGTGTACTGCGCTTTCGTCTGATCGATTTGAATTTGTTACTGTTTTTCATTAAGATTATCACGCTAGAGTGGAATAGAGTATCTTTAAATTGCACAAAATGGATTACGTTGATCATTATGTTAGTAAGAAGTTCTGCTTCAGCGTGTACCCTTTGCTCATGCTCGGATCTCTTTTTATAATATTCCACTTGCACAGAATGAACTTGTTCAGTATCATAAATCTTCTGTAAATGTTGCTCTGTTCGAGCTCGTTGCCAGTTACCGATGTAGCGGCTCTGAGTTTCTGACTTTAAAATCGAATCCTATATAAAAACATAATAAAATAGACAGAAAGATTAATAGACAGGAAATCCTTCTCACCAATCACCATATTTGCTACCAAGCAAAAAGTTATTGATAATTTGAATTATTAATACAACGCTATAACTTCGTTTAGGTACGCAAAATGAGAGATGTTTGGAACATCGGTCTTCTGAAACTTTAAGTATTTTATCCGTTGAATCCAAGCGTTTGACTTTAGTTCCTGAGTCGAATTCTTTTTAAGTAATTGTCCGCCTTTCCATATCAGTAATTTAGAATATTTTTACGTAAACTTGATCTCTTATGAACTTAGAGACAATAAATCGATAGACAACTCAAGAGTTGTATTGTAATGCTTGATGTACAATCAAAATAAAAGTTACAATGAGTAAACATAAGTGACAACAAGTAGTACAATGAGTGGTCTTATCGCTAAAAAGTGATTCAAACAACCTAAGACTTTTTAGATAGAGTAAATTAATACGGTAATAATATTTATTATGAAACTAGTATATATCCTGTTAAGTTAGGCATCACTGTATTCTATGTTCTAATAAAAGATTATGTTCTGTAAAATTAATTTAATGTACAATATGAAATTACAACAATACCTCTACTTCCGTGTTCAGGTTATTAATAATTATATCAGTGTCATAAGTGGTCGACTTTATGTAATTACGACGCTGCCGGAGTTGTTTTGCTAGATCACGGCGGGTGCTGTAAATAACTCAAGTTTTGGATAGAACACTAAATTTATAGTATACCAGATCGATATATTGTATGTCCCTTTAAAACATTTTAATTTCCCTTCGAACCATAAATAATGAAAATCATGTATCAATGCATTAAATATTGATAAACATTTTCTTAAAAATACAATTGTTATCATAACGATATAATATTATAAATACGACAAGTTATTACAAGCAAAATGTTTGGAATCTACTCATTCTAACAGATTTATAATACTCAAAATTTTGAATAGAATTAATGAATCAAAAAATATCGAAAGACTAACGCTCTATTATTAGCTTCTTCCTCTGCCAATGCTGCTCTATAATCATCAAGTGCAGTAATTATATTAATGCATTTCTTTAATGCCTTAAAATTTTTGTTGATGGATAAGTCTATATACGTGATAGTTAGAACTTCAGTTATGTAGTGCCTGGCAAAAATAAATTTTATTACAATTAGTATTCTTTTGGTAACAGACACACGATGAGGCAAAATATATTAAAAGGTAGACACAGATGTGTAAAGTAGGTATGAATCCGTGAAAACTGAGACTGAAATTACAAACTGACGCATCAAAGACGGTAATTAGGTAAATAATGTGGAAGATGAGACATAATAAACGATTCAAATCGTTTATAGGTTAAATCTAGTATTTTTACTACATTTTTATATCTAGTAATAGTAAGCCATTTCAATTCAACTTGTTGAAATATTCACAAGTTACTAATTTAAGAATTTCTTATTTGTCAGGTTGCCTGAAAGAGATCGCTTTTAGCGATGAGGCCGCCTTCTGTTTTACCAAGAGTTACTATATTGTCTTTTGTGCATTTTTGTTTTGGTGAACAATAAAGTATTAGGTATCTATCTATCTTCTTCTTTACATGACAAGTTATAACAAGAGAACTTAAAGAAGCTTATCAGCACACCTGTCGGAGTCAAGTTTATAGATTTTGTATTCATTACAATTTAGCTTTTTAGGGTCTATGCCTTCGAGCTCGTCCAACACTAGGGGCAATTTTACCCCAAATTTTTTCGCAAGCAATATTTTCATATCTGACATAGTCTTGATAATCCTCAATTCATTGTTGCATTCAACTGAAATAATCGAAAGACATGCTTAGTTTACTAACCAGTGAACATCACATATACTTATATAAGATCTGAGATACGAGGAACTCTAACGACAGTTCCTGATATATCTAAGGCTACGTTCCATTAGTGGCTCACCACGACTACGTTAACTTAAGCGATTTTTCCCATTGCACTTGCTTGCGGGCGTCACAATCGTAAACTCAAGTGGAACGTTATTCGACCTTTTTTTTTTGGCCAGGGGAAATCCGTTTGAGGAATAAGCCGCGACAGGCACAGAAGCCTGGGGGGATAATTCGCGACCCGTGTGTGGGATTCGCCATATCGGAGGTGGCACTAGCGCGCCCAGTCAAAACTGGTGCCACGCTATTGCCACTCCCCAGTTAGGGATACCCACTAAAACTCCTGGGTGTTCCGTCCTGCGCCTCATACCAGGGCTATGGGTAATTGGGATTCCCGGCTCCGCATGCCCTGGCAGGCGTGGGCCTCCCTAAAGTTATTCGACCTGCCTCTTCACATGGGTCGTTGTGAGCGCTGCGTGAGCGAAAATTATGACGTCATAAGTAATGTTTTCGCCACGACCATAACGACCGCGGCGTCAGTTGGAATGGCTGACGGAACATTTTAGGCGTTATGAGCTGCTAAGGGAACGCGCTGTTTGTGTACTGTCTTGCAGCAAGCATAAAATAATAAGTTTTAAGCGAAATATAGATAGATAAATAAACATTTTTTATGCTCAGGATAGTATCAAGTACTGATAGCTTACCAAGGATTCGAAGTTCTGTGATACTGTCCTCTAATACCGTTGCAAAGAGAGACGACTGAAAGTAAGCCAAACTGTAAAAGTAATAAGTTGTAATTGGTTATGTAATACCTAAGAAATATTTTGCACATTTTTGGACGTAAAATTTGATGAAGTCCGGATGCTAAATATTAGTACTTTTAATTTGTGGCATCATACTTTACTTTGCATAATTATTTTCTTTTTCTACTTCAGTTTCGTCCATCACTGTATTCTCTAATAGCACTGACAAAGATTTTAGTCCCAACGGTACGCTTGGCTCCTGTAAATAATTCAAGATATCTCTCGCATAATTATCGACAACTACCACCTTTGTCAAAATTTATTTACTTTGTAAGTTTTTTTACGATATTATGCTATAATACTATGCCAAAAACAGTGAATGAATATGGATATAACAGTGGGGCAAATATGTTAACATAGAACCGCAACTCTGGGACGATCTTAGCAACTCCCAGACAGAAGCATATAATATAAATATAGATTTCAACATTTATCTTAACGAAAACTCAAACCAAAACCTATGGATTCTAGCAACAAATGTGTCCTGACCACTAAGCTATTGAGGTTTGTTTTAAAACTGTTTGATAACCCATTACCTTCACAAGTTCTGCTTCGGAAATTATAGGTTGGTCGGTGAATATTACAGATTTTCCCCATGCTTCATTAATCTCTCGAGAGACACGAGACTTAGACATTTATTAATAAACAATTACTTAATAAATTAAAAATATTTAAAAAATAAACTATTCTTATAGGGAATTCGTTATAATTTATTGTGTCAATTATATTTAAACCATTCAGGATGCCAATATAAAGATGTTTGTTCTTTTTGAAAATAGAATTAATTGTATTTTTGGGTGCGGTATAATCATAGGGTGCATTTATTTAATACTAGCTAACACCCGCGCGCTTCGCGTGTCGCAAAATCCGTTCTTAGCTGACCTCTATTTGGCAAAAGGAAGGTCCATGCCAAATTTCAAGTCTATAGGTATTATTCCTGGGATATCGTGATGGGTCACTGTATACGTGGATTTCAATTATATATATATTTGAGATATAAAGTGAATTTTGTGATTATAAAAAAAATACAACGAAGGCTAAGGCCGAAGATCCGCTCTTCTAACCTATATTAAAGAAGTTCGAATCTATTCATAATAAATAAACGCGGTCTCTAACTATAATCCACCCGTATCTTTTGAAACACATTGCTCCATTGGCGATTATTTTGTAACTGACCAGTTCCTTTTTATTTTGTTCTCCATACTTTTACTCTATACCCTGGTTTACATTAACCCTATTTCTGTGGCAGTAAGCAGAAAAGTGGCAATGGAAATGTTCCGCACTAGTATAAATTTTTCAAAAAATTGCATTCACATACTGGTACTGCTCACTTTTTTTCTTGCTGGTAAACGATGCTTTATATTTTTGTGAAATTCCAAAACAATATCACTGACTGACCAAATACAGATAAATTAATAGAGGCGCCACTTTTGCAAATTTGTCTAAACTAGCAACTCCAATATTATGACAGGAATAATTTTGATACTTACCAGTGTCTTCTTATTAAAGCCAAATATCGTACAAGTATCAAGTTGGTTTGTTCACGATATACGTATTTTGTCAACATAACCTATGTTTACTTTAATAATAATAATATTAATAACCCGCAGGGGAGCTTTGTGGCGAAGCCTTAGGTGAGTAGCGACACCTCATACCTGACTCCGGGGGCCAAGGCAAGGCCCCCGTCTCCGTGCTTGCCTTAACCAGCCGGCACGGAGTGGAGATCGCTAGAGTTAAGACTCAAGCTCCAGGGGTGGAAGTGATAAATGGCATCATGTCAGAAGTAGCTTCGGTGAATCTGCAGCCCAGCTCTCTACACCCCTTAGCCACTCACACCCATGTTACCCATGCAGGGAGTGGCGAGTCACCGTCTGCCTATTTTTCCATGTTCCCTGAACATTGTGACGGGCAGACGCCATAATCCCCATATTCCCAGATCCCTAGTACCACTAGCAGTTCAACCCAATAGCCCGGTATTTTTTGTCCTCATTTCCGACAATAGTCCTACACTGGCCGGGGCTTGTCCTTGGGTGCATTACTACATGGTGTAGACAAGGATAATCGCCGGTCAGTGTCACGCCACATTTACATTAAATTTGTCAAGGGCCCTCTACGTGTTGGCCTTCCCATGACCCTAAGCAAGCTTTCCAAAAGTCCTGGCCATTTTTATGGCCCGTGGTCTTCAAAGACATACATAATATTAATAATATTGAGCAATTATTCGATCAAAATATGCGAAACGAACCATTACAAACTTATTATGTCGGCGGTTCTTTGGTAATTATGGTCAAATTTTCGTAATTTTTTGTTTAAAATTCTGCTAGGCACCTTCAGTAAACTTTAAAAATCACTGCTTGTGTGAAGCTTAGTTTGTTACATCCATATTTATTTATTTTTAGTGGATTTTAGACTTGGATAAGAATTAAAATTAGAACAACATGGATAAATTACCTTTCTTTAGATTTCACTGACATTGACTTCAGATAAGATATAATATTGCCAGAAGACAAAAACAGTTCGTATTCTGAATATAATGGCCAGGGTTTTATTCTTATATATATATTAATCTTTTCACATTATAATATATTTTCCTGAAATAAGTAATCATCAGCCATGCATTACTAATTTCAAGAACATAAATTATAATGTCAAAAGAACAGTATATGTTTTAAAAGTTATTTATTATGAGAATAGTAGCTATCATATTATGTAACAATAACTACTTATCTATTAAAAAATAAAAAGAATAAAAATTAAACAAATTCAAAACGTTAACAATTATATTAAATGTTTAAAATAAAAACCACAATACTAAAAACACGCTAGAATAGTGTGAAATCAAAATAAATAAATAAATTTTATAAGAATCAATAGTAGTAAATCGTAGAAATCATTATCTCGAATTAAATCGATTAATTTAGTATCAATTTATTTCTTCTTTTTCCCGGCAGATGCACCTCCCTTCTTCTTGACCCGCTTGTAAGGACCAAGTTCTAGACGGACCAAAAGACCCCTCCACCAAGCTTGTACAGTAATTGCGGCATTGGTCATCTTCTCACGATACTGTCGCGCCTTCTCCCGTTCTTCTTTGAATGTTATCCAATCATTCATGAAATCATTGTGCTTTGCGATCTAGGCAAAGTAAAAGATAGTAACTTTTTATGGGCATGATGTCCGGAAAGAACGGTTCATTATCCGCTATTGCAGCTCATACACAGTTTTAACACCATAAGGAGCCGTATGCGAGTCGGACTTACGAGACTTCTATATGTGTGCCAAAGCAGGGTTTCTAAGTAAAAACTGCCCACGGGCCGATTTCTAGTTTTACTATGGGGATCTTTTTGTTATCAAATAAAAATAATTCACCCAAATTTTCAGCTTTTTATTTTAAGTAGGTATTTTTTGAGTTTTTTTGAAAAGCCTATTTTTCCGTTTTTATTTTTTATTAAAATTACAAATTAACTCATGGCGAATTTTTTGTCAATACTTGGGAGCAAAAGGCATGAAAATTTTTTTTTTTTGTAATTGCCGGATGAAAACCGATTTTTTTTTAAATAAAATAAAACTAAAATATTTTTATCTCGAGTTTTTGAAATATATCTATCAACATTTTTTTGTAGCATATGTGTTTTACAATCCTTTCTACTCATGAATTTTTTCAATTTTTTTAAAGTGGTGGAACAGTGTCTACAAAAATAAAAACTGTTTTTTTCCATAACCTTGTGTTCTATCGAACTGATATTCTTTTGATTTTTAATTCAAAACAAATACCTCTTTGAAACAACGTTAAAATAATAAGTTTCTTTACTTTTGTTCAAAAAATAATAAATACATTATAAATTGTATAATTTTTGTATATGATTAAGAATAATTTTTCGGTGTTACTATATTACATAGAAATTACTGATTCTAAAACCAATTCCCAATTCTGTAAATACTGTATAGTGCCTCAATATGAATATACTACCATTAAAACTTCTAATTAACTAACAGCGGTCCAGCGACCCTAAATGAGTGCTGGCCTTCGAAACGAGATTTCTCCACTCTTTTTTGTTCAGCGCTGTCTCCTGCTAGTCATAGGCGCGAAGCTCGCTCAGACCAGCCTCCACTACATCACTCCAGCAATATCTGGACCGACCGACTGGTCGCCGTCCCGTTGGTCCGCCCAGATAGGCTCTTTTCACCGCGTGATCCTCCTCCATTCTATGTAGGTGGCGAAGACAGCGCAAGTAATGAGCGCAAATAGCGCTGAACAGAAAAGAGTGGAGTAATCTCGTTTCGAAGGTCAGCACTCATTTTGGGTCGCTGGGTTAATTAGAAGTTTTAATGGTAGTATATTCATATTGAGGCATTATACAGCATTTACAGAATTGGGAATTGATTTTAGAATCAGTAATTTCTATCTAATATATTAACACCCAAAAATTATTCTTAATCATATACAAAAATTATACAATTTATAATGTATTATTTTTTTAACAAAAGTAAAGAAACTTATTATTTTAAGGTCGTTTCAAAGAGGTATTTGTTTTGAGTTAAAAATCAAAAGAATATCAGTTCGATAGAACACAAGGTTATGGAAAAAAACAGTTTTTATTTTTTTGACACTGTTCCACCACTTTAAAAAAAATTGAAAATATTCATGAGGAAAAAGGATTGTAAAACACACATTCTGAAAAAAAAATGGTGATAGATATATTTCAAAAACTCGAGATAAATAATATTTTAGTTTTATTTTATTTTTAAAAAACCGGTTTTCATCCGGGAATTACAACAAAAATATTGTTTCATGCCTTTTGTTCCCAAGTATTGACGAAAAATTCGCCATGAGTTAATTTGTAATTTTACTATTGAATACAAAATAAAAACGGAAAACTAGGTTTTTCAAAAAAACTCAAAAAATACTTAAGATAAAAAGCTGAAAATTTGGGTGAATTATTTTTATTTGATAACAAAATGAACCCCATAGTTAAAGTAGAAATCGGCCCATAGGCAGTTTTTACTTAGAAACCCTGCCTATACCCTATACCCTTTCACAACAAGCCTCTATATTTCCTAAGATAATCAACTGTGACACACAGACAAACATCGGAGTGAGACTACTAGGATTCGTTTTAATCATTAGCAAGAAAAGGATAGGAGATATACGAAAATGTAAAAAGATGAGTAATTTGGACTTCAAAAGGATTTCCATTACCGATAGCATATTGTTAGAAATTAAAATGGCTATACGAAAAACACTGATTAATAAAACGCACCAGTTGCTCTTGTGACCGGTTCCTTTATCGTACCGACGGTTTATTCGCCTTACTATCGGTAAAAAATTGTCATAAGCTCCATACAGCATGTCAAAACTTAACCGAGGCGATGATATGGCAAGGGAATGAATAGTAAGGTATAGGAACGGCCATTGGACAAGCGTGAGAATATATCATTATTTTCAATAAAATAAGGTCTTTTACAGCTATCTTAATTTGTCTTCTAAAGTGATAGACTAAAAACGTCTCTATAAAGCCAAGATGAAAATGTTGAGTTCGCATATATATGGCGTTAAATCAATGGACAAGGCGAGAAATGAATACATAAGGGGATCTTCAAAATTTGCACTTGTGACTGAGAAATTGAACGGGAGAGATGAAAGTCACATGACAAAAATAATGTTGAACTGGAAGATTGATGGGTATAAGTATACGTAAAGGTAGGCCAGATAATAGATGGATGGATTGTATGAAGGATAACATGATTGTATTTGGCAACACTAAATTGTCACTGCCCTCTCCGTTTGTGCATTTTATACAACAACACATACTAACATTAATCTCTACATAGGTATCTAGTGTAATAACACATCCAACTTGTATCAACAAAGTTTGGTCTTTCGAGCCGGATCCAGTGTTGCCAAATACCAAACAATGATGATTTGTAGTGTGACAGAGAATGTATGTATATCAGAATGGAAGACTACAAATCGATATGTTATTACCGTATCTTCAAGTTGTATTCTTTTGTCGAATGCATTCTGATATTCCAGCTTTTTAATCTGTATTTTGAGATCTAAATTTTCCATATCTTTGTCGTATTTGTTCATCCAAATTTCTATTTTATGGAGATTTTCCTTGGAAAGAAACGTATTTACATAAAAACAGACAGACGAACGGATATAAGATCATGTATCAGGGGTACCTAAAGCACATTTAGCGCCGGGATGCCAAAATAAGCCTGCGCACCCTTACTTACAAATAAAAAAAAAATGTTATACTTGTATTCCATTTTTAGGATACCATTACCACTGTGGCAAAAATGTAACCTGATATTCGTCCACCTGTCGCATGAGATGTGTGGTTAGAAACGAATTGGCTGACGTCTCCTAGGCAGTGGCGGACTTACCAATAGGCTGAGTAGGCTGGAGCCTAGGGCGGTAGATTTTGGAGGGGCGGCTTTGGAGCCAAATTTTTTTGTTTTACAGAATTTAAAAAAACATATTTAATACTTAAATATTCCTGATTATAGACCGCCATCCCATGCATTCGTTATTCAACATATACACACACAATAAGCCAAGATGCGCTAAACTATTTTATATCGAAACTAATTGTATAGTATATATCAAGTGTAATGAAATAATGTGCAAGGGGTGCGTAGCACCCGAGCGCAAGTACCTAGGGAGTGCAAGCCGATCGCCATATATATATAGGTACACATGCCATATATAATCTGCAATTTTTAAACAAACTATATAATTAGAAAGTGACAATTGATTCCGATGTTTAGAATAATATACCTAATTTTATTATTAAAAGCGCCGATTTTTCAATAATCAGATAAAAGTTATTCGTAGAATAAAACACAACATGGGTATATTAAAAATGACATTTGCATAAATAAAACAGTTGAATTTATTGACTTTTGAACTTAGGTTATAATTTATTATTTATTTGCAAAGTGATAAGTATGGAGAGGTATGGGAAGACCAAGGCGAGCATTCAGAATAGAGAAGATCGGAGGAGGCTCCACCGACAAGAGCATAGCTCTTGAATGATAGATAGATAGATAATCTATTCGACTAATAATTTTTGATGATTGAAAAATCGGCCCCTATTGACATATTTTTTTAAATTTTGGTTTTCGCATCCCGGCGCCCAATCTGAGTGCCAAGTAGAAAATAGAGGCGTGAGGGCAGACGTCGTTCATAGTTGAATGTACAGAAGGCAACGCATTAGAACTCGCGGGCGGTCGCTAGTTATTAATATAGAAGTGACTGTATATATCACTCACAGTAATACCCAAATTAATAAGCGTCTCGACTTCTGCATGAACACGCTGTTCCTGATCAGACCTCTCTTTGTAGTATTCGATAACCTCCGTGGGTCCTGCTTCTTTATTTGTGATAAGTTGCTGATGCTGCTCAGTACGAGCTCGCTGCCAATTATCTATGTAACGACTACGCACTTCTGCGTTCAATACGGCATCCTATAAGTATAGAGATACGTAGATTTTCATGACGCGATAATCAAGATAAGGAGTTCTGTATGGACTGAGCTCATTATCTTGATGAAGCTCTTAAGGCCGCGCCACCGGCTCGATCGATACAATACTACGCTTTTACAGAGTATCACCGTGAAATGTTTACCCTTGGGCTAATCGTGTTCATACGGGCATACGATGAAAGTTCCGTTGGTCCTCTTTCCCGTCTCTCTATTCCATCATCCCAATCCCGTCACCCGATTCTTTTCCCTACTTATCTCATCCCTTCTATTCCATTCCTCCTGTCCAAACCCTCTATCATATCCTCTTTATCCCATCTCTCCTATGCCATCTTAAATCCTGGCCAGCTGCCTGTTTGCTAGCTTAGGAGTATAAAAGAGCGTGATTCGATAGAAGTGGGAAACGTCCATTATTATTGTCATTTAGGAATCAACCCTAAATTATATATAATCCAAAGTAGCCTTTTTTTAGGTGCAATTCCTTCATGTATTGATTACTACGAGAGGACTGTGATGGGAGAGAATGGATCTCGTCGACTTTATTGCGGAAGTACCCAGTAAAACACCCTGTATATCCTGGCGTCCATTACGTGGGGTTCCCTTGTGGATATTCCTCCAGTCCAGACAAACGTTGGCTAGCCCCGAAGGGTCAGCGACACCGATTGTTAGTAGAGAGTTGTACCTCCCAGACTCCTTTTCACACATTGAGTATTAGCTGCGCGCAAAACGTCAGCTTGATACTGCCTCTGTGGTCGTTATGAGGGAGTAATACGAAACCCTTGTCACTTTCGCCAGCAGTATCTTTAGTATATATCTATCCTTATCATATAAACTAGTGATCAAAACATTTTATAATAGCATAATTTTGTAAGTCATTGTTTGAAGGATGATATGATGATTTGTGGTGTGACAGAAGATGTATGCCAGAATAGAGGAGTGTGGAAGGAAAAGACATATTGTGCAGACCCCAATTAATTGGGATATGGTGAAAGAAAAGAGAACGACATGCCCATGTTTACGGTGCCTGGTCCTATCCTGGTGAAGGCAAATTATCATGGACCGGAATAGTCAGTAAAGCTCTTCATGAGTCTTCCAGTCGCCTATAGTGTGGGCACTGGCAGACACTGTCCGGCCGAGGCGGTATCGTCAATTACTCGAGGGACATACTCCGAGATCTTTCTTAAAAGTGCCTTACCTCAACTTGCGTCTGAAGTCGGTCAATAATTACATCGTTCTCGTAGACAACTGATTTTATATGAATGCGCTGTTGTCGCAGTTGACGCATGAGCTCTCGACGGTTTCTGTGGTAAGAAAAAATTCAATAAAATGTTACTATTTTAAAATGCTAGAGAGAGTCGCCTGCGCAGGTACAGCAACATTTTATGGAAACCGGCAAGTTATAGCCAGGTGGTAGGGTATTTGCTCGACTGGATGGCGACCACCCCTGGTCTAGAGTATGCTGCCATAACAACCTTGTGTTGTGTTCCGGCATTAGTGACCAGGTTCCAGTCTCCTTTAAGACAGCAGCAGCGCATTTGTAGCACCTTTGGTGTTGTAAATGTCCATAGACGATGGTAACCGCTTTCCATCAAGTGGGCCGTCTGCCTGTCTGCTGAACTCCTGCAATAAAAAAATAAAAAAAAGTTATGCTGGTAACAAATGTTTAGCCAAGCTGCCTCTATCAGGTTCCGGTTATACAAATGATCTAATTTCATATTTCTTTATTCTACCACCGTACCTCTCGCCATCGGCTGGGCGTTCATACCCACTTCTTGAGCCGCTTGACTCTTTTACGCAACTGTTCTCCAGAACGTTTCTCTTGCGCTACATGGGGTTTTTAAAACAATGTTGTCATCAAATTTCTTCGAGACTAGAAGCGCATTGGTGACATTGGTGACGGTAACCGCTTTCCATCAGGTGAGCCCTATCTGCTGTACTTCAGCTATAAAAAAGGTAGGTACTAATATCTGTTTCATATGAAATGTTTTAAAATCCAAGTTAAATAGAGCAAGTGACAATAAATTATACTTAAGTAATTTTACGTATATTTACAATCTGTATTTGATTTCCTCATCAACCAGGTATTCGAAGTGTATCCTTCTATCAACAATCCGGTTCACTATATTCGCTAATGATTTCCAATTTCTATTCAACGACAGACTCAGGTAAGTCTTCAGAAGTGAATCGGCGAAGAATTTTCTACAGAAAAAACCAATATATTATGTAAAATAGATAACTACCTACAAATTGACGACGATGTTTTTGCCAAATCTTAAACTGAATTCTAATTTAAAAATATGGTGATGTGTGTATGTAGTTATGTGCGTCAAAAACTGGAATGCCAGATTTTGGCAGAAACAGGTTCGTGAATTATTTATTAAGTTTATAATAAAGGATTCATTGAAATGAGTACAAAATAGTATGCTCGAGAAGTGTTACAAAACTTATAAAAATAGAAGTTGTGCCAGAAAACTTCGTTCGCGTTGCTATGACGATAGTTACGTTCCATTAGGGACTCACAACGACCACGTTCACGACCGCGATTTATCCCGTTCCACTTGCTTGCTGGCGTTACAATCGTAAACCCAAGTGGAACGGCTATTCGATCCACCTCTTGACATGGGTCGTTGTGAGCGTTGTGTGATCGAAAACGATGACGTCATTGGTGACACGCCACGACCATAACGACCGCGGTCGCCTTGTGGAACGGCTAACTGAGCATTTTGGGCGTTGTGAGCTACTAATGGAACGCCCTGATAGTGTTTGTTAGTAAATTGCAATGGCGGCCCGCAAAAAAAACCCGGTGACAGAGCCAATTTTTTGGCTATATTCTATATCTCATGGAGACGATGTCATTATCGAGATAAAAATGTGTCCTAATTGTTCACCCGGGGTATAAGTTAGTTCTGTGTCGAATTTCATTTAAATCCGTTCAGTAGTTTTCACGTGATGCTCATAAAGAGAGACAGATAAAATTCTAAACGTTGCCAATTCGAAATCTGGTGGTCCGAATTAGACCCTCTGATTATTTTCTCATTTTTAAATTCATTGTACAAACTACATTTATATTATAAAATTACATATAAGAAACTGGCGCCAGGCGGTCTTTTATAAGAACATCGTTTTAGAATTTATAGGAAACATGTTATGTACCCAATTCCCCTATGCAAAATATACCTGTCAGAAACGAGCTTGTTAAGCTTGTACTCCATCTTGTCAAGATTATGTAATTCTATGCCATCAAGCTCATCCTTCAAAGCAGGCTGTTTGACGCTGTATTTCAAAGCACGAAGGTATTCCATGTCGGCATTTGTTTTTATAATACGAAGCTCATTATTGCATTCATCTAGAGAAAAAAATGTTCAAATGCATAGTTTATTTAAATACTATCAGTCTCTTTTCTTTTATCTTCGCCCAATTATTTGGAGTCGGCACAATATGTCTTTTCCTTCCATGCTCTTCTATTCTGACATACGTCCTCTGTCATAACACAAATCATTATATATTCCTTCACACAATCCATTCATCTCTTTACTACTACTACTACTACTATAAATACTATCAGTCTTGTTTCTTTTAAAATTATTCTCACCATTACTTGAAGTCGGTGCAATATATCTTTTCCTTCCATACTCCAATATTCTGACATACGCCCGTTTAACACCAGAAATCACCATATCTTCCTTCACACAATTCATCAATCTCTTTACTACTACTATAAATACTATTAAAGTACGGTAAAATAATTATTGAGGAGTGTAAATGTGTTGGGAGAAGAGTTTTAAAGTTTCAAATGACCCCAAAAAAAGACATCATTAATAAATAAACTATGTACTATTTTTGAAAAAGAAAAACCATCTATATGTAGGAGGTTCATTGTAACGTCACTATCATACTCTCGCGGAGCGTCGTGGCTAAGGAAGCGAGGTGGCCGTAAGAAAGAAGATATAATAATCTCTTCTGGAGAATGGTCGCCAGCGCACCAAGTTTCCATTGCCTCGATCAAAGTGAATTATAATGTAATCAGTATTAATATACATACATACATAACTTCACGCCAGTTCCCTTGCGGGGTAGGCACGAACAACAGAGCGCCATTTAGGCCCATTCTTACACACCTCACTTGCTTCTTTGACATTCATAACTCTTGTCATGCACGCTCGTCTGTTCTTAAGGCTCCTGACATCACCCTCCGCTAGTACACGATCAATTTGATCATGGAAGGTGTGTCGTGGCCTTCCACGACTTCTGCATCCATCCACTTTTGCATTGTATATCTGTTTAGTCATTCTTTCATCATGCATTCTTTCCACATGCCCGAACCACCGGAGCATTCCTTTCCTTACCTTCACCCCGACACTTTCTTTATTATTATTCAGTATTAATATCAAGAGTGATAATTGTTATTTAAGCAATAAAAACATTATTTTGGATAAAGTGAAGTAAAACTATTGAAGATCACAAAAGATGTTAATTTCATAAATATATCCACATATTCATGCCATGCCATGATGAATTCTGATGAATAAAGCCTGATCCTGATCTTATACGGCTTGGACGAGCTTATATATAGATTTTAATTGGAAACAGGTTTATTATACTTTCTTAATTTTGAGGCATTAAGGTGCGACTTCATCTGCGAAAGTGATACCGGTATAGGCCGTTTCACGGAGACATGGCGATGGCTTTAATGCTTTATTTAAGATGCGACATTCTTAATGACGTTAAATATTAAAAGATAACGTATGTATAATTGTATATATACTAATGCTGACACTTTTTAGCGTTAAAAAGTCATAACATTATGTTTTTAACGATAAATAATAACGCATTCGGCCACAGCCTAAATCTTTATCACTAACGCAGATGAAGCCCCAGCAACAGACATACAAAGACAAGATGGACGGAGCAATGACGATTGCATACGGGTCCCGTTTTTGACAATATAGATACATCGGTATCCGAACAAATAAATAAGTCCATGCCATGCATATAGAAAGCTTTAACAATTTTGATATAAGGATTCAAACTGAATTACCTAGAACACGTAAGGCTGTGATGGAGTCTTCAATAACTGTAGCAAACATCGACGCTGGGAAATAATCTAAACTGTAAAAACAAGATTTTTATAAAAATTGTCATTTCACCGATGGGTTAATGATTGAATTTCAAATTTTTATCTACTTTTTTCTAAGTAAGGATCAAACAATGGCGTTGTTTAAGAAAGGCATACTAAAATCTTTTTGTGTTACATCCGTCCGTCTATCTATATTTGGTAACAAAAATAATCTTTAAACAGCTAGTATAGCGAAGCTCTCTATAAAAGTTGTAAATAAGTAACCTGAATATGTCCATCACTGTTGCTTCAGTGTCTTCTTCCTGGAATATAAAATGAAATAGTAAAATATGCAATGTATACCTACAACTTTTGTATTACTTTCAAGCTGTTATGTATCAATTCGAGTACTATATATTACGTATGTAGAAAAAAATATAAAAAAAACACAAAGACAATGTTTAAAGCTAATAAGAAGTAAAGCATAAAAGCAAATAAAAAAAAAGATTCTAAAATTTGATCTGGGTTCAGCATAATATAGACAAACAAAGGACATTGTTGATAAAATCAAGAAATATTTTTCATTAGTTACTGAGACCTGATTTCTATTTAAATGAAGATAGGTAAAAAAAGAGATATCGTAAAGAAAAAGGCTGTCAGTATAGTTGATGCGCTGGCCGCTCTAATTCACTACAATGTAGAGGTGAAAAGACGATACAAGAACTGAGGCGCCATCTACAATGTAGGCGATTTTCAGAGCTACGTTTTTTTTACTAGGCCATTATCGTCTGTAGTATTTTTAATGCTGAAGCCCAACAGACAGGCTGACGGCCCTACTGTAATGGAAAGTGGTAACCGTCGCCTGTCGACATTAGCAATAACAGAGGTGCTGCCAATGTGCTGCCGACTTAGAAGGAGAAACTGGAACCTGGCCTCCGATGCCGAAACACAACTCAAAGTTGTTATGGCGGCAAACTCTAGACCAGTGGCAGCTCCAGTCGGGCGAATGCCCTACCACTTAGCTGTGGGTTGTTTTGTCGCCTCTTACGACAAGCCGCCCGGCCGCACGAATTAGTATTCTTTTTTCGGTCTTGCACCGAGAACTCCTCCGATCTCCGCGTCGCTTTTGTAATACCTTAAGACGGTGGTATTAGACAGTCATCTGAATTGAATTAATTTGGTACGGAACTCAAAGGCCGAAAGTATTCAATGCTACTGAATGTTTCAAGTTGGTTTATATGGATCACTTTGATTGAATCATCCCAATTGAAAAACATACCTAAGTCAAACAAACCATAAATGAGCTATCCAATATCGGCTTTACTACAAAGACAGTTAGGCGGAATTGTTTTATTACAACGGTCTAGCCATTGAGTTGTGTTATTTAAATTTTGCTGCAACTTTTAGCGCTGGTTATTTTGTTATTGTTCAGAAATATATCCAGCAGTATGCAATTTTAAAAGCTCATTTACGAAACGTTTTACAGCCAGATGGATAGTTCTGTCGGTTTGTTAAGGCAATAAACAACCGGTAAGTCTACGCGTATTGTTACCTCAATTCCTTGAATGTTGCCTAAAAAGTCTGTTTTCCTTTGTCCTTTGGTGTCTCGTTGATGCAGATCATCAAGTTTACTACTATGATATTTTTCATGGACATCGGTTCCAGTAGTTCTAGACAAACAAGACCTAGAAATGGTTGACTTCACAGACATTTTAGTCATAAGGTACAAGTAGGTATATATATATATACTATTCAATTTTTCTTTATTTTTAGATTGTGGTCCTATAGCCATACAATAAAATAGTTTTTCGATGATAATTAAGTAAAATGTTAAGAAAAAATAGTCATCTTGACCACAGAGTAAATAATAATTGCCTAGTTAAGCACCATAGATAAAACTTATATCACAGAGTACATTAATATACTAGGAGAGGTGAGCTTGAGGATAGTATATAGTACTATTAGTCTATGATCATGAGTTACAAACTTTTTTCATAATAACTAAAAAGGTTACTTTTGCCAGTTTTTCAACTTTATCAATTTCAACGTTTTTGAACAGTTTTATACTTTTGCAGTGCAACGAACTCTTTGTTATAATAATGTAAACGGAGGAATGTGTTCCTATACATAATAGTTTTTATTTTAGTTTTTTTTTTGTATTATAGATATACCGAAAATCTCAAGGAACTTTAAAATAAAACCACTTCGCTTCAGTTGTAGAATTTAATACCAGACTTTGTCCACAAAATAATTTAATGAATCACAAACTAGATTATTTGGTCTAAATGTGTAAAAAATACATTTTTGTTGGACAAAATTATTTTCAAAAATCGATAAAGTGTTATTACAGAATTATAATCGACTATAACAAGGTATAATAACATCACACAAATCATATATGAATCTAGTTTTTAAACACTGACTGGTGGCAACCCTAAGAATCGAAATTCTCGAAGACGATTTAGTTTTCTGAATCTTCCGGTTTACAACATATTTACATTTAAGTGGAATTCGAAAAGAAATTTCTAAAGAAACGATTATAGAAGTATTTGAAAGTGATGAAACCAAAAAGATACATAAAACCTTAGTGTTAAATTGAGGAACTGACTGGACAGCTAGTTAGAACACAATGGCTATGAAGAAAACGTAATTTTGAAAAAAATGCATTCGAGAAATTGTTCAACAAATTGTTTTTAATCTAATACAACGTTAAAAATTTAAGAAATTAGTCAATTGAAAAGAAAAAGTACAAAGTTTAACGCGATAAACGATCAATCGAACTGATGACAGATTGACACAAGTCTCAGAACTACCAGCAATCAGCGTTTAATTTCAAATGAAAAACTTATCCTATGACTAAACTATAATAGGAAAAACCTCTTATTTAAATTCTGTATAAAAACATTTAATACTATGATTATTTACACACCATACGCAGTAAATAGTTGTGTTTATTTTAAATATTTACACCAATTAAAATATTATTAATTTGAGGTACTCGACATTTTTCTCAGTAACAATCCTTCTTATGGGGTTTTGTGACATAATGGTAAAAATGAGTAATAATATTGTAAAGCTTAAGGTTTTCCATAAATAATGATAGTAACACATCATGGGGAATTATTAAAAAAATAATACACAAGATTTGTTACACTAAAATTTGTTTCTTTTCAAAGCTTTATTTAATACTTATTTTTGAGTGTATCTTTTAAGGTTTCAACTCTGTAAAATAATTTTGAAACAATTTTTAACGCATATATGTGGTGATTGATATTTTATTTTCAACTTATAACATTGCAACCACTTTGTAGTAGTCGTGTTAAATAACATATTGCAATTGAACAGAAACAAAATTAATTTAATGATTTTGAAAGTTTGAGTCATCATCAACCGTAAAACCTGCTGTCTTCATGAATGAATGAATCTTAATTCCATGAAAAATACGGTCTATTTTTATTTAATACGCAATTACATCGCACTATATATTTACATAATGGTGTGAATAAAAACAAAAATAAATAAATAACTATTATAATGTACATATTGCAATCTCATATACAAGCTTTATAGTTCGTAGTCTTATTCAGTCTTATGACATTTTCACTGCCCGCTGATAAATTTAAACATAATAACTATAGAAAAAAATTAAGTAGATTTAACTTTATAAGTAAATAAATAACTGTTTATATATGTTATTGCATAATTATGATAATCAATCTTGTATAAATATATTGACGCAATCTTGATCATTTGCAATACTTCACTACACACCTTGGATTATGGTAATAATCATAAGGAGTATTGTATTACGGTGAGAAATTAACACTCAGACAGGAATAAAAATTCGGGAGTTCGGTGATCGAACCCACGTAGACGTCGGCGGAAGACTGTAATCATAACACAAGCAACGCTGCAAATCACAGTTTAAATATTAAAAGCATATTTATACAAGATTGTTTAGAAATCTTTCAAATGAAATACATTACTGATCAAACTTAGATTATATACTTGTCCAAACAAAAGACCGGTTCACTTCACGTGCTATATTGAATACCTAGTTAAATTTAAGCACGTGGACAGTGATTTTAACAATTCAAGTAGATTTATTTTGGCAATATTAGCATTCCATAGATTGTGACTATAGAGGGTTTACAGATTTTAGATTTGCCCTCCAAAAAAATTATTTGCGGTTATAAAATTTCATTGTGGGGTACATTTTTTCCCCTGGGATATAAAAAATCGATCAAAGCACTATAATGTATAATGCGATTCAAATGAGAATAGGATCGACTTTGCGCCATATTGTGACTTTAAATAACTTTAAATAATTAAATATTATATTAAGACAATTTATTACTAATTTAACCTTTTTATTTAAATTTGATGTAAGACTATTATTATTGATATGCAAATAAGTTTTTTGCAAACCATACTTTTCAAGTGACATTTGACAGAAAGAGGTTATTGACATTCCTATTCTTATTTGGATCGCACAGTAACTAACGATGTGCACAGTCTAGATGTCATGTTATTTCCGGATAATACTTTCATCAAATTGCGGATTTTCAAAACTCTACCTGGATTGCCCGCTATTACTAAACCCTTGTAAAATTGTCATGTTTGTCCGTCCGCCTCTATATACTTCACAGTAATTTTTCACCAGAACTGGGTTCTTCTGGAACTGGATATTATATATATATATATATATATATATATATATATATATATATATATATATATATATATATATATATATATATATATATATATATAAATCAATTGCTGTTCGTTAGTCTCGCTAAAACTCGAGATCGACTGGACTGATTTGGCCAATTTTGGTTTTAAATAATTTGTGGAAGTCCAAGGAAGGTTTAAAAGTTGAGTAAATATGAAATAAATGCTTAGAATATAGTAAAAACAACAATTTCACTTTCCCTTAGAAACTATTCCTACCTGTCAAACATATGATGTTCGTCCCGTCGTTTAGAAATCAATTAAATGTAAAAGTCGTTCAGAAATCAAATTAAATTTAAGTGGTTTTTTTAATTTTTTAGTTTTGAATGTCATACGTTTGATGTTCGTTCCGGTTAATTTTTGACCACATTTTTTACTAAAGTTGAAACATTCTGCAATTATCATTCAGCTTTTTTATTTATCGATTCTGAGGCGGTACGAAGTTTGTCGGGTCAGCTAGTTATTATATATAAATAATATACTATTAACGATAATAGTAAAAAAACTAAAAATTCGATGTGAAAAGGGCAAGAATTTTTTACAGTAGATTTGCATTCCTTAGAACAGTTTTTGAGGAGATGGAGCTTGTTTTAGGTTTAGTTTTCTAGGGGTAATACACGCAAATGATAAAACAGCGAAGGTTAGTCACCTCTACGGAACTCTGTACATTAACCGACACGCACTTGACCGGTTCGTATTCGCTTTGCGGAATACCTAGATAACTATACAACCTAAGTAATTAAAATTATATACGATCAATTGCTTAAACTGAAAATTATATTTAATATTAAACTAAACTACGAAAAATATTTACACACCGGCAGTCATGAGTAAGCGCTGCTATTTCCGAAGAGTCCCGAAAAGTTTACGTTCCGAATCTTCCGAAGTAAGGTAAACTATACTCTTGTTGGCACCTAGTCAATTTATTCAAAATAAAAAAGGTTAATATTTCATTTTATAGCCATACAATATAATACTATATAGGTATAGTATGGTTACAAAAAAAAAAAAAATCTGAATGTCTTGAATAATTGGCGGAGTGCAAATCATTTCCAGGTGCCAACAATGGTAAAATTTACCCTATATAATGATTATTATTATTAAACCCGATAAAGTAATGAAGTATTGGGAAATAATTAATAATCTATACTTTAATTTTTAATTATCTGTACTGAAATGACAGCTGCGATCGACCTTTTTGATTTATAAGTGAGTTTTGAGGGTTGAATCAGAAACTCACCACCACTATAAGTTAAATCCTACAGAATTTCTATAGTATATTCTCAGTGGTGAGTTGCTCCATAAAAAGCTTGCAACATAAAAAGCTCTCGGTCGCAGCTGTCATTTCGGTCCAGGTAAATAAAAATCAGAGTATAGACTATATTCCTAGTAAGTAGTAAAAGCAAAGTATAAATAGTTTACAAAAGCGACTAACGGCGGCTCCCCATACCTTAATATATGTTGCCTTATTGGTTAAAATTTGACATAAGCTCCATTACCAGTAATGTCATTTTTCTACCAATAACAAATCAAACGAACGAGAGATATGTCTGACATAACTTGAAAATTAATTTGACAGAACCTCGGAAATAACAGTGTTTACGGTCCACGTCAAATACTAGTCTCACAATAAGCCACACTAGAGTGCGTAATATTAAGTAATATATGACTTTGTATAAAAAACCGTCTATTACACAGCCATTTGATGCTTATAGTGACCTATTTTGACGCGACTACACTCGCCGTTTCTTCTATATATGACCAGAAGATTTCTTACATCGAATATTTATTGCAATATTATTATAACTAATAAGAATACTTATAAAGATTTTTCATTCAAAATCTTCATTATTTTGCCATTAACATTATCATCTTAACAATTCCTAAGGCATAAATTAATTTGCTTACTTATACACTCCGTACTTAAGGCGATACGAATTACTCTTTTCTTCTCATAGATGGCGTTATACTAATTAGAGTATGATTTTTTACAATTTTGAATTAAATTAACATGTGTTGTGACTTTCTCGTATTCTTTCTTCTATACTAGCTATTGTCGAGGATACGTTGTAATACATTTACCCATTTTCGTATTTTTTTTATTCGATACAACTCCGGCGCCATCTATTGTGCAAGTGCTAACAATGACCGTAGAAAGTTTCTATTCATACGTGAACGAATAACGGCTGCCTTATTTCGTAATCTAGTAAATGTAATAACATATAATAATAATAAAAATTCATTTTTTTAAAATTCATCTTACAATAGAAGCATCCAAAATAATATAACAAAAACTTGTAATTAGATAGATAGATAGAATGATTTTTAAGAACAAATAACAATAGAGTATGTACGAAAATGACAATAAGATGCAAGAATATAGGAATGAAAAATAGGGGTCTATTTTTTAATTCTTTTAATTTTCTAATTGTAAGTTTTGAAATGGGACAGTCAATACAGATACATTCATTTTAATAACATAGTTTAAGAAATAGGATGGCAACAATTCAACAAGATCTTCCATTCAATAGATATAGTTTTTTTTAAATGGTATTGAATGCAGGATGATATTATTTTTAAAAAATATTATGACTTTATTATGTTTATTGAACTCCAAATCGAGATCAAAAACTAAATTTGAGTTTTTAGACTACAACACCATCTGTGTTAAGTAAGGAGTTAATCGTATGCCTTTAAGACGTTGATCGACAAACACGCGACGTTGACTGTCCGCAAAACATTTTAATTTGGTCCGTAAAGCGACGTCGCATTAACTAGCGTTTTGTACGAATTGCACTTAAATAATAAACATTGGCTTTCAAAAAAAAAACTTGCAAAGTACGTATTAAGCGAACTTCGGGCTCCGGAGTAGATGTTTACGACACATCCGGGAATAACGCCTACGATAGCGCCTCATATATAGGCGCATAGCGTTAGAGGGAACTTTCATCACTTGCTAGAAGACGGTTGGCCGCGTTCCTCTGAAAATAATATACAGACGGATAACGCTTTATGGCTCTTAAAATAAAGAAATAAAAAAAATAAAAAAACGTGTGACGCCCGATAGAAGTGATAACTTAAACTAATCTAAGTTGAATGATTTAATATTGAAATTGTTTAACTTGAGAAAAGCTTAAGTTATTACTTAAATTTTATGTATATTAATATGATAATGTAAGGAAAAGTTATTTATTAATGAAATCTTTTATTGATTATAAATTATATTTTATTCTTAGTTACAATTCTTGAATATGATTAGAATTTTGTGTAGGTACATTATTAGTATCATTATTTAATCTAATTACCGAAATACGGCTAGCGTTGGGGGGTTAGAGTGAGAGAGGCGGATCCTGCCTACCGCTGCCGTATGCGTGAGAGAGAGGGAAGCTAGACAGACTGGGGCCGTAACGCGTTACGTAACGAAGCGGTTTACCCTCCCATAAGAAGTTATCACTTCAATACGCGTTTGGAAGCATGATGTCTGTCGTACGATGATTTACATCATAACAGAGAATACAGACGATCAATCCACCAACAAAAAGGGATACATTCAATTTTAAATTGACACAGCAATTATTTAACTTTCTCTTGTTGTGCACTGTTTACTACAAAAATTGTAAGCAACAGCTGGCTGGTTTTGAGTTTAGTTAGTCAATAGAAGTACCGGAGTCAATGAATTAACTAGTTAGTACTGAACGATGGTACTAAAGAATTGATCAAAATTAAAAAAAAAATCTTGACATTTTTATTGCAAAAGAACTTTTGCACAAAAATAACTTCAGTTAAATGTAATAAAAATAATATTTTAAAGTTTAAAAGCATGCACATGAACAATCAAGACTCGTTTTATTATTTACTTAAATTAAATTAGTTACTTCTAGGGATTAACAAAACGGCGACTGAAATATCACAAAACAGCTCTTTAAGCGGTGTTTTGCTTACTCCCCTTCCCTACGCCGACATCCATCGGTGGGGAAAATGTTCTCCAGTGGAACTCACTTAGTTCGAATACAAGCTTTTGAATTTACTTACTAAAGTGTCTTAGGGCCTCTGCTCGCTCCTGCGCATCGAAGTACCATAGAGTAATGGCGTATCTGGACAATTAAAACGAACGCTATTATAAATGTTACGCCACGGCAGCTTAGTGGTTAACAGCGAGACAACAGACAAAAAGCGTTTTTTGTTCGATTTCTTAGCCGTTGCTACAATAATTATACACACTTTATTGTGGTGAAAAAAATATATGTCAATCTTGATCATATGTCTGAGGTACCCCATGTACTCAAAACGCATTTTCGGTAAATTTTCTCGATAGAAAATAATTGCAAAGTGACATCTAAACGTGTTCTTCAATCTTTAATATTATACATACATACATACATATCTTCACGCCAGTTCCCTTGCGGGGTAGGCACGAACAACAGAGTGCCATTTAGGCTTATTCTTACACACCTCACTTGCATCTTTGACATTCATAACTCTTGTCATGCAAGCTCGTCTGTTCTTAAGGCTCCTGACATCACCTTCTGCTAGTACACGATCAATTTGATCATGGAAGGTGTGTCGTGGCCTTCCACGACTTCTGCATCCATCCACTTTTGCATTGTATACCTGTTTAGTCATTCTTTCATCATGCATTCTTTCCACATGCCCGAACCACCGGAGCATTCCTTTCCTTACCTTCACCCCGACACTCTCTTTGAGACCAACTCTCTTTCTTACTTCGGTATTACGAACGCGGTCCGCGAGCGTCACTCCGCAGATTTTGCGCAGTGCTCGCATCTCGACCGCGTTTACTCTACTTTCATGCTCTTTCTTCCATACCCAACTCTCGCTTCCATACGCGAGCGTAGGTACCAGCACCGCGTTGTGTACGGCGAGCTGGGCCTTCTGGCTGAGGTTCTTAGCGCCTAGAAGTTTACCTAACGCTCCATTTAAACTATTCCCCAAATTCACTCTTCTTTCTATATCAGCGGTGTACCTTCCATCCCTGCTAAAAGCACATCCAAGATATACAAACTCATTCACTTGCTCCAGCATAACATCATCGACCATTATCCTTGCATTCGTTCTGGTTTCTTCTCTTTCAAACACCATAACCTTTGACCACCCATCCGTACCCCAACATCCATCAATCTTATTCTCTGGAGACAATCGTCCAGATATAGGATGAACAGCAAAGCCGACAGCACGCAGCCCTGGCGGACGCCAATATTGACGTCAAACCAGGGCGACAGGCTGCCTTCCACTCGCACGCATGCCATACAGCCCTCGTAAGTGGACTGCACAGCACGCATCAATTGGCCATTAATCCCATATCCGGGCAATATGTCCCAGAGGTCCTTCCGCACAACCCTGTCAAATGCTTTCTCTAGATCCACAAAACCGCAGAAAACCTTCCGGCCCATAGCCAGCTGCTTCTCTACGATATTGCGGAGAGAGAAAACTTGATCCATACATCCCCTTCCATTTCTGAAACCACCTTGTGCATCCCACAGTAATCCATCGGATACAACTCTCATTCTCTTTTCAATAATCTTCGCATACACTTTAGATGCTGTGCTGATCAAACTGATGGCCCTGTAGCTGGCGCACTCCATACGTGACCCCTTGCCTTTATACAAGGGCACGATGACAGCGCGCCTCCAGTCCTTGGGAACCTTTCCCGTCCTCCAGCACAAGTTGCATAAGGACAGGAAAGCGTCCCGGACGCAGGTTCCACCATATTTGATCATCTCAGCAGACACACTATCGATTCCTACTGCCTTTCCATTTTTCAGACTTCTTATCGACCATTCGATCTCTTCCAAAGTGATCTCGGATGCTGACTCCTCGGAGTCGGTCACAGACTCAGTCGTGGTGCCAGCATCCGGGATATTATCATACATTTCTCTAAAATATTCACTCCATCGCGCTAATACCTCTTGTGGGTTAGCAAGAACGTCCCCTGCTTTAGATTTTATTCTTTCCATTCTGGAAGCTGACGAACAACCCCGAGACTTCTTAACCTCTCTCCAAAAGAGTTTAGTATTCGCCTCGAAGTTCTCCGTCAGCTTCTCTTCTTCTTTCAATTTTATTCTTTCACGCTTCTCTTTCACTAAAGCTTTGGTTTCATTCTTGCAGAGGCGATAAATTTCTTTCTTCATCTCTTTCATACTGTCATTCTGTTGCAAGGAAGCAACATAATCCAGCCAGGCTTTTCTCTTTCTCTCTACGCTGGATTTAACATCCGCGTCCCACCATTCATCACCTTTCGTTGTTATGTGCCTCTTCGCGCATCCACATGCTTCTTTTGCGCTTTCCACTATACTTTCTTTCATACTATCCCAGTCATTATCCACATCTAAGTCGGAGAAGTCCGCTTTTGCAAGCCTTTCTTCGACTAGGCGCGCATACATACTCCTTACACTAACATCTTCTAATTTTTCACACTTTATTCTTTCAAGCTCCCCGAAATTGGTACGCACTCGCCAGTGCCTCCACTTCTTGAAAAGGCCCACAAACCGGCTTATCACCAGGTAGTGGTCCGTTTCAAGAGTGGGGCCTCTGTAGGCTCTTGTATCCATTATTGTGTTTCGGAGGCGACTATCAATTAAAATCAGATCAATCATACTTTTCTGATCATTCATTCTCCATGTATACGTGTGAATATCCTTATGATGGAATAGGGTGTTCGACACAAGCAAGTTTCTTTCCATGCATACGTCTATGATTGGCCTACCAGCATCGTTCACTCTCTTGTCACCATAGGGTCCAAGGACAGCCTCAAGGCCGTCTCGTTTGGTCCCCACCCAGCCATTAAGATCACCACACATAATTAGTCTTTCGTTCCCTTCAGCCAGATCCAGAATTTCTCTCACAGACTCCCAAAACTTCTCGAGTTCTTGGGGATCCGCTGAGCTTACGGGAGCATAAGCTGCGACCAGAAAAACTCGCGTGATCCCCAGTTTTAGGCGGACCCAGAGAAGTCTCGGGTTCACCAGACAATAAGCTTTTACTCCAGACACAAAGCGGGATGAGAGTAAGACGCCTACCCCCCCACTCGCACGCTCGTCCAGGTCCACGCCGGACCACAGAGCAAGCATGCCACCGGGGAGGTCATCGACGTCGCACCCCTTCCGCTTTGTCTCTGTCAGACATAAGGCATCCAGGCTTCTCTCATTCATTATATCAATCATTTCGTCCATCTTATCTTTCATTCCACCTCTCACATTCCACGTGCCTATACGGCACTCTGCTCCTCTCGACCCGCCAGGTTTGGCGCTGCGTGAAGGGTGGCGGCCCCCTTCGCCGCATGCGCGAGAATCCACACCGACGGGGGCGCATCGGTGAGCGTCGCCTGCGGGGGACGCCCTATCGTGCACTGCACTCGGGTGAACTCTGGTCAGAATTGTGGCCCTCTGGGCCAGCGGGGATCGCGACGTGCACGCTTCTGCGCCAGACGGCTTCGTGCTTAACGGTCACGTCGCTTTTTTGTAGCTCCGCTACTAAAAATGCTTTTAAATAAATGAAGGAGCAATCACAATGAGAATTTCGAAGCGACCGCACGGTGTTTATTTGGCGTATACGGTATAATGGTCTGAGCTAAATCACAGGTTGTGGATTCGAACCCTACTAGCGTTAGTCACTTGTTCTAGCAGACTTTTTTATTTTTATATCAAAGTTGATAAAATGGTCTTTTTCTCTTCTGAAATAATTTTATAAAATGCAATAAAAATACTTTTCTATATTTTTATATTTAATTTCATCTGGGCTTTCATACTATTGACAATAAAACGTCTTTAAATAAATCTTACCGGTAACATTAAAATTCGAAAGCGTCATCTATGTTTCTCAATAGAAAATTACGTTGATACGTGGATAAGTAGAATTATAAATAATGAAAACATTCATCAATTTGATAACTCTTGTTGTGGCAGAGTAGGTTGACACTAGTACAGGTAAAATCGGAGTTCGTGGATTCCAGTCCAGAGTGCTCACTTCGTTTTTTTTCTGCTTTTTATGTTTTATCTATTATTATTCATTTTAAAGTTCTTATCTATACAGATAAATAAATGTGAAGTGTCTGTTTGTAATGTCAAAATAAAAACTAAAAAATCGGGCCAGGAGAGTCCGAAATTGCAATTTTTTGCAGTGGACCCAGTGGACCCAGTGGACCCAGTGCACCCAGTGCACCCAGTGCACCCAGTGCACCCAGTGGACCCCGGTCTCGGTATTCAAATTATATATGTACCGATTTTCAGTCAAATCGGTCCAATAGCCTTTCCATAAAAGGATAACAAACAAAAAGACAAATATATTTTTATCCCGGAAACTATCCCATTTTTCGGGATAAAAAATATCCTATGTTCATTCTCGGCATCGAAAATATATAAATACTGAGTTTCAGCCAAATCGGTTCAGTAGTTTTTCCGTGATAACGGAACAGACACACAGACAGAGTTACTTTCGTATTTATATTAATATACTAGAGTTTCCTGCTTCTTGTTTAAAGAGCAGGCGTTAATACAGGTTACAATGTACACCATTTTTATGTTAGTGCCATTTGCCCCCGAAAAATTCACTTCATTTTATATCGCAAACTCGATGCTTGATATATTCTCATGCCGATCTCTTGGCATGAGTATATATGTCCATTTTCGGCATTAAAACTACATTTAAACAAAATTACAATAAAAACGATCCAGTATTCCCAGTGTTTTCCGAAAACTTAACAGAAAGACATATCGAGTTACTATCGCATTTTTATAGACGATGCATTTTTATATCTATGAACTTGAGAAATGATTGGTCTCATCCAAACTTTCATCCTCTATTACAAACAGTCCTAGTTTTATTTATCTATCCCCCGTCAATGAAAACTACAAAAATGACAAAAGGGACAACATCAGCAAAAACGACAAAAAGAGCAACATGGACAAAAAGGACAAAAAAGAGTCGAAGAGCAAAAGAGCAAAAGAGCAAAAGGGCAAAAGGGCAAAAGTCAAAAGGGCAAAACGGCAAAAGGGCAAAACGGCAAAAGCGCAAAAGGGCAAAAGGGCAAAATGACAAAAGGGCAAAAGGGCAAAAACGACAAAAGGGCAAAAACGACAAAAGGGCAAAAGGGCAAAAGTCAAAAGGACAAAACGGCAAAAGGGCAAAACGGCAAAAGCGCAAAAGGGCTTAAGGGCTTAAGAGCAGAAGGGCAAAAGGGCAAAAGGGCTTAAGGGCTTAAGAGCAGGAGGGCAAAAGGGCTTAAGAGCAGAAGGGCAGAAGGGCAAATGGGCAAATGGGCAAAAGGGCAAAAGGGCAAAAAGGCAAAAGGGCAAAAGGGCAAAAGGGCAAATGGGCAAAAGAGCAAAAGGGCAAAAGGGCAAATGGGCAAAAGGGCAAAAGTCAAAAGGGCAAAAGGGCCCAAGGGCAACTGGGCAAAAGGGCAAAAGGGCAAAAGCGCAAAAGGGCTTAAGGGCTTAAGAGCAGAAGGGCAAAAGGGCAAATGGGCAAATGGGCAAATGGGCAAAAGGGCAAAAGGGCAAAAGGGCAAAAGGGCAAAAGGGCAAAAGGGCAAAAGGGCAAAAGGGCAAAAGGGCAAAAGGGCAAAAGGGCAAAAGGGCAAAAGGGCAAAAGGGCAAAAGGGCAAATGGGCAAAAGGGCAAAAGGGCAAAAGGGCAAAAGGGCAAAAGGGCAAAAGGGCAAAAGGGCAAAAGGGCAAAAGGGCAAAAGGGCAAAAGGGCAAAAGGGCAAAAGGGCAAAAGGGCAAAAGTCAAAAGGGCAAAAGGGCAAAAGGGCAAAAGGGCAAAAGGGCAAAAGGGCAAAAGGGCAAAAGGGCAAAAGGGCAAAAGGGCAAAAGGGCAAAAGGGCAAAAGGGCAAAAGGGCAAAAGGGCAAAAGGGCAAAAGGGCAAAAGGGCAAAAGGGCAAAAGGGCAAAAGGGCAAAAGGGCAAAAGGGCAAAAGGGCAAAAGGGCAAAAGGGCAAATGGGCAAATGGGCAAAAGGGCAAAAGTCAAAAGGGCAAACGGGCCCAAGGGCAAAAGGGCAAAAGGGCAAATGGTCAAAAGGGCAAAAGGGCAAAAAGGACAAAATAACCAAAATGATGAAAATGGCAAATCACAAACCAACCAAAGCCTGTCCCACTTTTGGGATAATCTTTACATAAATCTATCCCAAAATCTATCCCATTATCCGGGATGAAAAATATCCCATGTCCACCCTCGGTATTCAAATTACATATGTACCGAGTATCAGCCAAATCGGTCCAAAATTCTTTCCGTAAAAGGATAACAAACAGAGAGACAAATATACTTTTATCCCGGAAACTATCCCATTTTCCGGGATAAAAAGTATCCTATGTTCATTCTCGGCATCGAAAATATATATATACTGAGTTTCAGCCAAATCGGTCCAGTAGTTTTTACGTGAAAACGGAACAGACAGACAGACAGACAGACAGACAGACAGACAGACAGACAGACAGACAGACAGACAGACAGACAGACAGACAGACAGACAGACAGACAGACAGACAGACAGACAGACAGACAGACAGACAGACAGACAGACAGACAGACAGACAGACAGACAGACAGACAGACAGACAGACAGACAGACAGACAGACAGACAGACAGACAGACAGACAGACAGACAGACAGACAGACAGACAGACAGACAGACAGACAGACAGACAGACAGACAGACAGACAGACAGACAGACAGACAGACAGACAGACAGACAGACAGACAGACAGACAGACAGACAGACAGACAGACAGACAGACAGACAGACAGACAGACAGACAGACAGACAGACAGACAGACAGACAGACAGACAGACAGACAGACAGACAGACAGACAGACAGAGTTACTTTCGCATTTATAATATTAATAGGGATATATGGATTCATTGTTGTTCCATAATACAATAATATCATTTTAATAAAGTTTACCTGTCTAAAAAATTGTTGGAAAAGTAAAAACAAATGTTACACAGCCTGAGGATTCGAACCCTGTAACTCCTACTTACTACTGCTCTTGGTAAACTATTGGGCTAAATCCGCTTAGACAGTGATGTCAAAATTTCAATAACTATTAAGCATATAAGCAATCTATCTCACTTTAGGACATTTTGTCTCGCTCTGGAGCTCTGAGCCCCAGAATGAAATAAATTGAATGGAGTAGGTATATGGGCGCGGCGCGCGTTGGTATTTTCGGTTTCAATATTTCGCCACGCTTGAAGTTTTATTAGGCGCTGTTCCATCGGAGTATATATATATTAGGGTGGACCTTAATTAGGGTTTGTCCGATATTTTTTTCACGATAGACACAAATCAGTACTAAATCTAATAAAAAAAATCATGACAAGATATAGCTCTTAATTTTAATTCTCTTATGATTTTTTGCTAACTCTAACGGTTTCTAAGTTATTTAAGGTCATACTTGAAGCTTAAGTCAATTTTACGATTTTTCTATTTCTACCGTCGTTTAATGATTTAAAAATGAAAAAAGGATAACCGAAGATTTACTTCATTTTAGATTCTGTCAAAAAAGTATCGGGAACGGATGATTTGTTTATGGCTCCAAATTTATTTTTGTTGTTGTTGTTAGATTGCTACAACTATTTTTCATTTTGGCACGGACTTCGAGTTGCATCGGTCATTTAGATTAAACACCGTGCTGTTTTCAGTTAGATCATATCTAATGTGTATTGCGAATTTCATAATGAACAAAAGCATCAAACAAAGAGTTTCTCTTAAATTTTGCATCGTCAATGGAATTTCGTGTTCGGAGACACCGACAATGTTACAGAAGGCTTACGGTGAATCGACTTTATCAAAAACACGTGCTTATGAGTGGTACAAAGCATTCAAAAGCGGTCGAGATATGCTGGAAGATTTGCCTCGCCCTGGCAGCCCATCAACGTCTTCAAATGAAGTTAACATCGCAAAAGTAAAGGAAATCATGACTGAAAATCCTCCTTCAAGTTTAAAAGAAATAGCCGCGTTTGAGAGAATGATACGGATCGATTCGTGTCTCACAAGTCGATCCGTATCATTTTAATTAATCACTTGGGTATGAAACATGTTGCCGCTCGGCTAGTCCCAAAAGACCTGAATTTTCTCCAAAAACTCAATCGCATAAGAATCGCTGAGGACATGCTAGAACGAGTCAATTCCGACCCAACATTCATGAAACGGATTATTACTGGTGACGAGACGTGGGTTTACGAGTTTGACATGCAAACTAGTCAACAAGCTTCGGAGTGGCGCTTTCCAACTGAACCGAAACCAAAAAAACCACGTAAAGTCGATCAAAAGTCAAGTCATGCCGACTGTTTTCTATGACCATCGCGGTGTAGAATAAATAATAATAACATAAAAATGTAAAATATCCTGACATAATAAATAGTCAGGAGAGATTGATAAAAAAAAAGAAATTGTATTTTCAAAATCCGCTGGTCCGAATTAGGCCCCTGATTTTTATCAAATTTTTAATCGCATTGTACTAGAACCTTCTACAGATTTATTATAAGTATAGATAGATAAATGTTAAGTGCATACCTGGTGCCGTACGCAGGCTGGACTTCGTGCGGATTCCGTCTGTCGGACCAGAAGAACAGCATCCTATCGAAGATGGGCGCTATATCCGCAACCTGGTTCGTGCCTTCCGGGAACACCCTGGAACAGGGATGCGGCCATGTTACAATAAATTCCAACATTACTTATATATAAAAATAACAGGCGTTAAAATAACATCTCATCTTATTCAAGATCACGATGGAAATAATTTAACTACTGTTAACACAACTAATTAATGCGCTATTTGAGTCTTTTACTTGTACAAACTTATGACATCATAACTTATGACGCTCGTACTAAGTTAATACATTCAAGTCGCCAAAACAAAGAGACACACTAGAAAAATGAACTCTATTCTAAATGTGATTAGTGTCAAATCGAGATGATTTCATACTAAATCAAAATTCCAATAGTATTATTACTGTTATAAAAATCTTTTTCATTTTTATAACGTAACTAGTATTTGCCTTCGACTTCATTTTCATTACTTAGATAGCAAAGATTAAAGTTATTTTATCAATATGTAAAATTGAATAAATATTTAATATGACAATACATGAATCCTGGATATATTCATAAACTCCCGATATTTGTAATTTACTAAAGACTTATTCAACTACAGATGTTTCTTCACTAAGGATTTCTAATAATTACAGACAGTGTCTTGTGATTTGCGAACATTGCGTCAAAGTTGATCTAGTGGTTTGGAAGTGGAAGGAAATCCCGGGAAATCTCAAGAGTCCCAATATGGTCATGTATAAAAATGTCATAAAGTATTAAACTATGCTGTAATAAGAGTAACACGAATAGTTTTCATGCTATATCTAGGCGCATTATTCCCAAGAAAATTTTGGAACTTTCCGTCACTAAAGTATAGGAGTAAAAACATGAAAAAGTGAATCCGGTTTCCTGACAAATTACACTAGAATTCCCATGATATTAGCTTTTTCAGCATTTAAGTAAAAAATGTCTGTATAATAGTGAAAACCTCATAGAAATTAACATATTTATGAAAAAAAAAACATTAATTGTTTCAATTTTCCATCAATCAAACAATTGGATCCCAATTGGTTTTTTTAATAGCTTCAATGTACAGACAAAGCTATTTTACAATATTAACTTAATTTTAACATTTCATTTGACATAATACACTATGTATATGTGAGTATATTTTCTATGTATATGTGAGTTTGTTGAAATATCTACTAAAGAGTTTCAATACATAAGAAATTTAGAATTCGAGATAAACCTTTTTTTATCAGCAATGAATAATTGATGTTTCTTGGATACTATTTTAATGTCTAATACGTATATGAATTCTCATGATCTATACTGAGATCATACTATACATATATATAATATACCCCAGTCATTGAAAAAAGCTTAATCTAACGTTCTGGTGAAATCGTATCGGAATCAGCCAATTTTTATGCAGTATAACGACTTTAAACCACTCCAAGGAAGTTTTCGCGGGGTTCCCGGAATATAAACTAACAAAGCATTCGGAAAAGAACGTAAACCATCGTTTTAGTATCAATTGAATCTGAATCAACTAATTGTTATGCAAATAAATAATTTATACTTTTTCTATTTTTACTTATTTGAAAAAGAAAGTGCATTGTGTTTTAGTATAAGCTAATTTATATGCATACTAACCACTAGAAACCACCCTCGGGAAAATTTCCGTGAGATGCCCAGGACACAAAGTATTGCTGTATTTAAAAAATAATGTATCGTGTCTAAAATCGTGTAAGAATAAATAAACTAATTTGTAAGCGTCCTAACAACTTTAACCAGCTCCTGAGAAAATTCGCGGGATCCCCAGGATAAAAAGTATCACAGATTTAATTTCAGAAAATTTGCTATCAATGAGTAAAAACATCGCATCGAAATAAGAAAGCTTTTTTTTATTCTGGCCTCTTTAAACCGTTCCCGGAAAATTTCCCGTGCGATTCCGGAATAAAAGGTAGCGCAGAATTTAAGTGTGAGAATTTGCTCACGATCAGCGAAAATCGAATCGCAATCGGCCTAGTAGTTTTTACGTAAATCCCGAACAAACAGAAAAACCGACTAACAGACAAGAAATCTAAAAAAAATCATCGTGTCTCCATCGTTTATATAGTCTATTCCAATTGTGTTTTTTTTTAATAACTTCAATGTAGAGAGACGACATATTTAGCATATTATAATATTATAGACTATCGTCTGCCCGCGAAACTTCCTTCGCGTTTCCATGATGATGATACATTTGATAGTCAAGTATGTTTGAACAGTTCTTTATGGTGGTTAAAGAAGCGTTCAAACTTACTCTAACTCTCTATGAATAAGACAGTTAGTATTTAGTAAAAACGAAAACTCAAAGCTGAAAAGCAGTGTCATCAAGTATTAAAGAATGTAAACAAAAGTATGAAAAACCTGATTTAATTAAGAGAACTGAAATATCTGGTTAGAAACAGGAACTTGAGACTATTTATAAAATTTGTAGGTTAATAATATATCTTTAGTTAGCTGGGCTCGGCTAATATCTCTGTTCCATCTGAAATAATATTATAGTTAGGTACTGTGGCCAAATGCAACTTAGTTATAAAGTTAAAATGAACGCCGTTATTAATTGGCTATATTAGAGTATATATGTCATGGTTAAATTGTACAGACCGTTAGATTATAATCTATCTCGAGAGCTATTGAAATATTGTGAACCGGAACAAACTGCTTACAATTTAACGCATTATTTCCCGATAGATTATAATCTATCGACGTGAAATCGTTCTGTGTCCATAGAGTTAGTAATAAAACATAGGTGGGTCAGTCAAAAATACTAAAGATTCGATCTCTGCCCTTATGGGTTAGAAGTTTTAACAATGTTTGTAAGTAGTCAATAAGTGATACTTCCAATCCCAGTGTTTACCCTCGATTAAACGTAATAAATATTATTATGCACATATCATCCTCTTCGTCAATCACACTGCTGTGATCAGGAGTTTTTTTTAAGTTTCAAACGTCTTCAGAATTGATTTCATTAATTTCACATTAGGAAAGAAAGGTGCTTTTCATTCAATGCAAATTTAGCAATAAGTAATTCAATTTGAAATACATAATTCGAAATACAATTTTGGTTTAGTATGAAATCATCTCGATTTGACACTAATCACATTTAGAATAGAGTTCATTTTTCTAGTGTGTCTCTTTGTTTTGGCGAGATGGTTGTTTATCGCGTAGCTACGCGTAGATATGTCAACATGACTATCTACTGACGCTTTGGGTGGTCCCAACGTGTATGAAATATTTTTTTAAATCGAGAGAAAAACACATGCATTAGGTATTTCTAATCTTGTACGCAGAGAATTATACTTGAGAAGTAATATATTAGAATGGGAATGGCAATCTAATAGTAAATAAATTGGGTAAGCGCTTAGCAGTTCGCGCACAACTGAATGTTCCGTAGAGGAGACAAACTTCTTATATTTTATTTTCAAATACCCCATATATTAAAAACGACTTAACGGACCTTGTAAAAATGAAATTTATTTGATTCTTTTTAAACGCTCTATGTAGCAGCGTCGTATATTTCAGAATTTATAATTTCACAGTTCAAAAATTAGAGAAGTGACATACAATTTTCACGACTTTCGGAACCAGTATCTCGGCATATATATGAGGAGCGTTTCCCGATTATTATTTTTTTATTGCTGGAGTTCAGCAGACAGACAGATGGCCCACTTGATGGATAGCGGTTACCATCGCCTATGGTCATTTGCAACACCAAAGGTGCTACATATGCGCTTCTGCTTTCTTAAGGGAGACTGGAACCTGGTCGCTAATGCCAGAACACAACTCAAAGTTGTTATGGCGGCATGTCCTAGACCAGGGGTGGTAGCCATCCAGTCGGGCAAATGCCCTACCTCCTGGCTGTGGGTTGTTTTGTCGCCTCTTACGACAGGCCGCCCGGCCGCAGGAAATTGTATTCTTTCTCCGTTCCTGCACGGATAAGGATTCGCTAGGTAACGATGCGGCACGTATCGAGCGAATCAGCAAGCGGCCTTGCATTTTACACAAAGCAATTGTTACTCTTAGAACTTTTCTTTCATGTCATTAGTTACAATGGTTTATGTATCTACCTTTTATGTCCCGGACATGTCATATTTACAAGTTTTTTAGGATTAATATCAATTGGGGCAGATTACTATATTAATATAATGTATGTATGTATACATTTGCTTGGAATTATAATCTCTTTGGCGACTTTGGCTGTATCGCTACATGACTATGTAGGCCAAAGAAATATATTATTTAGTATAATGCCAGTTTTATTTATGCATAATAGTAATAAATATGCCTAAGAGGCGATTTTATTAACTTTATGTATGATTATAATTGCTGAATAGGTGATAAATATCATTTTATAGAGCCACTAGCTGTCCCGGCAGACGTTGTCCTGCCTTTAAAAAATAAAATTCTAAAACCCGATTCCAGCGCCACCTACCGGGTCCAAATGTAAGCTATCCTATCTTTCAAGTCGGATCAAACTGCACACGGTGTGCAAATTTGATTAAAATCGGTCAAGTAGTTTAGGAGTCCATTGAGGACAAACATTGTGACACGAGATTTATATATATTAAGATAAGCTGGTATTATAATAATTATGCTGTGGATATAGACATTCACCTGTGATTAGTTATATGCCGTTGGAATTACTATAGAATTTATTAGAACTATACAAACACGTATAACACAGGTACAAATATAACTGGCTACAACCAGTACAAACTGCACGATTCAATAACACGCGCAAAGTCCGTCACTATATATAGCTTATCAATGTACACGTCTTGCTTATATCGTAATATTCGCTTGAATGCCCCCCCCCCCCACCTTTGGGCATAGTTTTATGCTAAACTGTACAATACAACAATTGACCGCGTGGGCTGAAGTTTTCCAAGAAAACGTAATCCGCACACCTGCGGCCATAAACAAGTGCAACAACAATAGGCTATTGTCTAATTACAAATTTTAAACACAAAGTAAACAACAGAAGTTCAAATTCGGGAAAGGTAATAACCCAGGTGTGCATTTACTTTGTCGGCATGTAACAATATATTTAGATTTATATACAGTAGATATATGCATATAAAAATTTCTGAGTGTACTAAATTGTATATACATATAATGCTCTTATTATTAGTTATAAAAACATATACAATTATAATACTAATAAATAACAGACTATTCATTTTTCTTCTATGGGTCTCAAAAAATATGTACAGAGTAAGAAAGAGATAGGCACTGAAAATCAGTGCTGCGTTGGATTACCTTTCGGCACAGCAATATACTGAGTGCTAACCTCATTTGTCCAATTGCGGCATGCAATTTTAAAACTGTTTTAAGTCGTTTACTTTTTACATTTCGTGTGTGTCGCCTTTGACAAATAAACATTATCTTTCTTCCTTTCTATTTTTGAATCAACAGACCAAACTTATCCATCAATTAATTGAGGCTGAATGTAAAAGTGAATCAGGCAAATGTAATTTTAAATTGTTTTCATATTGTATTTTATACTATCCATAAGTTTTATCTGAAAATCAAGCCTAATGCTGATATTTGACGGATCAACCAAATTGAATCAATTTAGTTGAGAGGCACAAAACGGAAAGGTAGCTACGGTATTCAAAGACAATGAATTATTCATGATTATCTTTATATGGATCATTTTTGATGATTCATCCTTCAAAAACAGAAATGAACCGTCTAATATCGGCTCAAGATAAAAGTTTATTCCCAGGGCTTCCAAACCTGAACTATTTGTAACATGTTTATAAGTAAACCGAAATAATTTTTGTATTAAGATATGCGGGTGTGTTAATTAGTAAGTTACTAGGATCTGACAAAAGTATAAACATTTAAAAACAAGGCATGTGTGTGGCGTTCCACTAACTCTTAAAGATTCCATAGTAACAGTTAGTCTATACCAGAGGGTCTCAAACTTGTGCTACTGGCGACCTACCTCAATGTTGTTAGGCTGCAAGTGTGGGTGATGCACGCTTGTCATCAAGTAGGTAGGGTGTACCGTGGCGCAAGTACAAGAAAACATAGGATAACTGACAAGTGTCGCGTGTTGCTTTGGTGCAATTTTTTTTCAAGATCGACTGGTCAATAGCGATTGACAGTTTGAGCGCTCCTAGTTTATATCATGTTTTTTCTACAAGGGAAACTTTTGAATTAAGTTAAATATTGTGTTTATATAGTATGTTTAAGACATTTTCAATATTCAATGATTTATTACACATCATTACGAAAGCATGTTACAACTACGAACCGCTCCCGGGAAAATTCCCGGGGGATTCTTGGGATAAAAATTACCACACATTTTATTACATACAATTTGCTATCAATCACTCCAAAAATCACATTGGAATTCGATTTTTTTAATCTGGCAATTTTAAATTTTCGCCAGAAAAAATCCAGCGGGATTGCTAGGATAAAAAGTAGCGCAGATTTAAAGTCTAAGAATTTGCTGTCGATCAGCGAAAACCGCATCGAAATCGGCCCAGTAGTTTTCAAGTGAATCCCGAACAAACAGACAAGTACTCTAAAACAAATTGCATTTTGTTCTCCCTCGTTTTTTTTTGTTTTTTTTTAATAATCGGCAGACAAACACACATTATATATCCCCAAATTAAGCAAGTTACGCTTGTGTTATGGGTAATATACAACGGACTACTCTGGGGCCGATCCCAGACACCCAGACCATAGTAAATAACGGAGAAAATACGTTTCCGAAATTTACTATACCAGGAATCGAACCCGGAACCTCTGCGTTGCAGTGAGGTACGCCGGCAAAGGCTTAGCCCGTTCAACCACAGAGGCCGTTTATGTAGTCTATTCCAGTTGTTTTCTTTTAAGTAGCTTTTATGTACAGACACGGCATGTTTAGAATTTCATAATATTATAGGTACATTTTAATGGCTATTCAATTTTCTACTTTAATATGTAACTTTAAAAAATATAAACATCAATCAATAGGTGTGATTGAGTGAAAAAAACGTGATCTGTGTAAAGCCAAAAATATTGTTCAAGGAAAAACGAATTATAGGTATCTAAGTTATTTGGAACTACCGATTTAGGTACGGTTTTCACATATGCAATTATAAAAATGGTTATAAATATGAATCCCAACGACAAGCAATCATCGTACACTCGTGGTGTTATTCAACATAATTCACCGTCTAAATATGGTAATCGCTTGTAACAAACTCAAAGCAGTTGCACGCAGAAACCCTTATCTACATTTTCCTCATTGGACTGCAGTGCTAAACATGATACTTGTGCAAATAGAAATTATGGGTTTTCCTTGTGTCTTCATTTGCAGCGACGGCTGGTATTCCCCGCGTACAACCTATTAAGTTGCTAATACTAATTGCACTGTATGCATTGTGTAACACGTGTAGCATGCAATCGTCTATTGCCAATACCTTTCTGAACAAAGTATTTGAAATAAATTAAACTTATTTAACTCTGTTCTTTATTATTTTTATTTGTTTAAACTTATTTTTATTTATTTATTTAAAGGACATTTGGACTAGCGTCCATATCAGGCCGTGAGTACAAAACCTTATTTTTAAAATCTTCATTATGCTGGGGCCGCACCTGCGATAATTTTAAAGTTATTGACTAAGACCAAATGCCTTTTATTTATAGAGACATAAAATAATATCGCATTACAACCATCGCCACATCTGCGTGAAACTGCCTATAGTAACATTATCGCCGATGTAGCCCCAACATTATAGAAGAATTACATTTAAGCCCGGCCTTACATCTGTATACCTAAACTTTGTTGGCGAAGCCTTTATGGCTGAGTACACACTACGATTTATGAACATCGGACTCAGTTGACAACAATTAAAAAATGTATAACAATTTAAAATAGCATAAAAGAAAGTCGCTTCCGCGTCTGACTGTCTGTATATCTACTAACTCTTGCTAAACCACGCAACAGATTTTTAAGCGGTTTTCACCATCAGTTAGATAATTTTTAATTGAAGGTTTATATGTAAATAGAAAATCTAACTAAGTGCCTATGTAAGTAAAATGTAGTCACTCTTTAGAGCCGCGGGTAAGACTCAAGTAAAATATAAAATTATATAAAAAATAAACGTTATACTTTACCAAATAGACTTTAAATTATTGTACTGTTTAAAGTAAATCAATTGCATTTCTTCCATCGTTCTTCATAAAAGAACCTTGGATAACACAACGTTCATTGTGGCATTGGGCCGGCGCCGCGCAATGTCGCTGCGTCCCAAGCACGTGCGCAGGCGCATAACTGGGCCGCTGCACGTGTTTGTGACACAAAAATACGGTCAACATTTTGATAATGATTAATATAGCTTATTACAAATGCCGGCTGTCGGCTTCTATGGAGGGATTTGGGTCATTGTGTATTGTTTTTGTCAATGACTATCTACATGGAGTAATTTTTTACAGATTTAGAAAGAAGAAGAAAGAAAGAAAGAAAAAATATTTATTTAGGACAAGATACAAAAAGACTTATATGATAATATATATAACAATAAATTGTGATGTCCTAAAAAGGCTCTTGCTTAGCATATTGCTAGTTTCACAACCAGCGCTGGTCTTCCGCAAGTACCTGTAAATGATGCCACGGCTTGGCTCCACAAAGCAAATTAAAACGATAAACATTTGTTGTAAAATTATACAAAATAAATTACTAATTATTTGAACATTGTTCTATTACAAATAAAAGAAAATAAATAAAAAAACTGGACAGAAATGACGAACAAGACAAAAATAATAATAAATTGATAATGGTTTGTCATATCGTAATAATTGACATATTATAAAATACTTGTGTCGTATTTAAGGTCTCTCTGGCGAAATTGATGGTCAATTAAGAATTTTTTTAAGTTAGTTCGGAACCCAAAAACTGACTGCAGCTTCCTTATCGGCGGCGGTATGTTATTCCAGCACTTCGATGCAGCGTAACGAAAACTCCCCCTGAAGGCAGCCGAACAATGCTGCTGAGTAGCGAGCTGCACCGAGCCTTGCCTACAACCGAGTGACCTTCTTGTTGATATCCACGAAAGCTTTTCGTAAAGATATTTATCAACAACTATCATTTTTACTCATAGCTCTGATTATGTTTACTTACCTAATAGCTTAAAAGTAACGTGTAAAATACATACAAGGTGTCATAAATATTCGATTCATTCAGGTTTTCTCGCATAAAAATTGGATCCGTATACCGTTTAAACTACCACGACACATTCCTTATAAAGTGTCCAATTTTCCGAGTAAACCACCATCCCATTTTTCGAAAGAAAACATAGCCTAAATTCATTCCCATCTTCGTTTATCAATCGGTTAATTCCTAACCCCAACCTCAACTGCCCCCGCCTTCAAAAAGAAAATAAATAGATATAATCATCACCACATTTGCAAACGCTATGTATCGACCCTGTGGAAACTGCACCATATTACGGGATACAAACCAACCAAGTGTGTATTAGACCCCGCACAGCGACGGATTCCGATGACGAAAGTTTAGTTATTCTAGTCATTATATAGAAATATTCATTGGTTTTAATATTCAAGTCGACATGATTAAACACGAAAAAAGTAGGAATTGAGACATCAACTTAAATTAATCACACTATTTTTATTTTCGTAGAAAAAAGACAGACACACGACTATCACTGGCTTCGCCGCTTATGAATGAATAAGTAGATCGGCCCTGCCAGGGTTGACACCTTTGTACGAGCGTTTTGTGCCACATTAACTGTAAAAAGCACTAGATTACACTAGACAACCAAATAAAAAAAAAGCGCTAAACGTACGATATTTTACAAGGTTTTTAGAATGAAGTTTTAAATTTAAAAAATCTTAAAATGTTTTAAAATTTTGGTAGAACATTATAACGTTATATATATTATATAATTAACGTTGACTGATTGACTCTTCGGGTAATCAGAGGGTTGGTTCCTACCTCAGAGAACGGACCAGTATGGCGATCCAGCGAGATAACGTAGCCAGCCTTCTAGGAAACTTATCCTTTGACTTTGATTACCTAGGCTCAGTATTCTACTTATTAGTCAAGGCATTATAGGTAGCACACAATAAAGTTACCTTCATTATACTTATTTATTGTAATTATTAACAATGACAGTTTTGACCCATTTACACCTAATGTAAAACAAAATTAAACAGTTGGATACTTTTTAATTTTTTACTGCAGGAGTTCAGCAGACAGGCAGACGGCCCACTTGATGGAAAGCGGTTACCATAGCCTATGGACATTTGCAACACCAAAGGTGCTACAAATGCGCTGCTGCTCTCTTAAGGGAGACTGGAACCTGGTCCGTATTACCGGAACACAACTCAAGGTTGTTATGGCGACATACTTCAGACCAGGGGTGGTAGCCATCCAGTCGGGCAAATGCCCTACCACCTGGCTGTGGGTTGTTTTGTCGCCTCTTACGATGGGCCGCCCGGCCGCAGGAAATTGTATTCTTTCTCCGCTTGTTATTTGTTTACCATAAAAAAAATGTGCAAGATTCAGTGCTTAAGAGTTTTTTAGTAACAAAAAAATAATATATTTCGTTTTGTTGTTGGCTTTTTATGGCTTACTTGGCACTGACTTCAAGACGTTGTAGCAAATATTATGTTTTTGTGTTTTAGTTACGCTTGAATTCGGTTTCTTTTTTGCATTTTTATTTTATAATTTTGAGTTACGTATATGGTATCCAATAACAATAAAATTTATATGAAAATCCAATGCAACAAGAATTATCAAAATCTGTTCATAAAACAAGCTAAGGCTGTATGTATGTCATAAGAAAAATATATATTTACACGACGAATCAAGAACTCCTTTTTTTGAAGTTTATTAAAAAACCTGCAAGAAACGACAAGCGGTAAGTTATTTAGTAAAAGTGGGAAATAAGTTAATAAAAAGCGCTAGATCACGCTCCGAAAGCGCTAAGGTGGCAGCCCTTGTCTCTAGGCTACGGACGTCCTTCCACGTGCGTTTATGATGTATATGTCGGCCCTATAACGGGGTCATGAATGTCAGTTACATGTTCAACGTCACGTCCCATCTTTAATATGGCGTTTAGAAGTTTCTCTCACGGCGATCTCGCGGCGTTTCAAAGGGCTTTGTTACGAAAGTGAGAGTCGAAAGTGGAATGCGTAAATAATAACCGGTAAAACTTGAGCTTAGAACGTATTAAATTGAAATAAAATAACCATTTTTCATATGAAAGTGAATATGAGCATCTTCGTAGATATACATACCGCTTTAGTTATTTAATGATAATATTAAGTAGCAGTGTTTTTAATTTATTACTCTAAGTAGGCAAGTTCACATTTTTTACGAGAAGAATTCCCTTTATGGACACTCTCCGTCGGAATCCCAACTAAAATTTAACATAAGCTCCATACAAGTAATGTCGAAATTCGACCGATGGTATGGCCCTGCCCTTGGGGAATAGGCGATGCCAACGCCGCGTCCCTGGCGTAGGCCCGTTCCTATGGGCTAGCATCTCCCGGCTCAATGAGAGATTGTGAGGGGTACGTATCGGTGTTCCACTAATGAGGTTACCGTTGTCTATGACCGTCTACAACACCACGGATGTTGCCAAAACGTTATCGGTCTCCAAGAAATGTGACGACGCCATTCCTAAACAGCCCCATATCGTGGCGTGAAGGGTAAAGCTTTAAGGGTATAAATTGTCCGTTTAAATAAAGTGTCCGTATAGGGACTAAAGACACTACAACAAAAATGGAACCTTAATTAGCTCCTTCTCCTTTTGAATGTTCTAAATTTTTATGTATGTATAGTTTTGCGTTTGACCACTGTCTCACCTGATTTTGAATGATGACACGCGGTCTAAGATTGAGCACGCTTTGCTAGAAGATACCTATTCACTCGTGACTTGAAGACGTGAAGATTGTGTTTGTCAGGAAAAACAGACTGCGGCAAATTATTCCGCTCTTCGGCAGTGCGCGCCAGAAAATATGAAGCGAAGCACTTAGTCCTGACTGGCAGTGTTTCCACCATGTAACAGTAGCGCAAATCAGTGCGTCTGGACGTACCAGCTCGTGAAATTCTAAGGAACACTCCCTGAAATGTATCATATTTCATGACAGTTGAGACATTCAATAAAAACAAGAACTTGGTTGCGCCAACTGTGATTTTGCAGTGTGTTACGAGTTATATTTTTTACTGGACGATTGTAATTTTTTAATGTCATAAGCAGGGCTCTTTTGTAGGGGCACGCAGGGCCCTTAAAGGAAATTTCTAAAATATCGAAAAATTGCAATAAAAACTGGAAAATATTAAAGAATTTGAAAAAAAAAACAATTTTAGTAACCTTTACAACATTTTTTTTGTTCAAATGCCAAATCGAATCCATCTTTCCTGGACAATTAACGCGTAGCTTCATACGAAACGTGCGATGCTCTTCAAAAGCTAAGCGAGCCAAATAATAATTATTATACATAGATCCAGTGATGTTTTATTCTTAATTTTTTTTTGTTTGTTTACTATTGTTACTATTTGTTGTTGTATATTGTTTACTAGAATCGAGTGATAAAGTTATCGTTCAAACTTGCGATGTTCTCATACCCGAAAAATGGTCAACTGAAGTTGGAAAAAAAACCTTACGTTTGGAGAAAAAAAGATCCGTACGTTGACAAAGAAGTTCCAATTGAATTAACGAAATATTATTCGGGCATTTCGCAATTATTTAGTAGACAAAAAATAACCAAAAATTGATGGGCTTTCATCTTTCGAGAATTAGCGTGCCCCCAAAAAAGAAGTGACAAAAAAAGGCCTGGTTATAAGTAATACTACTTCAAACCTTTTTTAACACTCAATTCGTCTCATCCCTCGAGTTACATGTAATGTGGCCACCTAATTTATTTACAATCTCGCCACATTATTGTGTAGGTTCTTCTGATTGGGGAATTTGTCCCCAGAATTTATTATTTGGCATGTAAAAGCAATTAAGATGGGTATGGGTGTGGGTGAGCAATTTGAAATGCGTATAAAACAGTCTCTGAGTTGTAAAAAGTCGATTCAAGCACTACAGACGACGGTCTAGATGTCTTGTTACCTTTGAAACAATAAAGTCATCAAATTGTGGTTAAAAAAATTCAATTTGGAGACCTCGTTATTATGCGACGTGCAGAATACACATTCTTAGCCAATTAAGATCTAATATTCACCAGTTTTGTTTAGTTCAAAAGTTAATGAATAAAATTAACGGCGATAATAAACAAATTGAATGATGTAATCTCATTTAACTACGTGACCTGATGTCGGTAGGTCATTCAAACATGACTAATGATACAGTTACGGACATTTATATTGTACGTATACATTGTTTTTCCTTAGATCATTTTCGTACATTACAAACAGGATTGTAGCAACGAATTTCCCTATTTAACGATGAAAATGTAAGACACAATGTAATCAAAATTTTATGCAAAGGTTCATCTTGTAAGAAAAAACAAGGATATATGGATATATTCCTGTATTATTATTACTCGATCTTATAGAGCAGGTTCGTTCATATTTTCTAAACAGTATTTTTTTTTATTGCAGGAGAGCAGCGGACAGGCAGACGGCCCACTTGATGGAAAGCGGTTACCATCGCCTATGGACATTTGCAACACCGAAGTTGCTACAAATGCGCTGCTGCTCTCTTAAGGGAAACTGGAAGCTGGTCACTAATGCCGGAACACAACTCAAGGTTGTTATGGCGACATACTTTAGACCAAGGGTGGTAGCCATCCAGTCGGGCAAATGCCCTACCACCTGGCTGTGGGTTGTTAAGTCGCCTCGTACGACAGGCCGCCCGGCCGCAGGAAATTGTATTCTTTCTCCGTTCCTGCACGGATAGAAGTATGTAAGTAAGTATGCCATAACAGCTGTCCCAATTTCCGGGATAAAAGTAGTTATTACCGGTACGTAGATACAGTTTATTCTCACCAAAATAAATAATTATACTTAATCACAACACTTTGAAAACAACAAGGAACCTTATATATATCTACTTTTTAATCATTAACTGAAAATTAAATTAAACTAAAATATAATATTTTCTTAAGTTTTCGCGACTTGTATACATAATAAAACTACGTTTTAACGGTTTTAAGCGCGGTAATTTATTTGATTATGATATTTTTCAAATAAATTACCGAGCTTAAAACTGTTTTAGGTTTACAGGAGAAAATCTCGTACCTACTCTCTTTTGAAATATATAGTATTTATGTCGTTATTTACATCGTTTAAATTGACTTTTGTGTTGATTTTTATTAATATAAATATTTATTATATTATTATTTCATTTTTTATTTAAACATATAGTTTATTTAGGACTTCGAGTCCCGCCATATGCCGAACAAAAATTTAATTGCTGGACATGTTCTCGCAAGTGGCGACCCTATAGACAGATTGAGATGGATGGATGGATGTATTTGGGCGATGTTTTGCTACGCAGTGTTACTGTAAAAACGTATAATATTGATTAAAAATAAACATTAATTAATGGATATTGATTGCCTTCAAGCAAAAATTGTGAGTTTCTATTGAAAATTTAACTTTTGAAGGTGCCATTAGTTGTATGTCGTTTGGATTCGTCGTCACCTAATCGCAGTCTACTGCTGGAAATAGGCCTCCCAAGTCACCATATATCTCGGTCCTCTGCATTCTTCATCCAGCGCCCACCGGCGACCTTACGCAGCTCCTCACTCCATCGAGGTGGAGGGCATCCAAACAGGGGCCCAATTCTGCTCTTTCAATATGTTGGTGTTGCGAAGATATTCAAAATACGATTGATTCCAATAGTGTCAAAAATTCGTATTCTATTAAATCCACAATATCTGGATATCGTCGCGGCAGAGTAATAGTAGAAAAAAAATTGGTATTAACACCAGCTGAAATGGCGTTAGTCGCAATGAATATTGAAAAGCTACCAAAAATTGTAAACATTTATTTTACGTGTTGGCACGCCATTGGAATTAACAAGATACCGAAATCGGGCAAACTTACAATTGAGACGACAGTGTTCGGCGATTTTGGCGACATAGTAATAGAAGAATTGGGCCCATTGTACGTTTGGTATCAGTCAAAGAAAAATTGATAAGAAAGACTGGTTCAAAAGGCCTTGTACAAAGGAAAATTGTCTGACTGATGATGCTTGTTGGATGGATGGAGAAGTCGTGGAAGGCCACGACACACCTTCCATGATCAAATTGATCGTATACTAGCAGAGGGTGATGTCAGGAGCCTTAAGAACAGACTAGCGTGCATGACAAGAGTTATGAATGTCAAAGAAGCAAGTGAGGTGTGTAAGAATAAGCCTAAATGGCGGTCTGTTGGTCGTGCCAACCCGGCAAGGGAACTGGCGTGAAGTTATGTATGTATGTATGATGATGTTTGTTGTAAGAAATGCTAGTTCCCTCATAGTTCTATTATTTGGGACAGACAAAGAAATAAAAAATAATATAAGCTCTAAGTGGTAAATATTTAACTGAACGCGTACAATTTACAATTTGCAAACATTAAACTAACCTATTAAAATATTAGCTCTTCTAATCTGAATTAATACGAACCGCAGAAAATATGTCGGAACAAACTTATTTCGCGACAAACTATTTGATATTACTCTGGCGACCAGCAGTCTTGTATTTTTGGGAAAGTTCATTAAGAATTAAGGATAACGGTTTCTATTTTTCTTAACAATGTATTTTTGGGTTTATTTATACTTGTGTAATCGTCATGTTTGTTAGTCCATCAATTTAAGCCACATTTTCTTTAAAACTATCAAATTTGTATGTATTAAAGGAAACGATATCATATATTCTTGGGACCAGATTGTAAAAACATGAGAATGATTTTAAGATTTCTGTTTAATATGTTGATATTTTTTTATAATATTTATTTTGTATGAATTAATCGTTTTGTGTAAGTGTTTTCATATTACTTATTGTTAAAATTCATTCACATACGTCGATTATGGTAATCGATAACTTATTTTATTTGTGACTTTATTTTTAAGATTCCAATTTTTTATTGACATTTATTACTAAGTTCCAAATAGAATTTAGGGCTGATGTTTTCAATTTTGTAATACAAAAATATAAAGCCTTTTTAAGCCATATCTCAACTCATTACATTTTTTGGACCGAAAATCTGAGTGTCCTTTGGTAGCAGAAAAATATGGATTTATCCACCACTGACATTTTCCGCCTGTAGGCTATTCAAATTTTACCGCTCGCAATAAAAAAAAAGAAAAAGTAAGATAATAGACACCGGGCTTTAGTAGAAATCGAAGCATGTAGAGCATAATATTATCCTTAGCTACAACCAAAACATATCCACATTACGGATGTGTGCGATACGAACAAATCTTTGCACCGCAGTCTTTAGTTTGTAAACAGAGGGCTGTCGCTTTACGATTCTTATACGAATGTTTACAGTGCCCCCCTTGCCCCCGCGCCCCTTCCACCCGCCCGCCGTCGCCATGCTACGAGTCACGTACGCAAAGCCCTGTGAGCGCATGCGCTGGCGTTATTTCGGTTTTTAAGCGCAGAAACTGTAAAGTACTGATTATTCCACATTCGCGATAGATATGATAAGTGGAGTGCGTGGAATTATCAACGGCACAAATCGATCGGTGTTTCACGTATCATTATTTATTTTCATACAAGCATCAAGAATTGTTTGTTTTCATAATGTTTTCTTACGTCTTTATTGTGGTAGGTACTTAAGCTCTGTTATTAGAAGAGTCAGTAGTACCTCGGCGTAAGCTCAGAGAATAACTGACCTTTGGTAACTGATTTCGGAAACCGTTATGGTATCAGCGGCTCATGTTGATCAATCTGCGGCATGACCGGCCAGTCTTGGTGTCCAGCGGCCTTCTCGGACCTTATATGGTCATCAATGGCGTCTGATGGCCTATCTCAGTGGCGTTGGTGATATTCGCGACCTCTCAAAATCGCCCAAACACGGGCGAATGAGATCACGGATGTTCTTAGGATTTTAACGCGATTGTTTATGGTTCCGTAGCCATTTTGACAATAACGGAATCCTTTTCATAAAAACCAAGTCCAATTTTAATAATTTTTCTAAAAAATTACGTATATTATGACACCTGTTTCCCATATGGGTAGGCACTAGTAGGCAGAGACGATAGATATCCATTTGATACGATCATGACATATATGTTTTGCTTCATCTATTTTCATTAATCTCTTCATACATACACTTTTATTGTAGGTGCTTTTTATTTGGTCATTTTTTAAGGCATCTGCGATTGGATTGTGGTAAGTACGTCGCGGTCTACCAACATCAACTCTATCACCTACACTGTTGTCATACACTAGTTTTGTCAGTCATTTCATCCATTCCTGAGATTCGTCAGGATTCTGCTTCTATTACGCCGCGGTATAATAGTGTAATGAAACTAAAACATTTGGGGTGGCACACACCTAACGGAGTGATGACCAATTTTTTTCATTGTACATCGGTATGCGTTATCATTATTCAATTCATGAAATATTATTATCTATGTTTCTTGATCACTTTTCTATTTAAGCCAATAGATGAGATTTTAGAACTATAATGAAAATTCGTTTAAACAATTTGTTTAGTAGGTAGTTTTGAGTTATGCGGAATTTTCGATTAAATGCTTTTTTAAGGCGTTCACAGCCAAATCCCAAAAGCTATGTGTGTTTGTAACGTCTAACAATCCTCAATTATCCGTGGTCCGTTACGTACTTAGCCTATTTTAAAAATTAATAATTGTACAACATTTATTTTCTTGTACCAGAACTAGCATCTGGGCGGATATGACGTCACCAATTACCGCTGTAATTCAATTGACCGTAACTCATTGAGTTTGTAACCAATACAACAAATCAAATCTGTTTATTTATGTTTTATAAATAAATCTATGAGTTTATTACTGTTCTGATACTATATTGATGGCGTTAAATATAGAATGAATAATAAATTAATGATAGATAACCCTAATAAATAAATATAAATTATTTTTCATTTGAGCAAAGCATGCATATTAATGTAATGACTTTTGTTAGGTACTTGGATAAACATTTTGTATGCTTTTATATGGCGAAACCTGTACCATATATATTTATACTATATTCTTGTACCGTCGTTTACTTCTTATAGGCCTTCCACATTCCCGCGAAAAACGAGAATGTGGAGACGCCCTTTACGAAACTAAAATGTATGCATTTCAATACACAAATTTGTGAGAATTCCGTAGTAGTATCATAATTATGGTTTTTATTTCATTAAGCGTAAGAATTAATTATAAACAAACAAAATATTCACGACCACCCGTGTTCTTTTCGCGATAATTAGTCGTAAAGTATCATGAATGGTATGTAAATCGTGTAAGATAACAGACAACATTATACAGTCATTGATAAGGGCAATTAGTCGTACGACTCATTTTATTGCTTTATTTGCCGTTCGGATGATTTTTGTAGTGAGCGAAAAATTACTTTTCCAATACACAGCTACATTAGAATCAAAATCTTGAGGCTATTACATTATGCTGATCTAGGGACACTTTTTCTAAATCAGGGTGGTGCAATTAAAAAGAGAATTGGTATCTTTAGCTAGCCTCTGTATAGGGTCCGCGAATCAGTGGATATAAAGGGTTTATAAATAGACAAGGCGGCTAAAAAACATAACTATCCTTTTTTGGCGTGATTATAGCAGACAACCTGAACTCACCTGATGAAAAGTGATTATTATCGCTTGGACATTTGCAATACCAGAGGTGATACCAACAACCGGTCTTACAAGAATTATATGACACCTATTTTAAAAACACATATCACAACGCTGTGGTAAAACGTCAGTCGTCAGCTCATTCCATTTCCCGCAGTACGCAAGAAAAATATTCTTGAGAACATCTCCGTACAAGAGCGTAGCGGCTCTAGAAAGTTGGGGTGAACACCCAACCAACGGCGAGTGGAGCGACAATAGAAGGAAGACAACATTACGAACCGTTCCTCAGAACACTCCATTATAAAGACGATAGAAAGCGCAGAGATGCGGTCTCTAGTGGCTAGTTTTTCTAGACCGGCTTTGTGTATGGGAATAAATATTTCACAATACAATACAGTAATGAGGAGTTAGTTTCAAATCAGTTATAATGTCAAGTTTAGAGGACAGGAAAGGTTACCGTGAATCGGCAAATCCTGCCGAGGTGTTAATTAAATTATTGACCAACTAACGGATAAACTAAATGTTATTCAGCAGATAATACCGTCTGAGCTTTAAAATTGATAAAAGTGCAGCTTTTGGGGTCGAGACCCTGGGACCATGGGAGATTGAGGCGCAAAATCTTTATCAAGATATAGTCAAACGTCTGGTGGATTTCTCACGTGACTAAAAGTCTGGTCTATACCTCGGGCAACGCATTAGCGTTGCCATTCAGCGAGGCAATGTGGCCAGTCTTTTGGGCACGTTTCCGACTGACAGTGGTCTGCTACTAGATTTTACAGTTTAATTTTACTTTGATTATATATCTAGTTTATTTTTAGTTTGATTTATTTATAATTTAGTTTAGTTTTAATTAGGTGAATGATGTAAATAAATGTAAAAGTCCATAAAAAGTTATAGTTAAATGTTATTTTCTTAATGAAATGATTGATAACCCAAATGAGTTAGATTATGAGGTTAAAACTTCTGATTTTTTTAGGATGGTAAAAAGCTCTTAAGGAAAATTGTTTTGAACTAGTTAGGTCCCTTGGGTATTTTGAGATATGTAGTGATATGGAGTATATCGGTTTTTATTACAATTCCGTAGTCAAATGAAAAAATAATTGCCGTCCATTGCCTTTACAAATACTCTTCAATGTACGTGGTCTGAAAGTTACTTGACCCTTTTTATTTATGTACATATGCTTTATTCCTGTCTCGGGTTGCCTGGAAGAGATATCTATTTAGCGATAAGACTGTCATTTGTACTTCACAATACTTTTAGCCTATATGTCTGTTATTAAGTACAATAAAGAGTATTTTTCATATATTTTTTTTAATAATGCGATATTTAAAAAACCAATTTACCTTCGTCCTGCCATTGATGTTGTAATCACCCATTTTCCCATTGTTAGGCATCTTGTTCGCCCTGAGTATGATCTTGTCAACCTGAAAAACGGAAGGGCTTTAATCGAATTTTAATTGCGCTTTATTAAAAAATAATATTGTCATTAATGCGTGGAAAATACCCTAATAAAATTACAATAATACGCTCCAGAGATAAGGTCATTTGTAGAATTGATTTCATGCCAAAAACACATGATTGGTATAATAGTAACGACAGGTTTCTAAATCTTACTAAACATTTATTTTCTTTACTACTGGTTAAAGTTCGATATGATCTCCACACAAGTAAGGTCAAATTTCTGCTACTAATAAAGCAAGTGAGGAATAGCAAGATACAGTAATCGATCATAACACGTTTTGAACGATTTCAGTGCTTTGTTCGAGATTTACAATACTTTCGCTATTTTCTAATTAATTATATAAAATCCGCTACTTTCAAGCATATCGATTTTTATGCCCTTAAATTTTCTCTGTAAGAAAAAGAAATCCACTGCTGGACGTAAATCTCCACAAGATTGAGCTGTATCCCGGATATTTGCTTTTCTAATCCAGCCCCTAACAGCGACTTAATTTACACTACGTTTGCCGAGATGCGGGTATCCACTCTAAGACTCGTCTTCTCCATCGGTCATCGGTTTTGGGACGTGAACACTTTAACAGTCTATAGTCGTTTCAGCTTGCCGATTTTGCGAGTTATGTGGATTACTTTGAATATCTTACGAATGTCCTCATGTTGGATTTTATCCATAAGAGAGATTCCAAAGACAAATTGCTCCAGTTCACTAAGCGACTAAGGACTTGTGGGCCAGACCTGCCTGAGGGCCACATGTCGCCTCATTAGGTCGTAACTGGTTGATGGTTTTCTACACCAAAACGTAAGATAAGACAGAATTTTGCTATTATTGTCCAGTACAACAGTCAGGTTGAACACGCACCTTATGAAAAGCGGTTTGCGTCGCATATGGACATTACCAACACTAAAGGTGCTCAAATATGATACAGGCTTCGAAGGGGGTCTGGAACCTGGCTACTAAATCCAGTAATTCCGAAACACAATTCAAGATCATTATGACGACGTGCCCTAAATCAAGGGCGGTAGCTATCCAAAGGAACAAAAATCTTACTAGTTGTGGGTTTTATTGTCTCTTCTTATGATAGGCCGGCCGGCCATTTCTACATGGATATACTAGTGGCACGCTCCAGGAAACTGGAGTTTATGGGGTTTTTGGAAAACTATATTTTTAATTGAACTGGTTATTGGCATTCCTTGTATTTTTTATATACTTTCAAGGTACTACACATTATCCCAATGCGAATTTGCACTATCATTACACACAATCACGTCTTTACCTTATGTACAGAAGAAGTATTACCCCAAACTTTGAAGTTTGCGACATTGTCGAGGATGTAGTGCACTTATTAGCAGAAAGTGTTAGGACTAAAGAAATGAGGAGTACATAAGTGAAGAGCTTTAATATTTGTAGATTTGACATAGGAATATTTAATTGTATTCTCTTAGAGATAAAATTCAGTGCGTTAAGACAAATGTTAATCGATTTAATTGTAACTATTTGATTGTATTTAGGCATAAGACACAATGGGACTGGCGTATTTTCAAAAAGATCATGTCTTTTTAAGCTTAATACATCAAATACAAGTGAAATCAAGTGTTTTTACAATAGTCCATTAATATAACAGGTACAAACACAATAATTGCTATGCGGTTGCGCATTTTATCGCATCGCAATGTTATCATCTAATAAAGAGACAATAAGAACACAACCACTTGAATTGTTATCGTAAATGACTGTTGCGAGTAACTTGTCCAATATTTGTATTATAAAGTTTAGGTAAATGACGTGATAGTCTACCTATTGCGATATTTAGAGTAATTGATGTTTGCTAACAGAAATGTATAGATGAAAATAACTGCGAAATCCACTCGGTTATTACAAATAAGCAATAAGGTTTTGTTGTAAGAGTATTGCTTCCAAAGCAGCTAGCTATGCTACACTAGGGTAAACTTTAGATTCATATCTCACGGTAATTATTTTATTATCCGGGTCAAGATATTAATAATAATATGTTCGTGCCTACCCCGCAAGGGAACTGGCGTGAAGTTATGTATGTATGTCAAAATATTCCTAAATTAAGAGAGCGTTTTATCTTTTTTAATATCGCTGGGGGAATATATTTACGTATCCCCTTGGATCTTGGGGGAGATCTACGAGGGGGCTGTATGTGGGGCTCCTGGGAGTCAGCTCTGCACACACCTTCATTGGAGAAGGAGTGGAGATGCCGGCCGTCAGACTTTCCAATAAACCTACTAGCGGTCTCTTCGCGTATTTGGGAGGCACTACAAAATCTGTCCTAGGCAGTTCGTCACGACACCTCGATGCAACCCGTCAAATTGGGGTGCCTTTGGGAATAGAGCATCCCACGTTTCTATGTGTGCTTCACCGGGAGGTTCATCGACCACCTGTTCGCCGTCTGCGGCGGGGATCCCCACTCGCTCATCCTCCTTACTTTGCCTTTAAACGACCTCCTTCTACGACAGGATATCCTAGCAGAAGGAGGCACATGTTCTACAAGCTAGATCAGCCATATTCAACTTTTATTATTATAGAGCCACATAGACATAATAGATGAGGTGCGGGGAGCTGCAACATTATATTATTTAGATGTTTTTTTTCTACAAGCCAGGTAAGTTGACGTCCTAACTAACGGAATGTGGTTACGTCGTTTGTGGACATTTGCAACATCTCTTATATTAAAATACAAGTATGTAATATGCCAGGCGGGCCACTAACACAAGCTCAAGGAGCCGCAGGTTGAGTCTGTTTTTTCTTCGGCCCTGACTCCCTTCGGGTTGAGTGACGCGCTGATCCCCTGTCGTTACCCTAGGGAGCAGGGGCGTCGAGTGAAAGCTCCGCCCCCGCGCATGTTGATTCTAGCGGATCTTGATATATATTTAAATCTATATAAGTACAATGTGCAAGAAGTAATAATTTTCCATGAAGATTTCAAAACGGGAAGATAGACTAATTATCTCTCTCTCTCTCTCTTATACACTATTATAGATATATAATATATATATATATATATATATATATATATATATATATATATATATATATATATATATATATATATATATATATATATATATATATCTCTCTCTCTCTCTCTTAGCACTTTAAACTCATTAAAACTTTATTGAAAAATGGACAATACTACCGTTAATATGAACTTTTTTATCACATACTTTAACACAAACCACAAACAAATAACTGTGGTTTTACTACTGTACAAAGAACAGCTGCACATGCTGTGTTGCCCCTTAATGTATATAAATATTTCTTCGAAAATCAATAGGTTCATTGATTTACTTTCCAATGGTCATTAAGTTTTATAATCAACTTATATATGTAATGGAGCCCTATATACATACCTTATCCGTAAGGCAATTACTAAGTTCAAGCTTTGTTACTAGGAATACTTACTTCATTTATTAACTGCCTAATGTAGAAACAGTGAGGTTCCTTGCCATCTATCCATGTGATGCGGTCACTTCTTATTGTCTGTGCTTCTGTACTCCCAGGATTTGACACCAATTGACCTGCCTGCCAGAAAACATTCAGTTGGTAAAAATCATTAGCAATAATATATTTTAATAATTAAAAATATTTTTGGTAAAATTGCATAAAGGCGGAACCTGAAAATTACGCATTTTTTGTATTCAAAGACTTTACATATGGTTTTCTATGGTACAATAACGACACTAAAATCATCGGTAAGCCATCATTTAGGCAAAAAATTAATAAACAATACAATTAATTGGGTACGAAATACGTGCATTATATCGCTAGAAATAATGTTCAATTTTAGCGTGACGACTTACCTACTAATTATAATAAAAACACAATTATTTTAATTTTGGGATTAGTCTGCAAATGTAACATATATGACAGGATCAAAATAATTAATAATTATAAAATCAAATATTAGGGCATTGCTAAAAAATCACGACATTTTGTCATTTGTAAGTAAAACCTCAGATTAATAATATTGAGAGACAAAGTTTTTACCTCACTTTGCTAAATGTCAGGCAAAGGAACTAAATCCGTACAGCATGAATATCTATATTATTCAATCAAACTGAACATCTTTGAATGACATAAAAATAAGGAATTTTAGATTTTTCACATTATTGTGATTAAGATCATTATTATATTTTTGTAGTTTGTATATATAATTACCGACAACATGCAATACTAATGTTAGACAAACAATATATAGGTGTGAGGGGTGTTCGAAGGTTATGGCAAGGACAGTGGGTTAGGTTAGGTTATCTTTAGACCAAAGCCCACGAGCCGAGCGAGCGAAGCGAGGGTGCCGCGGCAGCAGCCGGCGAGTGGCAGAACCGACTTTAACTTTTATTAAAATTATCATCGAATAAATGGAAACCAGTCGGTTCTGCCACTCGCCGGCCGCTGCCGCGGCACGCTCGCTTCGCTCGCTCGGCTCGTGGGCTTTGGTCTAAAGATAACCTAACCTAACCCACTGTCCTTGTCACTGGTTACACCTTCGACCACCCCTTACACCTATACTTTGTTCTGCTTACATTGGTATTGCATGTAGTCAGTATTTATATATATAAACTAGAAAAATATATTAATTATCTTAGTTACAATAATGTGAAAAATCTAAAATTCCATACTTTTATGTCATTCAATGATCTTCAGATTGATTGAAAAATATTGATATTCATGCTGTATGAATTTAGTGTTTTTGCCTAACAAGTAGCAAAGTGGCAGAACCGACTGCTTACTATTAATTATGGTTAAAGTCGATTCTGCCTACGGCTTTGGTCTGAAGCTAACCTAACCTAACCCATTGACCTTCTCATTGGTCGCAACCTTCAACCGCTCCTCATAACCTATTTTTTCTGTTGCTAACATTGGCATTGCATATTTGAGCTCTAGTGTGAAGCTAACCCAACCTAAAGAGTGGCAAGCAAAGGAAATAAATCCAAACGGCCTGTTTTTTATTAAGAATACATCAGACAACGCTGTATGGATTTATTTCCTTTGCCTGCCACTCTGATCAACTAAATTACAACAAAAAGATTTGTCTTTAGCAGTGTAGTTCACTTTATGTAGCATGGCGGTTTTATCTGGGAAGTGTTTTGTAGTTTTTAACCTCATAAAATGTGCTTTAAAATTTAATAAAGTAAGATATTGATTGTTTTTAAGTTAACTTATGTGTTTGTGCTCAAAATCATAAGTGTTTAGCAACGTGCCCTATTACTTTACAATAATAATATTAGCATAGTAGGCAATCTGTGTATATTCTAAGGTAATTGTATTGTTTACTAATTATGTGCCTAAATGAAGGCTTTCCGACAATTTTAATTTCGTTATTGTACCATAGCAAACCATAATTATAATCTTGTATATTAAAAAAACGCATAATTTTCGGGTTCCGCCTTTATGCAAATTTACCATATTTTTTAATAATAAGCTACATACACCTTAAAAATTAGAATATATTAATTTTAATTAATAGAAACAAAGTAAATCTTATATTCCATTTTAAAAGTTCTACAAGCATAATACTTCTTTACTATGGAACTAGAGGCAAACCATAAATTAGCTTTTCTGGTTGTACTCATCCTAAGGAACCCTGACAATACTCTTGGCCATATGGTGTATAGGAAACCTACCCATACAAATAAATACCTTAATGGTTTATTTTACTTTAGACATTGGTATCTATCAAATTATATATTTCTTGATAGTAAAGCCCACATGAAACTAATGACATAATTGTCGTAATTTATTATTGTGGTTGACATGCTAGTGATGTTCTGTGAGTCATGTAAAGCACAGACTATTAAACCATCGATACTATAAGAAAAAATCAAAAGTAATCGATTTGAAAATATTTTTTTTTCTTCTTTATTACATTTTCTTTCACTTTATTACAAAAATGTCTTATTTAATATATGTAAAATATGTTCATTGACATGTGGGTAGATTTATTACACGATATAGTATTTTTAGCTAAATATATAGATAAGTTAAATAGATTAAAACTACTTTATAAATGAAGTCGATTTTTATAACAAATGAGTCTGTAATGCATTAGGACATTACTAATTGATCTGTCATTGAGCTGTCAAAAGTAAAATAAATGCTTGGAAAAAGTATAATCTCCAAATACACAAACAAACACACCTTTGATAAATATATTGCCCAGCTAACTACAACACAGGCATAACTCATGCCAGTGTTGCAGTTAAAAATATGTGAAATATTGCAACCAGTTCTCAACAACTCTAGCAGAGTAAATAACAGAATGTAGGAAATAGTCCTCACCAGGAACCCAACCTGAGTTCTCTACATTCCATTGCACTAGGCACACCAATGCTTGGACCATTACACCACAAAAGCTATCAGGAAGGGATCTCCATTTTTAACCGACTTCATTTATTATCTAGGTACAGACCTTTGTTTTCATTTACTGATATCCTCTTCATACATATGTACATGTCAGTTAAAAGTACTTTTCACCTAACCATTATATAGAATGTCTAAATTATCTATGGTAAGTAGACCACAGTCTCTGTTCATCATTCTGAGGTTACTCTCATACACTTATTTTGTTATGGCATTATTCATACTGAATTAGAGTATGTTTGAAAACTTGTTGAGAAAACTGAAGAGTTTCTTGCGCCGCTTCTTCTCTTCAAGCCATAACATGTTGCGAAGTGGTGGTAAATTAGATTAGGCTCCCATAGAGTAAATAATAACCATAAACAAAATTTAAACTACATAATTAAAATAAACTAGTTGGTGGTAGGCTAAATAAAACTTTAACAATACTCATTGACACTTGAGATCTTGGTCTTCCATGATTATGGCCAAAGAAAAGTGGCTGAAACGTTGGAATAGCCAAAATCAAATAAATTACCGCACTTAAAACTGTTAAAACATAGTTTTATTAACCATAGAGACCTTCACACTTTCTAATTTACTCTAACTCAATGTGAATAATACCGTTAGTCTTTATTTATCCATTCACTGTACATACCCAAACCACCTCAAATATTTCTATTATCATAAAATTTGCACTGAAGTATTTTTGTTTATCAAAATGGGTATCAGTGATTATTTCTGACTGGGTCTGGTAAATTATAATGCTATGATAAGAGATATTATGATAACAATAAGGGATTTGTATAGTGATTCTTAGAATCTGAAAATATCTTTATAACCAACTGTTGTTTGATGTCTTAATCTTTCAATACCTAACTTATGCAAGAGGTATTTATTACATTCTGTACATAATTTGTACTTGCACTCAATTTACACATATTAAGTTGATAATAAATGAAAAACAAACAAAAACTAAAAGTATTGTTTACATCCATTATTCAATTAAAATTTACTTATGTTCAGTATCAGGCATTATTTCAATTAGCTATACTGCCCTAAGGTTTCATCTTGTGTCATGCCTTGTTACATTACTAGACTTAGTTAATGAATAGAAAATTTAATATATTTTTTTTGTTGTTTATTTTTGTCATCTAAGTTGGTCTGTCTAATCCATTGAAATGCATTCTCGGGTTTGGTTCCTCACAGGAAATAATCAAATAAAAAATATTCTATTATTAATTCTGGTCTAGATATGTGGGACCAGGCATCAGAGTTCTTATTGTATTATACCCACAGAAGAAGAATAATTTGCTTAGCTTGGTAATATATAGGTGTTTGTGTGGATGCAAATTGAAATAGACAACATGTTATTACTCAGCAAAATAAACAATAACAGAAAAGTATATTTGCAATAGTTCCTTGGCAAAATAATTGGTATGCAGTCTTATCAATTTTATCAACTTCTTCCAGGCCACCTGACCAATTTTGATTTATTTTTTTACTTTTGAAATTAGATTATTAGGAATATAGTTCCAGAGATAAATACTATTAATGGCTTTCAATTTTGTAGCTTGTTTTCTGCTGGGAAAAATAAGGTATAAGTCACTTAGATAAAATATATGTGTATAAATTCAGAAACAAAAAAATCTATTTCGTACTACTATATTATATGTATTTATAATCAGAATTTTTATATTTTTAAAGTTTTGATAAAAAAATTTATAAAGAATGAAAGCCTTAACTATTTTTTTTTAGCTTTAATTGATGATTCATATAATGAGGAATGTATTTAGGGTGGGATATAGTTATATGGCACATTTATATATTATGAACAGATAAAAACTTTTTAAATATAGGTTAGAAGGCTAAGGTGGGTGTGAAGCGAAGCAGAGCACCCGCCTTTACCTTAATGGTTATTTTTTTTTTATAACCACCCAAAGTTAATTTTATATCTCAAACAATAAATAAATGTGCTGTATATCTGTATATGTGTATATATATATATATATATATATATATATATATATATATATACACATATACAGATATATATATATATATATATATATATATATATTTTTTTTTTCAAATATATACATATTATTAGTATAGGTAAATTTGAATAAATTGAGTGTAATTAAACAAAAATTTAAAAAAAGATTAATAAGAATAAGCAACTTACTGAAAATATTCCTGATCTATACATATCCAGCACCTCATTTAACACCAATAGTCCACGTTCTTTACCAAGAAAATTGTTTAAAACACAAACACCATACTGTGTCATATCCCTGATTACTCGTTGGCATAATTCAAAGCTCCTATCATTAGGATCCATGTAATAAGTGTTTGGGGCATGGTTGAAGGGTGCTGGGCTGCCTCCAAGTGAGGCCGCCGGATATTCTCTCACTCTGGTTGTTTGCTCTGGTAGTACAGGCATTTCATCAGCCCTGTTTACAGCTCGTAGAACGTTGGTCGTAGTCGGCGTTGCGAAGTCCACCGTGCTCAACTGCTGCTCGCTCGCGCTTAATATCTCCTGCTCGGAAGAACCCTCGTATGTTATGGCACTTTCACTATTCAACTCCTTATTTGTATACACTACACTAGATATAACACTACTTTCGTTCACTCTAGTGGAACTTTCACCTTGATTAGCGTTCTCACTAGTTATGATTGGGTTATGTTTACTAACACCGTCCGAATTACCCTCTTTAGAATTCGTTTTGGCACCTTTAGTCTTTGACTTTCTCGAACGTCTTGTACTACCCACACTGTCCGGATTAATAACTTCAGACTGCGATTTCTGTGTAGCTTCCGAACTAACGCTATCCCTGCTATCAGCACCTTCGGTAACTGGAGCACATACACTAGATTTATTGCTCTTAGAGCCCTGTTTTGGTAACTTGGGTGCACACTCACTTTTATGCCTTTTCCAGTCTTGCCTTTGATGTTCTGTATTACAGTAATATATGTTGAGGCACCTTCCGCATCTTCGATGCGTTTTCTGGTTGCAAACAGCGCAACAAGCAAGTATGCTTTCCTGATTCATTCTGAAATAAGTTATTTCAAGGGCCGGCCCCTCCGACTTGACAACAGAAAGAAATGTCATTGGCTAACGGCGAGGTGACTGTGACAACTTGAGAGATGTCAATGTCAGTGAAAGTAACTTTTACATAAAATAGTTATGGACTTGTATATATGTCTTTTAATCCCGAAACATTTTATTTATAATTTTATTATAAATTTTGGGCGAGAATATGTAACATTTATTACTGAGCAACTTTATTTAAAAAAATGTGTACTAGTCACAAGTAAACAATATTGGATTCGTATTTTTAATTAAGAATCTTTAGCTTGTTTTACATATACTGTTTAGTGAAATGTACTTTTTTGAGCTGTTACAAACACAACCTCATTGTGCTTAAAGATTATTTTAAAATTTAAATATTTAGGGAAACTTTATATTTTCTATTTATGTACACAAATCGTGCAGCCATGTTTAACACAAAAAATATTTTAATTATACTTAGTCTGGTTATAAATACTGTTACAATTAAAAAGAAACAAAATATTACATTTGAATTTGGAATCTTTCATTTTTATATTATTGTTCATTGTGTTTTCTCATTTTGGCGCCAATACATTGTACAATATTTTCCGATATTAAAATGGAGTGGAGCGATAAAGATAACCGAATCACTGTGATTGCATTACACAAACTAGGTATGGAGCCAAATGCAATTTTTAAAACTCTCCATACGCTTGGTATTGTCAAATGTTTGTGTACCGGGCTATTAATAGGTACAATGAGACCTCCTCTGTTTGTGACAGAAAAAGTTCTGACCGTCCACGTAGTGTTCGTACGAAAAAGGTGGTCGAAGCAGTAAGGGAAAGAATTCGAAGAAATGCTGTCCGAAAGCAAAAGATTTTATCTCGGGAGATGAAGATATCACCTAGAACCGTGTCGCGTATTTTAAAAGATGACTTAGGACTTGCAGCCTATAAGAGACGCACTGGTCATTTCTTAACTCATAATTTAATAAAGAATAGGGTGATAAAATCGTAACAACTACTGAAGCGGTACGCAAAGGGAGGTCACAGAAAAATTTTGTTTACGGATGAGAAAAGTTTTAGAATTGAGCAACATTTTAACAAACAAAATGACCGTGTTTTTGCTCAAAGCTCTAAGGAAGCTTCTCAATTAGTCGACAGAGTGCAACGTGGACATTATCCGTCTTCAGTGATGTTTTGGTGGGGTGTAAGCTATGAAGGAGTGACTGAGCCATATTTTTATGAAAAAGGTATCAAAAGATCGGCACAAGTGTATCAAGATACCATTCTTGAGAAGGTAGTTAAGCCCCTTAACAACACCATGTTCAATAACCAAGAATGGTCCTTCCAGCAAGACTCGGCGCCGGGTCATAAAGCTCGGCCCACGCAGTATTGGTTGGAAACGAACGTTTCGGACTTCATCAGAGCTGAAAACTGGCCGTTGTCTAGTCCCAATCTTAATTCGCCGGATTATGATTAGTGGTCAGTTTTAGAGAGTATGGTTTGCTCTAAACGCCATGATAATTTAGAGTCCCTAAAACAATCCATACGATTGGCAATGAAGAATTTTCCCATGGAAAGAGTGCGTGCTTCTATTAATAACTGGCCTTAACGTTTAAAGGACTGTATTGCAGCCAATGGAGACCACTTCCAGTAAGCTTTTTACCTTTTAAATTCTTTTATGTTTATGTATTAAACTAACACACTGTAAAACTTATAAATGTTATTTGCAATAGAATTTTTTTTTCTTTGTTACAATACTATGGCAAGACTAGGTATAATAATGCGTCTATGAGGAACTATCTAAAGAATATGTAAATTATTTCATATTATATTCATGTTGTTATACAGGTGAGTATTTCGCGTGTCTAGTATTTTAATGACAATGGTAATAAGTAAGTTTTTATGGAAAATTCGTATAGGGCGGCAAAATAAAGTAGAAAATAGGGCGCCACTTTCCCAAATTTGTCTAAACTCTAGCAACTCCATGCAATATTAGGTCAAGAGTAATTTTGATATTTATTAGTAATTTTTAGGACGATTTCAAGTTGATTTAGTTACGACGTACGCATTTTATCAACACAGCTTATGGCATTTACTTTAATAATAATGACGATAATTTTGTAAGCAAGAGTATTAACACCTTGTTATAGTTAACAGAACAATTATTTGGTTAAAAGAAGCTAAACTAACCATTATGAACATATCATGTCGCCTGTTCTTTGGTAAATATCGTCGAATTAAAACGAAAATATTTTTGCTTCAAATCCCACATTGCTTGGTAAACTTTAAAAATCACTGCCCACGTGAACGTGGCTTGGAATTTTTACATGCGTATTTAGTTATTTTTTAACGGATTTTAGACTTGGGTCCACGTTAAAACTAAAATAACATGGATAAAATCGCTTTTTTATGATTCACTGACCTTGACTACAGACAAAATAGAATATTGACAGAAGGCAAAAAAATAGTTCATTTCTTATACATTTTGGTAGAGATCTACTTGTAAATGCCATTTCCCACATTACGCATCAACGCCATAAAAATTGTGCAGACGAAACTTGTGACACTAGTAGGATTACAAAGGAAAAATAAATGCAATCTTTTATAAAATAATTTATTTTAAGTAAATATACATATGTAATTATGAATAAATTCATTATTTATTAATTTTCTTAATACAACTGGGAATGTATTTTTAATTTCTTACATTTAATATCATCAAATGAAATTTCCAACTTTATATCAACTTTTTGGTCACTTTGATGAACATAACTCATGAGTAAAGTTAATCTATATAAATATAACATTTATGTACAAATACGGGGAAGAATGAAATGCTGTGATGAAATATAAATCTAAAGGTTCGTCAATCGTCATGAATGAATAACAGACTAGATTAGTTCTACGCCGAGCCACATTTTTCCGAAGATTCCGCGATACATTTATTTATTTTCCGATTAAACAGATAGTCACATAAAGTAACAATTTAAACAGATATTGGGTTTTTTGAGTCACCATTTATACATTTAAAAAAAGGTTAGTTAGTAGAGGCTAACAGAAACAGAGTGCAAAAACGCAGCAAAAAATATCAGTATTGCAACTCCAAATTACCACAGAGTATTTATGCAATAAATGCATAAAGCAATCTTGATTTTCATTGATTTCAGCGTCTTTCTTCTGTTGCTTTTTCTCGCATTTGGAAATCAGGTGAAACAATAACTTCCTCAATTCACTTTTAATGGTTTTGTTCATGTTTTAAGCTTGTAAATGCTAAAACACAAATAAACTAAAATAACATTTATTTATTTCGATTTATTGCTTGGCAGCTGGGCCTTTAAGCCAGACTAAAATATCAAAAATGACAGTTCAGTAGATAATAATAATAACTACAATCATAGATAATACACTATATATAAGATAGATAAGCCTCTCTAGTATAAAACATTCAACGCCATGATTGATAGATGGCGCTTTAATCAATAATCGACTACAATATTTTGATAAAATGACATGGACGTTTGTATTAGCATTGCCAAGTTAAAACTTGTGAATAATGATATAATCTAATTTGGTTAGCCAAAGTCCTATGTTGTCTAGGAGGAAACATTGGTTTTTTGAGAACAAATTAGTAAAATATTTTTTGTCACACACACACTTCAAACAGCGAAAACTGCTACTAAACGTGGAAATGTAGCCAGCCTTTTGAAGAAGGTTCCTACTGTTATACATTATGTTTAATCGATATTGTAAATAACTAGAACCGTATGAGAAATTGCTCTTAAAACTGTTACCTTATTTATGTTATCGTTTAGAAGCGAAATGGACGCTTTGCCATGCCTTAATGAGTTCTACAAATTAAGTACTTACAGATATCTGAGCTCCAATTTTATGTGAATGAAAGTGGATTATGCAGCCATCTGTTGCTAATTAAGGCCCGGTTCTTATATCTTACGGACCGTTCATTTACCCTACTACCGGTTAAAATTTGACATAAGCTCCATACAAGTATTGTCAAAATTCAACCGATGGTAGGCATACGAGCTTTCACTAGGGGCAGAATCAGATGATAAATGTATTCTTGGCTCAATATTAATGGAAATTAGAAATATATGTTAACTTCGAGACTCAACGTGAGGAACTAGAGGCGTAAAGGTATTCGCTTCCTCAGTTTACGCACCTTTTCGCTTACCACTTATAGTATAATAGTATTAGACCAAAACTTAACAAATATGAAAACCCGCATATTGAAAAACATTCATCCAGTGTTTTTATTGAAACTAGTAACCATAACGTAAATAAAATCGTGAGATAATAAAAATAAGGAGTAAAATACAAAAATGATAGGTTATAGTACGGCCGTCATCTTTATAGTTTGACCGATTGACAGTTACAACGGTGGTTTCCAGTTCACAAAATGCGGGTTTTCGAGTAATATGTAAAATTGTATCACATAATATTTTATGTATATTATTGTATGAGTAATTATAACCTTAACAAACTAAGATAAGTTTATATAATATTATTTTATCTATATATGTAGTAATAAAATAAAAAGATTCCAAAATTGTTATTATTTTGAATTTGTAACTGCTAATTGGTCAGTTTTGGAAATACTCTTAGCTATAATTTTTAAATAGTTATTAAAGTAATAAACAAATTTATATGATTACAATTTTACAGATTAACGTTTAATTTTCAAGGCAACATTTGAAAGAACAATGTTTTATCTACAAAAATTGTTATTTTCAAATATTGCTCAGAAGAACGATAAGTCAAAGCTGGATTTGGTTATAAACTTTTGAGAATAGCTAACTTTTATTTTAACAATTCAAATACTACTGTTTTGAGGTCTGAAATATTAAAACTAACAAATTCTAAATTATTTCTTCAGAAAAAACTAGCTCAGTTAATTTTGATACTAGATACACTATTGGTAGCTAATGAGAAATATTAATGGACTTGTTTCCAGCTAATTAAAAAGAAAACTAATGAAAATTTCTTTTTCATGGCTAAGTAAGGCACGAATATTTATTTGTAGTAAAGTCCAATCAATATATTTTAATCTCTATTGAAAATTGGAAACAATATGATTTACTTATCTTATATAAAGTTATTGTAAGCCCCTAAAATGCTATACTATGTAATTTCATCTCTTTATCCAGATTTGTCGATCACTTTTCACTATTATTATTTTATCATCTGGCAATACCAAATATTGGTTATTCGATGGTTAGTATGCCCCTTAATCGTAATAGTGGTACGAGTTTTATAGACTTGTTAAAAAGAGTAAAAAAAAATTTTTAAGTAATCGCATTCTCAATGCTATTATAGATAACAATCTTTTTAATGAGTTTATAAATCTTGCAAACTTTTATGAAAAGAGGATATCTTTTGAAATATGAATAGGTTTACAGAAACTTACTAGACCCTATCTAGTATTCAAGCATTAAAATCTCATCTCTATACATTTTTTATCTAATTTATACCAAATCCATCTCCAAAGTATTTTATTGCAATATTGACAGTTCGAAAACATTTTTCATTTTAAAATAAAATCTACACGGATCTATCAATACAGAAATAAAACGAAATATGTAAATAATACATACGTTACTCGAATTCTAGCCAATATATTGGACCCTAGTATTTATTTTAGTACCTGTACTAAATTTACGATTCGAACGAGTAACGTTTATATAAGCTACAGGTGCTTGCATAACGAAAAGGTTGTCTGATTAAGGCTCTAAATAACGGTTTATTAAATATGCAATTTTTTAGTCATCTTATGTGTTTTGGCGTTGAAAATTTAGAATAAAAAGTTTTGGAACGGAATAAATGTATTAATTTATCTGTTTTTATGCATAAGTTTAAATGCACCGATAAGAGGACCGAGTGTGAGTTTTATAATTTTATGAGTTTTTTTATTGCCTAAACCAGGCAAAAAAGCAAACGGCCCACCTGATGGAAAGTGGTTACCGTCGCCAATGGATGTTTGCAACACCAGGGGTGTCGCTAACCCGTTGCCGACCACTAAGAAATTTTATAACGCCCTTCTTAAAAACCCATGTCATAGCGCAAAGGGAAAGCCGCGGCGGGAAGTTCTCTCTAGACCATTGTTGTACGCGGATAAATGTTCTAGAGAACCGTGAGCGTGGGAACTTAAATCCCGTCGCTGGCGAATGGTGTGATTGTAAGCGAGGCGTAGTCACCAGATGAAACAATTCCTCGGAACACTCCCCGTTGTACAGGCGGTAAAATACGCAGAGGAACGCAAAGTCTCTTCTTGGCTAAGCGATTCTAAACCGCCTGTTAGTACGGGATAGTCGACGATACGAACGGCGCAACGCTAAATGGAGTCGAGGGTTTCAGTCTGGTAAGCGGGTGCTCCGGCCCATAACTATGAGCAGTACTCCATATGCAGTCTGATTTGATCTTTGTACGGCAGAAGTCGTTGCCGCGAGGTGAAGTACTGCTTCGACCGGTTTAGCAAACTAAGCTTTTTAGAGGCAAATTTCGCCTTGCCTTCCAGATAACCCCGAAATTTTACGTCGTTCGTTATGTCGACACTAACGATCCCGCGTCCGATTATAAGCCTCGTCGAAAGGCTCTTGTGCGACGACCGCGTAACGTCCTGACGGACAGAGTCGACGTTATTACGAAACGGCTGGCCCGGATCAGTCCGCCCACGGTTAGAACAGTAGTAGGCTGGCAGGCACCGACAGACAGACACAGACGGCGGCGTCTCAGACGCCGCCAATCAAGATCTCTCCACGTCCCCGCGAGGGACGCTAGGAGACATAGCTCACCCCACAGGATAGACTAGGCGTGTTGCTGGGAAGTTTCTTTCGCCGTTTCTTCTCTCCCAGCCATAACACGTTGCGAAACGGCAGTAAGATAGCGTAGGCCACCGCAAACCACCGATCCCGGCCCGCCGTGATCCTTCCCTTCGGGCTTTATATTACCCGTCGCCCGTTCTCAATTAGTATTTTGTGTCACCCTATGGTGGGCATCATTAAATTCATTCCCCATTCATGGCAACAGTCCAGCCGAGGTAAAACTCCTTAGGGAGCTCCCTCGAGCAAGTTGCCCCCCCGGGCTCGAGCGCCTTCGCTTCGCGAAGGCACTCGCCCCAAAGACCCCGGTAAAGTTGTAAGGTCTTCGGACCAACAACATAAAGTCAAGTCCAATAAAAAAAAAAAACTAACGATCCCAATACTATTGGTGATGGTGACGGTTGTTCATTGGAATTGTGACGCAGTGACGAATGGGGTTTTTTTGGCTGAGAATGCGCAGACTTGTGTCTTTGTGGGTTTAATATGAACAAGATTTATCGTTCCCATTCAGAAACTCCCTCCAGGGAGTTCTCTACTTGAGACAGAAATCTGATCAGACTCTCTTCTACTAGCGACCGACAGACATTAGCGCGACTGGTGTATCTGGCGTCACCGGTACTGTCATAGGCGTTGCACTGATGTTCTCTATAGACAACAAGTCATTGATATGCAGGATGAACAGTGTCGGTGATGACAATTGTCATTTATTGTAATCAATAATCCACAACACCTCTTTTGTTATTGTACTACAAGTTCGTATTTTACTTGGTTCACATAGGTCTTCGAATAGGGTTGTAATCTCACAACAGAACTGTTGATATTAGTCGAATTAATCAAATTGAATAAATTTTGTTAAGAGCCACCGAACTGAAAGGACATGCTGGCATGCGATGTCATTGTTTTAAGATTATGTTTGGATCACTTTGGTTGCTTTTCCAAATTAAAAGACAGAAATGCACTGTCTAATATCAACTTAACTGTTGCTGTAGCACCGGATTACCTACCAACTAGCTGTTATTCCCGAGTTAGCCGACTTTATAATGGAATTTACGGAATTCCAGCAGCCAGTATACCAGCATTTGTAGTAGTGTAAAAATTGTTATCCGAAATGATTGTCGAAAAACTTTGTAGAGAGTTTACGCCACAAAACAAGTCCCACGGAAAACTAAGGAACTAAAAGTGGCAGCTCTGCTATTATATAGAATTTTGTTCGTAAAGTAGCCAGCAAATAAATGAACAGCTTCAATTATAAAATGTTTTGTATTTACTATTCTTACTCAGGCAGGAGTAATGTACGGCGATTGCAACTCCGCGTCTAAGGGAATTCTTTTGTGGCGCAGACTCTATGTACCAACTATTTCCAAATGTTTCTCTGGAGTGCCATTATTATGACGGTTTTGAATTAGAATATTACTGATTAATTAATAAATTAACATTAATTAAGCCCGTAACCATTCTGACTGAATTGTTATAACTTGGGGTCCTAACCGACAAATATATATTTATCTATTGAGATTTCTGGAAGCCCTCTTCGTTATGCAAACAGTCTTAATATATAAGATATTCAAAACTTAAAATTCAATTCACCACGTTTTCGATTTGACACTGATCAAAAAACTAAAGCGAGAATTGCTCTAGCTAGCAATTTCTAGTAATGTCTCTGACAAGTTTTATATAAACTTTTAGGAAATCTTACAAGTTTTAGAACATGCAGAAGAATGCTTTCTATACCAGTGTAAATACTACAAATTGCTTGCTGAAATCGACTTCTGAAAGTTCCATTGCTAATGTGATTCTCACATCAACACGGAAATTCATAATAATACATATTTGATATATTTTTAAGAAGTCTATTTATATCAGAAGTTGTTTAATATTCATGTTACGTCCCGTTGTCATGCAAGAAAAATACCAAGAATGACATTTCTTGAACTTTAATGTGGCACCTGCAATAATGTTAAAGATATTGACTGTGGCCGAATGCGCCTTACTTACAGCGTTAAAAATAACGCCGTTGTCGAACAGCTACATTAGCGTATATATGTTATCCGTAAATATGTAACGTTATTAACAATTAAAAGTAATATCTTTACAAATAACGCATTACACCCATCGCCATACCTGCTTGAAACGGCCTATATCTGTAGCATTATCTCAGATGAAGCCCTTCTATTTTATTCGTGAGCTGTCAGTTGTATCGATTTCTGCCGATTTATAACCGATATGTTTGTGGAAACTTATAGACTTTATTTTGATATTTCAATATGAAATTGAAAAGAAACTCATCCAGCGCTTCCTTAGATCTGTAAGTTTTGCTCCTGCAAGCCTCTAGGCTAAGCAAACACTACGTTAACTATACCAGACACCGGGCTCAGCTATAAAATGATCTTTCTGGTAAGTTTTGATAAATCGTAGTGCCCGCTTAATCTTATAAGCATTACGCGAGCAGTTTAAGTCCGGGCTAATTCTTCATTCAACTTTTTTCTTTTCAAATTTTAACTGATTTGATCCAAAATATTTTCTAAAAATTAATACAATTTTAATGATATTTTCTATCGTATATCAAAAACCGACACAAGAATGACTTTTGGGTTAGTTGCGGTCCCTTCTACAGGTGATGGGTTAATAGTTTTTACTAGACGTATCATTCTTAGTTTCTTCTTTCATGCCATTGTGTAATCTCTTTTATAATGAGTAATACAACATTCCTAGTACTAAAAACCTTTATTACACTACACTGATTTACGGACCCGGTCCAGAGAAGCGTAATTTAGCTATAGATACCAGCTCTCTTTATTTTATTACACCATCCTGGCTTACATAAAGGGTCCGAAAATCGACGTAATATAATAACCGCCTAATTCTCAACCAGTGTCAGAACTTATAACCTTAGCATAAGATAAACCTAAAGGTTATACCCTCGAGTGTTCATCATTTTGTATAGGTGGTGGATGCAATACCCTCGCAAGTTCCGCCTTCTCATCAGCAGAGAGGACGTAAACTGGAGGTGACGCTGGGAGGAATCTCTCGGCCTTTTGGGGCTCGCGTTGGAGCCTCCCCCTGTATAGCATCACGAGGACGCAAAGTACGCTGATGATGAAGGCTGATGTCGCAGCTAGTACTATTAACGCTGTATGGTATGATGTTGTTACTGACACCTGGATTAAAAAAAATCTTGTAATAATCACTTAGTGAAACACTGACGTGGTAGAGCCATGGTGAAGTTAGGGACAGCTCGATCGGGGTCATACCACGCTTTTACAGAAAGTGAAACTGTTAACGTGAAGTGTATCTTCAGTGTGAAACGGTTACCAGTAAGAGTACCCATAGCCCATTTTCAGCTCCCCCCTATGTCCTTCCTCTACCCGTCCTATCTTATCCCACTATCCCATTAGAGAGGCTGCAAACACGTTGGCTTGGCCCCTGGTATTGTAAACTTCTTTAGGCGACGGCAACCGCTTTCACTGATGTGGGCTTTCTGCCTGATTGGCAGCTTCGCAAAAAATCTAAGCTCCGAGTTAATTTCGTGTAAACTTGAAAAGTGATTTATATCTGACGAATGAAAAAAAAGTTCAAGACTATAAGAAATCAAAACGGTAACAGTGATTCTTCGGGACTTCTCTATTTCAGACAATTGAAGTTATTCGCTTCGAAAAGTATAAGAAGTGTCCCCCTGTTAACTGTTCAAATATAATAATATAATAATATTAACAGCCCATAGATGTCCCACTGCTGGGCTCGGGTCCCCCACTATATGGGAACGGACAGTATATCCGCCACGCTTGTCCAAAGCGGCTTGGCAGGTTTGACACATGAGTTTCATCACAATGTTTTCCTTCACGATTGTTAGCATGTGGTAACTGTAACAATATGCACATTAGGTCGAAAAACTGCCTACGAGGTGCATATATTCCGGCTAGGATTCGAACCCGCGCCCTTTGAGTTTGGGACGCGTGCGCTAGCGCTAGTCATTACGCTACCACGACTTCATTGTTCAAATGGGGTGTGGTAAATTCTAAAAAAGCAAAAATTGGTATAGCTTAAACATATTTGAACAAAATACGTTAATAATTTTTGAAATAAGTACAAGTAAATTTTCAATAAAAAAATTCGGCATCTCTTCAGAATCCTTTATTGTTGTCTTTTAACTGAAGTAATGAAAACTTACAGTGGACTCGCTAAGGATTTCCCGTTGTTGCATCGCAGGCGGCGAGGGCGCGGCCAGCCTGTACTCGCTGCGAATCATGTCGGCCCATAAAACATTATCATTGTCCGAATTTTTCACACCGGCCAGTTTCTCTTGTTTTACCTAAAGTTAAACAAGACATTAGTGCATTTAGTGGCCAGGTTTTAGTCCCCTTTCGAAGTCGGCAGTATATTGGTACCACCTTTAGTGTTGCAAATAACCATAAGCAACGGCAATCACTTTCCATCAAGTATACTGTCAGCTTATAATCAATAAAGTAATTTAAATATGTATATTTAATTTATAAAATATGTAGTTTAAGTATGTTTGTTTATGATATACCTTATAATCTACACCACCTACATCGCCAGATTAGGTTAAACTATTCCTTAAAGGTTGTCTGGAAGAGATTGCTTTAAGCGATAAGTAATTGTGTATTATTGAAAATGTATATTTGGAGAGCAATACAGTGTTATCTATCTTATCTGCCGTACTTTAGCAATAAAAAAAATGTTAATTTGCGATTAGTAGGTAACTTTCGACTCTGTTTTATTTTTGCATGTTGGCAATTTGGTAAACGATTTTCCTGATCGGGGCGGTTCTAGACGGTAGGCACGGTAGGCCTAATGGCTACGGCCTACAAAAATGTCTGCAATAACACTTGAACTACTAAAGCAAAAAAAAGAAATGTAAATTTTGTTTTTCAATAAAACAATTTTTGTTTAATAAAATCTGTATTAATATTAATGTCTTAACTGAATTATATATAATTTTTCTGGTTAAAGAAGTTTTCTTAAGCTTCGGTGGGCATTTTTTGAGTTTGCCTACGGCAGCAAAAAGACCAAGGCCGGCCCTGCTGCCGTCGCTTATGGACATCTAAAACACTAAATTAGCAGATACGTCGCCATCTTGTTGAGACACTTTTTGAAGAGCCCCATATGTTGTGCGGGAAGCCCAGTTTTTTTATTATTATTGCATGAGTTCAGCAGACACGCAGACGGCCCACTTGATGGAAAGCGGTTACCATCGCCTATGGACATTTGCAACACCAAAAGTGCTACAAATGCGCTGCTGCTTTATTAAGGGAGACTGGAACCTGGTCACTAATGCCGGAACACAACACAAGGCTGATATGGCGGCATACTATAGACCAGGGGTAGTAGCCACCCAGTCGGGCAAATGCCCTACCACCTGGCAAATTGAATTGGTTTATTATTACTAATATTCATCTCTCATAATACAAGTACACTTACCACATTCTCGATATGGTATACGACGTCCACAGCTTTAGGGCCTGTCAAAGAAGCTCTCAACTTCACAGTGCCTTTGTCCTTTGACAAGGTAACCGGGACAGGTGCACCTAAATCGGTCAATTTGCTCGCAAGCGTCGATCTCGCTTTTTCAGCTATCGGACTGTCCACTCCAAGTAGTTCCAGTTCCAATATCGCTGATTCTATTTTTGTTAGTTCTGGAGAGAGAGAAAAAAATTATTCATGCAGTGTGTACATTAAAGCTATTTAAAAAAAATATATGAAATAGATAATTTAAACGATGGAGAACAGATTTCATGTCTGCTTATTCGGAATTCACGTAAAAACTACAGGGCCGATTTTGATGAGGTATTCGGTGATCGACAACTAATTCTGAGACTTAAAAATCTGCTCTACTTTTTATCCCGAATCGTGCGGGAATTTTTATGAGAATAATTTTAAATGGTCAGGTTAAAAAAAAATCCAATTCCAATGTGTTTTTTTACTGATCGATAGCAAATTTTATGTAACAATGTGTGATATTTTTTTATCCCGGGAATCCTGCGGGAATTTTCCTGGGAGTTTGAAGTTGCTCGGGTGCATAAAAATTAGCTTATTCCGGCACAGGTTTAACATCGCTTACATTATTTTTAAATACTGTGGTACTTTGTGTCCCGGAAATTCCGCGGGAATTTCAAATCAAGCATGGACGAAGTAACGAGCATATCCTAATAATTTATAAAATAACTTTACTAGTACATACCACATGGATCCCGCCCAGGCAGATCAGGTACAGGCCCAGCGTGCTGTCTTCTCTGGCCCGCTGCGTCCACGCACCAGCACCTGCCTCGCGAGCACTGCCGTGGGGAGAACGACCCGTCCGACAGACAACGGGGTCGGTGACCTTCCGCGCCTACATCATATAATTTATAATTTGTGAGTTTTAAAGACATTTGTTTGTTCCAAAATTAAACAAGGTACATAATGATAATACAGAATCTCTTTTTCGGGTTTTAATACTAAACAGTACAAAAAATTTATCTGGATACCTGTCCGTCCGTGTGACACAGCTGATTAGATGATATATAGAGGCCCTGTCATTTCAGTTCAACTTAATTTGCAAACATATTTTTGAAGATTAAAAAGACCTCTTTTTAATAATCAAAAAATATGCTCGCAAGTCCGAAAACGAACAGAAGTTTTTTGATTTTTTTAAAAATAATTTTCATTCTTAAATTCACATTAATATTTAATAAATAATGTGATTTTTTGGGTTATGATAGCTTTTAACTTATTCACATGTAAAGTTTATAACGTACCTTCGGTTAACATTTAAGTAGTATTTATTACTCTTATTGAATTCCATTTAATAATTTATGTAACTTACCATTCTCAATTTCCTCTTGCATCAGTTGACATTTGGTTTTAAAGACAGTTTTCTCTTCAACTACAAGTGGCTTTTCCATTCGTCGCGTTGTATCAGCAGTCTTTGGTTCCACAATTTCAGAAATAACTGGATTATCTTCCTTAATTTCTCGACTTTCTTGAATATTGTCTGGATCTTCACGAACTTCTGATTCTAACTCCATATTCTCGATATCCTCGTCTTCGTTGAATTCATCTACTCTGTACGTTGTCATTTGTCTGATGAGTTCTTCAAGCACTGTTAAAAATATGAAATTAATATTAATAACTAATACTTATGAATTATCATCAGCATCATCATTTTACTAGAGTTTAATCTGAGTTGTATTTAGAGTACTTATCTGCTTCGGAGTAGTATCAACTTAGTTCTATATTAATAAAAATATTTACTAATAAAAGTAATGTTTCTAAAGTTGCTTTGATATACAACGTGGCAACGCCGCCAGCCTTCTGGGAACGTTCCCGGTAAGTGACAGTGGTTTGGGACCAATAACTTATCTTTAGATATTTTCCCCTTTTGTTATTTAGTTTTAGATTTTATATAGTTTGTAGTTTATTTTTAAGTTTATAGTTATTGTAGTTTTATTACATACATACATAACTTCACGCCAGTTCCCTTGCGGGGTAGGCACGAACAACAGAGCTCCATTTAGGCTTATTCTTACACACCTCACTTGCTTCTTTGACATTCATAACTCTTGTCATGCACGCTCGTCTGTTCTTAAGGCTCCTGACATCACCTTCTAGTTTAGTTTTATTAATATTAATAAAAATAAGAACCACAAGGGTTAATTTTTGTTTTCGAGGTTTCGGCCATTTTTGATTTGATTGGTGAATACAAAGTTCTTAAGTGTCAGTAAGTAATGTTAAAATTATTGTTAAGCCTACTCCCAACTTTTTCATATGGGAAAAACTGGGCTTACTACTTTTTTTTATCAACACACTACTCTTTGAACACTTTAATTTTTTGGACATTAAGCCCAAAATTTGCATTTAGTATTTTGATTTGCGTTATCTAAATGATATTTACCTTCATCAGCTCTGGCTTTTTCATCAAAAGGGTCTCGCTTCACCCATTTTCTGGCTTGTCTGAAGTTGCACGAAGGTTTGGCTCCTCGCACTAAAGAACCTTTCAGTGGTTCACCACGAGCACTCACACACCAACATACGTCTGTAATAGTATGGAATCAGTAAATTTAATAATAACTATTTTTAACGCTGGGGGAAATTTATAACAGTCTTCTAGCAGAAAAGTAATGCTTAACAAAGCTATATTATAATCGTACATTTTTACTGTTAATTCTTTTCTCGCTTTTTCATTAAGGTAATTAAAAATCAATCAAATCAATCATCAAAAAAAAGTTTGAAAACGTATTATATTATATATATAGTATAATAAAATAAAATAAAAATAAAAATAAAAAATAAAAAGCCTTTTTATTTGGTCCATAATAACATTACACTATACAATAATTTTAAAATGTCACATTATTTTTCGTCAATTTATTATTATTATTTTATTCGTCAATTTATTATTTTTATTGTTCTACTTTTGGACCCCCGTCCGGGTAAAGGCCTCCTCCAGTTGCGCCCAGTGATTTCTGTCCGCGGCCACTGCGAGCCACCTTGGGCCCGCGACGGCGCGGAAGTCGTCGTTCCATCGCTTGAGCGGGCGTTCCACACGACGTTTGCCATACGTGGGGCCGCGCCATTCCGTCACTATTCTTGTCCATCTCTGGTCCGAGTATCGTACCACATTTCCAGTCCAGTTCCACTTAAGCTTTCTTACATGATGTATGGCATCTTTAAATTTAGTTTTCTTTCTTATATCTAAATTGTTTTGTCTATCTTTTAGTTTTATGTTTAGTGAGCTTCGTTCCATTGCTCTTTGACAGACAGAAATCTTTTTGGCATTTCTTTCTGTAAGAGCCCATGTCTGACAGCCATATGTTAGAGTTGGTAAAATGCTTGTGTCTATAATCTTCTTCTTTAGCCAGATAGGTATATTCGATTTAAAAATGTATTTTAATGACCAATATTTTTTCCACGTCAATATAATTCTTCTTTCAATTTCGTCTTGGTGTGTTTCTCGGAAAGAAATTATTTTTCCTAGATATATGTAATCGTCGACATATTCGATGATATCTTCATTTATTTTTATTTCGTTTTTTATATGATTGGTCATCACCTTTGTTTTCTCTAAATTTATTTCAAGTCCAACTGATATACTTTTCTGGTGTAAAGATTTTAACATGTTATTAAGATCTCTTGTATTATTGGAAAATAGGACTATATCATCGGCAAACCTTAAATGGCTTAGATACTTATTGCCAATTCTGACACCACTATGTTTCCAGTCGACATCGTGAAGAATGAACTCCAGTACCGCAATAAAGATTTTTGGAGACAATGGATCCCCTTGCCGGGCACCTCTAGCGATTTTAAATTCTAGTCCAAGCCTGTCTAATCTAATCCGACTTTTGCAATTTTTGTAAATGTTCATTATTATTTCAATGTATCCTATCTCAATGTTATGATATTTCAAGGCTTCTTCTATTGCTTCATGACTTATGGAATCGAAGGCTTTTCTATAGTCAACAAACAATAAATATAATGGAGTGTTAAATTCTTTATGTTTCTCAATAACTTGGCTTATCACGTGTATATGGTCCATCGTTGAGTATCCGGGTCTGAATCCTGCCTGTTCGATTGGTTGTTTTATTTTTTCAATACCTATTTGATATTTATTTAACTTGTAGGCTTCATATTCATTTTGTACTTTTCTTTTTGTTAGTTTATATAGCTGTTTTAATTTATGTTTCTCTTCTGTTGTTTTATTTATTTTTTGTTGTAAAATGTGTCGTTTTATTATCATTATTTTGGTCTCTTCAGACAATTTAAATTGTTCTTTGGTACCAGGAACTTTTGATTCTTCTAGACTTTCGACTATTGCTTGACTTGTATTATTATTGATTTTTGACTATATATAGTATACGTAGATTAAATTAGTTAAAATTTGAAACTCTTAATGTGCTTCTTTTCAATTTCATATTTGAAGAAAGTGAGAGGAGTAAATCAATAATTTCATACAGATATCACGTAAGTTTGTTTACCTATAAGATTACGATGAATCGATACTAATGGCACAATAACTAACAAAGTAGAATACGAGTTAATGCTAGGATTGTAATCCCTAGTTCTATTTTTTCATGATATCGCGCTATCAAAACTCTGTTGGCACTCGTTTCGGAGCATAGCTATTTTAAAACGAAGACAATTTAACGATGTTACTCACCAATATGAGACATACACTGTACAGATTCCCAGGCGCCGGTTACATCGCAGTTCGGTATGAACGCACCCTTGCCATACTTCTGTGCTGCGGCCTCGTTTTTCTCTCTCAGCCTCTCGCAAGGACTCAGTACTATAATAAATGAAATAAAAAAATCACAATATTTACTAGAGCATCATGAAAGATGATTTTAAAACGGCCGTTGGACAGATATAATCAGAATGGCTTTAAAAAAATGCATTTCGGCATATTTTCCAAATTGTTGTATTGTAACCAAATCTATTAAAAAATAATATCAACATTGTAATAGTTATAAATTTTGTAAAGAACGATTTTTGTAAAGAAGAAAAAAGAACAGAAAACGCCGCCCACACTTATTTTCCTAAAAAGAACAAAAATATAAAAGGAGACAAAAAAGAAAAAGAGAATATCTGCCTTATAGCATGACAGAGGAGACGGCAAAATAAAACGGACTTTGTGGTTTTAATTGTGTAATAATGCTCGTCTAGTTTACTGAAACGTAAAGGCGTCTGTTTTGATACTGGGGAGGATAAATTTCGTATTATTATTACTATTAATAAATCTGGGTATCTGGGTTCAGCTTAAAGGTATGTTTTCTTTTTAATTGCAGGAGATCAGCAGACAGGCAGACGGCCCACTTGATGGAAAGCGGTTACCATCGCCTATGGACATTTGCAACACCAAAGTTGCTACCAATGCGCTGCTGCCCTCTTAAGGGAGACTGGAACCTGGTGACTAATGCCGGAACACAACCCAAGATTGTTATGGCGACATACTCTAGATGAGGGGTGGTAGCCATCCAGTCGGGCAAATGTCCTACCACCTGGCTGTGGGTTGTTAAGTCGCCTCTTACGACAGGCCGCCCGGCCGCAGGAAATTGTATTCTTTCTCCGTTCCTGCACGGATAAAAATGTATGTATGTTTTGTATATTAGCCATAACCAGGACTTTTTTTGTCCCTTCATTTTGGGGGCACGCTAACTCTCCAAAGTTAAGTCTATGATTTGTTGTTTGTAGCTCCACTCCAAAAAACCTATTTAAAAAATCCATTATTTTTATAAAGGGTGCCAAAATTGTTTTTTTTTTCCAGTTTTTATGGTAATTTTTCGATGGTTTCGAAATTTCCTTTAAGGGCACTGCGTGCCGCCCCGTGCCTCCACAAAAAAAGCCCTGGCGTCTTACTTAGTTTAGGAATACACGAGGTGTGTTTTTGTCTGCCAATAACAGGTACCAATGAAGAGCCTATTGAGATGAAAAATAAAATACCAGTGGTGATTATATGAATTATATCGGCGTTCTAGCATAGCCAGAACACAAGCGCATTTAGCAAATACGATTACCCAAGTCACAAATGGGTACACAATCGTCATGAGGTAGATAACTGAAGCTATCTTCATACCGAAATTGGATGAGATTGAATATAGCGATTTAAAATATTGCATCTGTAATCCAACCATGCTATTAGAACAAAGTGCAGTATAACTTGTGTGCAAAGTTAATGAAACAACATGATTATTCGCCCAGTTTATATTAACACACATTATAGTATTGAATTACGACATGCCTTTCCCTTTAGAATTTACAACTGGTATCTTCATTTTCTTCAATTTCGCTGTGGCATTGGGCACTGTTTGAAAGTTAATGGTTAATTTAATTTCAGGTTTTTTCTTAATGACTACAAAACTGGAATCAATTTTGTCTATGTCTAAGTTATTCAATTTAAAAGTTTTATTCATTCTAAGTTTCACTGGATAACTTTTTTAATTGTTATAAATTAATACTTCCTACTCTATGTAGAACCGCTTTAAATTGGACAAATAAAAATAGGCATAATACGAAATTAGGAAAATTTAGTATTTGGAAAATACAGAATCTAGAAAATTCGACTGAGATTAACCGCTTCGCAATGTGATGATACAGACAGCTGGTAATCCTACGATATGCCCTTAATAACTGGTCGATCATTTATTTATACTAGCTACTTGCGAGTTTGCGGTCTGCTTTTTATGTAATAGATGAGCTAGCTTATACATCTATATCGATATAATAACTGAGAGTGCTTTTTGTGATTTCAGAAAAAGAAAACACCTAAATTTTAGTGACAACTGTTATTTATGAAACATTTCATCAGAAATGACCATTTCTAGATTTTATCTGTCGTTCGTTTTTACATTTCGTTAAATAGACTCTGAAAGGAACAAATTAATTTTAATGACATTTTTAGGGAGTATAGCAGAAGTTTTATCCTTTATATTATTTTTCGATATCATGCAGGGTTCAAAAGATATCTTATACTAATATATAAAGCTGAAGAGTTTGTTTGTTTGTTTGATTGAACGCGCTAATCTCAGGAACTATTGGTCTGATTTGAAAAATTATTTCAGTGTTAGATAACCCATTTATCGAGGAAGGCTTTACGCTATATATCATCACGCTAAGAACAATAGAAGCGGAGCACCAATGAAGAATGTTTCAAAATCGGGGGGTTTTGTTGAAAACAAATTCCACGCGAACGACGTCGCGGGCACAGCTAGACTTGAATGTTTAATATAAAAAGAACTCTGGCTCTGAACCTGCGCAGTGAGCGTTTTATCCATTAAATTGGTGGTATGCAAGGGGCGAGACGGGAATTTCAGCCAATTCCAAAGTACTAAGTAGCTAGTAAAGTACCTAATAAGATTCTACAATAAAACAATTACTCATAAAACATTACCCTAGTACTTTAGGATACGACTGTACACCTGCGCAGACACATCTCCTCCACTACCGCTCAGCGTTGTTTTTACGTGGCGGGACCTATACTACTATACTCGAAGGAATTTTATGACACCATTTTTGAAAAACCCCATATCGTAGCACTGTGGCAAAACCTCAGCTGGGAGCTCATTTGAAATCCCCACGGTGCGCGCAAGAGAAACTTTCTAGAGAACTACTTCGTACATGAGCGAAGCGGCTCATAAAAATGAGGGGAATGCCCAGCTGCCTCATTAGAAAGTGATTATTTTCCTTCACAGTTGTATAAAAAAAAATATGTCAAAATTCACTGCCACATTATTAGCATAAGAAACGGGAGCTGCAGTCACCAAGTTACCCTGACTTAAAATTAATGTACTACCTATAAATGTTAACAGTTCCATTCATCTACCAACATACCTGGGCACACAGCATTGCATTCTTCTTTAGTCCTGAAGTTGTTATGAGTACCAGAGCATCCGTGATAGCGGAACCTCTCGCAGCGGTTCCGTTCGTGGTTGAAGAACCACCGAGTAGTGTTAATTAGTTCGCCACTGGTACACCTGCCTTCATCTTTGTTTTCAAAACAGACGGTACCTAGCAGAGAATTATTTTTATTTAAATACATTCGAGTTTCATTACTATCACGTTTAATATAAACCGATGATAGGGTCGAGGATAATATGCTCCTTAACATTATTCGATAGAAAATATTTTAGGAAATAACGTTTTACAGTAGAATGTTTTTGGGAAGCAATTTTATATACGTTTGCTTCGTGTTATTGCTAAAGTCACTGCAACGCAATGTTCACCAACCATTATTGCGGTGATATCTAAGATCTTGATACCTATTGGGTTTTCAACAAATTAATTTAGTTTCTTCACTTATTTATATTATTAATTCAAAGGTAAAATTTAACGAATTTTGACCGAATATCAACTAGTTTATTTTAAAATAGACTCTGTTTTCTTTCTATACTCCTCTATATTGACATACCTCCTCTATCATACCACAAATTATCATGTCATTCTTCATATAATCCATCCATCTTTTTTTAACATCTATATATTTTCAAACGTTGTTCTAAGTCTCGATGAGAACACTTACGTGGCTTAGGACAGCACACTGACGGTCCGGAGTCGTGTGGTGCGAATCTGCAAGCATGAGTGGAGGGACAGGCTGCAGCACTCGGTCCGCAGATGAGGGGTCCTGATCCGTCTGGAGCATCCAGTGGGTCTACACCGTCTGGGCATTGTGGGGAAGGTGCACAGCGAGCTAGCGGAGGACATAAATCACCCTGAAATCGAAGAAAGGCTTGATGAGTCTTAGCGGCGGAACTATTTTTGTAGGAGGATGTTAATATTATTTTCCCTCATTTTGACATTATACTATCTGAAGGATTTGTTATTCCTAATAATAAATAAATAAATAATCGGCAGACAAACACACATATTGTATATCCCCAAATAAAGCAACTTACGCTTGTGTTATGGCTAATATACAACGGAGTACTCTGGGGCCGATCCCAGACACCCAGACCATAGTAAATAACGGAGAAAATACGTTTCCGAAATTTACTATAACAGGAATCGAACCCGGAGCCTCTGCGTTGCAGTGAGGTAGGCCGGCAAAGGCTTAGCCCACTGAACCACAAAGGCCGTCAAATTCCTAGTATTTTTCCATTATATTGGTACGCCTGACAATTTCGAATTAAGATGTTTTATTTAAACTAAGAAGTACAATGAACCAAATATCATGTTTCTTGTTCGTTACCGATAAAGGTAATTTACATAAAGTACAATACAATAGAAGTCTTGTAAGGCCACGACACACCTATGATCAAATTGATCGTGTACTAGCAGAAGGTGATGTCAGGGGCCTTAAGAACAGACGAGCGTGCATGACAAGAGTTATGAATATCAAAGAAGCAAGTGAGGTGTGTAAGAATAAGCCTGAATGGCGTTCTGTTGTTCGTGCCTACCCCGTAAGGGAACTGACGTGAAGTTATGTATGTACAATACAATAAAGTACAATAAAGTACCATAATTTCTGGATTGTCAAACAAGATTTTGGATTTTGTTTTTATCTTCTTTTCTGTACTCTGTTGCATAAGAAGCCCTTTGCTACATTATAATAAATACAATTAAAAACGTAAAAGAAGACCTTTGTTGTATATTTATTGATTAATCTTTTACTGATCTTGTAATATTTACTTATTCTCTTACTTCTGTTACCATTTATGTCTCGGTTTTATTACCTTATCTATGTTATATCTTATTTTTCCTAAACGATTTAACGAAGTTTAAATAAATTGTAATCAAAATACCAACCTCGCAATCCAGTGGCACCAGTTCGCAGGTCTCATCAGCTCTGCATTTAGCCTCTGCACATGGGTCCCTACATTCGCAAGTGGGGCAGCCTTTTTCGTCCAACTCGTTGCCATGGGCACAGACCAGCACCTCGTTGCAACCTGGGTCTGGACATGTCGATGGAGCATCGCAGGTTGGTGTCGAATTTGTCGATCGGGTTCCTGGGACCTTGAATGTTTGGTTTTAACTTTTTATATGGAACTTTATTTTAGAATTCTGTAGACATTTTAGATTAAACGGAATTTGCATCATGTCGGTCGGTCTATATATGTCAGAACAAATTTTCAGAAAAAACCATTGGCTTTATATAGTTAATCTAAGGGTTTTAAGTGGCGCTTAAAAATTCTAGTCTTTAAAAGTCTGATGTTTCGTAGTGATTTCAATTAATACCTGGTGAAATTTTCTAGTAAGTACAGAATCTTAAATTGTACATAGTACAAAATTCCAAAATGAGTTACGACAGCACTTAAATAATATCTTAAATAAAAATTAGTTTCAACCATGATTTGAACAAAACCCATTGACAATTTTTTTAGATATGGAGTACTTATGCATTTTCCAATGTACTTAAAACGTATATATAGGTAATCATAACTTAGGTGGAAATTCGAATATGCATACGAACAATATTTCTACTACATTTTCAGTCTTAACAACTTACCTCATTACCAGCAGTATCAACGCACCAGCAAGTGTTGTCTGAACCTCGGCATTGTATTGGTTCGTAGGCGCCATCTTCCTTGCATTTCGGCACCCACGACCAAGATGGCGGATTACCGCTTTCTGCTGCCGTATGGAGGGCTACGGACCTGACATTAAAATTATTTTTTTGATACTGAAGGGTTCTTTATTTCTAAAGATAAATCAAGCACAAAGAAGTTCAGAAGAATATACCAGTTAGGACAAGATATTTTATGCGAAGCCTGAGCTAACTTGGCTGAAATAACAGTCATGATCTCTTAAAAAAGGATAATAAAAAAAATTGAGAAGAAGCGTCAGATTTAATATGATGTGCATTTGCCACAGATCTAAATAGTAGAAATACCCTTCCAAGATACGACTGCTCTTCATTGTGGCAAATTTAACAACAATAACATAACATCTTTTCTGTGTTGTGTTATGTGATATATACCTTCTCATTTGACAAGCAGTTTCGTGAACAGCTCTGGTACAAGAAGTGCCACATCCCGTGGGGCAGCACCGTTCGTCCGGTCCACATTCTCCATCACTACGACAGGACCATTCACACGCTCCAGAAGACGGCACTAAGTACGGACACTGGCCTGCTTTTTTTGGAAGACCTAAAAGAAGGTATAAAAATTTAAGTACATAATATCAAACTTTCAAATCTGCACAGAGTCAGAAGCAAATTCTATTCGCTTGACAGGTGGATAGAGGCAACAGACGTGCCCCCTCCACCCCACTCCTCCTCCATACTAAAACTTCTTTATTCGTCCACCCGGAAATAGCAATAGGGTAGTGTTAGACTCCCAAAGGCATGTGTTTTTTTTATTAATTCTGGCTCTTCAGGCCAGGTGTCAGCCCTATCATAGACAGGGACATTAGTGAGCAGCTCTTTTATAACTAGGTGTTCTTTTTAAATCGCGTTAATCGCGTATTTATTTATTATTTACATATTTACAATTATTTCAAGTCAGACCTTCTTAAATCGAATATATATATATATACATACATATATATATATATATATATATATATATATATATACACACACATACATATACTGTTGCACTTTAGCGCGTTCCTTACTACCAATGTGCAAAACCGTAAAGACTCGAGGAGGCAGTGATTGATTGTTTTGATTTGATATCGGGTAAAGACCCCGACATCAAATCAAAAATGATTTCTTCGGTGATCTTAGTTTTTGTAACAGTCTCGAGGTCGCACCTGGGCTGGTCTAAAAGCATGTTTGGACCTATCAAATAAACTACCCCGGTGTTCGATCGCATTGCCGTACAGTTAGAAACTTGGAAACTGAAAATACGTCCTATAATCCCGACGGTGTCAGCTCAGTAAACCGCTCCTCTGACAGAAGAAGATTTTTATTCTTTACTTTGCGAATAGACAAACACGCACACGTGTACGTGTTTGTTTATTTATTTACTAAATGAAAATCTTTCTTACAGGCTAGGAACACAGTGGCAACGCTCTTGGTGTTGCAAATATTCATAGGAGCCATCCAAAAATTACGTTACACGAATTTAATTAAAATAGGACCCCTCCCACCCCTTGTCACACAATGTTACACTTACCCAGCCCCCTTCCCCCCTCAACGTTGACATCATTTATGGATGGCCCCTAGGGGACGATAACCACACTCCATGAGATAGGCCTGCGTCAGGTAATTAAAAAAACATAATTGTTGTTGTTAAATTCTACTTACAAGCAGGAACAGGTGGGCAGTAATCGGCGTCACAAGCCACATCCACGGTGGCACAAGCCCTGCCAGCTGGACAGGTCACTCCTGAACAAGGGTCCCTGCATTTGCAGGTGGGGCACCGACCAGATCCAAGTTCGAAACCGTAGTCACAGCCCATGCGACATGTCATTTCTAGACACGAAAGCTCTTCTCGAACCCTGCAATAGTTTGAAAAAACAGTAAATTTGTGATTAGTCAGCGGTCGAAATTCGGCTGTAATTAATTAAAATTTGGTATCTGAACATCATTAAGATCCTTTGGTCAAAGTGTATACCTTTATAATAATTATTGGCAGTATATGAAGTGACATAGTGAATATTATTACCTAGACTATCAATATTTTATTTGATTGTAAATCATACATGTTTTTTTAAAGTATGTTTGAAATCTATATAATTAAAAATAAATGTTTGTATGTTTGTCCTCTATTAATTCCTAAACCATTGATCAGATAGTGATTAAACTTTTATAGGGTGGCCTGAAGACGCTTGTTAGGATTTCTGACCCAGAAAGCAGAATATACAATTATTTTTTTTTACTTTTACGTGAGATAACAACGCATGCAGGGTGCGGTTAAATTTGAATTGAATGATGATCAAATACATACTTATCACAATCAATAGATGAGGCGTTCTTGGTGCTGGTCTGAGGTATTTCAGTACCGAATGAGTCCACACACCAACACCGTCCATTAGCACACTGCTGGGACGTGAAAGAACCGTCGTAGGTACAAGTTGGTGCTGGTAAAGCTAGCTTCATTCCATCTACTGTGCCTTCCATTTTCTCGTCAAAATCGCGAAGGTATTCGCACACTGGAAGACAATATTACCGAGTTGAATGACGAAGTGTTTTATAACACTTTCAACCATTTCACTATAATAGTGGCCGTCCACGACTTCTTCCGAGTTTGTATTCAAAATTTGCAATATGGACATAACCGTAAGCGACGTCTACTTTATCGCTTCTGCCTGCCTTCAGGTCACGCCCCGCCCGTCGGATGCCATGACTTAAAGCGGCGCCGTTCCTGTGAAATCTATCCCTCGGGAACCTTACTTTCTCTCTGGATGAAATGTAACCTTATGTTCTTTTCTGTACCTATAGTAGTATAGATTAGCTATTACTAGAAACTTCGACCACATATATTTTTTACTTCGATTCAGACTATACTTATCGAATATTTCATAATTTTAATCATCTACCTTACCGTCAGCGATGGTGTTACAGAAACGCCTAAACACTTATTTCTTACGAAAAGCCTAAGATGATTTGTCATAGCCCTTATGTAATTATAGATTATATGTATATATGATGGTCATTCAAAATTGTTTTACAACAAAAAGTATCTTGTCCTTAGGTTCTATTTTTTTTTTGCAAACTTTCATTACGATCCCTTCAGGTGTTTTGTCGCAAAAAGATAACAAGCAGTTATTTTCCTATTAATAACATTATCATAGCATGGATTTAACTAAGTGGTTTATATAAAATTTTACAGCAGAACAAAATAAAAATAATCTGACTAACTTTAACAGATACCATTCAAAATAGTTGTTGTCTAATAATCTTCGGAATTAACTAAAAAAAATGCTTACTGGTAGGCGTATCATCAACTCTATCGGACTGCAACTTCATTTTGGCTGGATCTATGCACACTGGACCACAATTATTTGTAGAGCAGCATACTAGGTCATTATCACACTCGCCTTCCGGACAGGATATGGTGGAGTTAAGGCCACAAAGTGCTTCAGCTTCTACACCGCAAGATTCGAAATTAACCTGCAATAAAATATGCTGGCATAATATAAACAAGACAATGAATTCCGTTATGGCAATAATAAATATCTTAATATTAATTTTATTCAGTTTCACTAACTAAACTTCCAGTATTATCATCATTTTTGAAGTAAAACGTCTTTAGAATCGTTGTGATTTGAAAATTAATGAAAAGAAAAAATGACACTAAAATGCGATAAGCACATAAAATTCAACCTTATTTAATTCTAAATAAAACACATTTCTCTTTACGCGTTAGTATTAATTTTCAATTAAAATAAAACCTAAGATTTCAAATGAATTTTAGCTCTATCAGTATATACGTACGACAGATATTCTTATATACGTAAATCAAAGGAAATTGTGCGTTAGAGTGCATTGAATTTTGAACTTTACGCTAGTGATTTTAAGTGTAATTTAGATTGAATTTTTTGAATTATAATATGTTACGGATGTAAGCCAAAGGAATGATATTTATATTAATAAAAATTAGAGAAAAATTATCATGAATTATCTGTGAGTATATTCTCTGAAGTTTCACTTCTACTGCGTGTGAACGGCACACACACACATACAATTAAAAAAAAAAAAAACGAAACAAGAAAACAAGCTCATAGTCCACCCAATGGAAAATGATTAACAACGCCTATTGGCATCTGTAACATCTAGAGTTACCACACACGCACACAAAGAAAGCCAGAGAAAACCGGTCGAAGTCCGGTTTTCTTTATGTTTGTCCGGTTAAGAAAATCTTGGTAAACCGGACTAAAGACTGTTCGGTTTTAGAGCAAATTCGTTCATTATCTAGCGAATTCGAAAGAATACATGAACGTTTCGTCCGACTCGCCGCTACCCTGAATTGTGCTTTGTCTTTAATATAATTGGTAGTTGCACTTTATTAAAAGCAGTGGCATCGAGTACTAAATATATGAAAAAGTAGATCGGTTTTTAATTTCGCATTCGATGCAAATTGTGTCTAAAAAGTTAGTTTTCAGTAAATTTATATTTAAAAAAAAGTTAAAAGCTCGTCCGAGTTTTTTTCGAACACATGTTGCAAGCCTAGTAACACCACGGCGTAGCTAACGCGTCGCCAGTCTTCAGCCTCTTCATAGGGGGATGGGATAAGACAGATAGGAATGAGATAAAATAGGTAGGATACAAGGGATGGAATAAGGGGGATATGATAGAAGAATGGAAAAGGGGGTTGGAATTAGAAGATGGCATGGGGAGAGGGGAAGAATTTATTATTTTATGGGGGTTTGCTAGTTCTTCTTAAGAATGATGTTTGAACTTAGTCTGGTAAAAGACAGACAATCTGTTTAAAATTTTATTTCCTAGGCATGATTGGTAAGTCTTACCTCCATAACATCACTATCAGTAGAGTTATCAATAATGTTTGGGTCTGGACAGCATACGGAGGCAGCGCTTTTTTTACTCTTCAAACATAAATGTCCTCCAGGACAATCCATATCGGCACCACAGGAGAGAACTGCCCCGTCATCGTCTGAAGCTGGTACGCCTATTTCGCAGGGGTTCTCGTATGACACACGTGGACGACCTGATGCAAATTTAAATTATATAGTGTCGTATCCCAGGGATTCGCAGGGATCCCAGGGGCAGTTGATAGGAGAGCGCTACTTTCATTAGTTTTTCCAACTTTCGAGTCAATATGTATTTTTGAATAAAATCATACGAAATACTTATTGAAAATCAAAAACTATAATTCTATTAACGCTTCCAAAGCAATTTTACTTGCATCAAACTATGTAATACCTCTTACCAAATGATAGGATAGCTAATTAAACACCCATATTAAATGTACTAAATATTTTTTTAATTAAACTGAAGATGTACAATTAGTAAAAATATTCAATGAAATCAAGGACGTAATGAGAAGTCACACGCGAGTAGGGCCGGATCTAGGCGGGGCAAGCTGGGGCCCATGCCCCGAGAGGCCAATTTAGAGGGCGGCAAAATCAAACTTCGCAGACAAATACACAACTCATTATTAATGCAACTTTGATCACTGAGACATCCATTAAATAAACAAGCACATAAATTACTTTTCTTGGGGCACGTAGGCACAGGTTAAAAACCACAGACGCACGCGTGTCTCTCAGTGGACCTCAGATGGCTGAAATGATGATGATGATTAAGGTAAAAATATAGGCGAGCAGGGGCGGCATTTTTCGGTTTTTGCCCCTCTCGAAAAACTTCAAGATCCGGTTGCACATGCTAAAGAACAGACAAAAGTATCGCACTATGTATGTACGTACAAGGAGTCTATACTTACATACAGGATATCCAGTACATAATTCTCCAGTACATTCGGAATCTTTAACTCTTACACACTCTTCGCCATCAGGACAAGGGAATCCCGCGCAAGGGTCATCACATTCACACGTTGGGCATCCATCTGATCCTGTCTTGTAGCCATATTCACAAACTCCAGCGCATAATGCTCGAGTACAAGTACTAAGGCTTCGGCCTCCAGTGCGAGCGGCCATTGGAGTAGCAGAACAATGGACCGAAGACGACGGACCCATCGATCCACGGAGTTTATTTCCTTCTGCATCAACACACCTGGAATGAAAGTTTTATATAGTTAAGAAGGGAAAGTAAGCTTAAATAACTGTGCTCATATTTTTTAAAGTTATAGACTGGATAATAATAGTAGATTGATGTGGACTTGTAGCTGTAATTTCTATTTAAACATGTACTACATAAATCTGATTGGAGACGTTCTTGCATTTGTAGTAGTTTCTAAACACTTTTAGTTACTAAAACTGGAATCAATTAGTTTGCGGTAACTACCACGTGTCTCGAAGTCTCGCAATCTTGCTTCTATTGCTTATAAGTGGTGTATACTACTGCTTATGCAAAGTCTCCAAGTTGATTGCCCTGTAGTATTTTGTGAGAGCTGACATGTTGCCAAGTTGAAGGAACACTTTTATTTTTGTTTGTATATAAATGATTAAGCATCGACGTTTTATGTTAAAATCGCAAAGAGTTGCTTGAATTTTATTTATCGGTGTTCATAGATTGACATCGACAATGAATCATTAATTAACAATACTGTTTTTAGGAGGCAGACATTTACACACAATTTATAAAAGTTTAAAATTGCAAATGAATATAAACTTACCAGCAAACTAATCCATTTCTGGAGCATTGTCTAGATACAAACGATCCGTCAGCACCACATTGAGGCACATAGCCTCTTCCTTCTTTCTCGCTTACAACGAGCAATTCCGCCAACATCTTCTGCTGAGTACACAGTGTCACATTATGTGGTAGGATACAGTGTTTTCCACATTCGCCACCATCACAACATTTTTGCATTGAAGGACATTCTAAATCATGGGCACAGGGTGTACCGCAGTCTAGGTCAGAACTGGATGGAGCTGGACATGTTCCAGCTTTTTGGAGTTCCAAAGAAGCTGGACAACATACTCCGTAGTCATTGCCTACAAAATTAATCGTCTTGTTACTTGTGAAACTTCTAATCTTTGTCCTAACATTAAAGTATATATCAGCTTTTTAAGCGAGTATAGCATCCGGGTATTAAGGGTTAACAAATAGAGAAGTTATCAGTATTTGTTGGAAATGCGGTGCACAAGCTCTCACACAAATTAAATACATAGTATATTTAATTGTAATTTCGTTTGTGACAGTAATAACGACATTTCTTCCTTTACTACTTTTGTCTTGTCTATTTGCTTCAATTGCTTGTTTTATAATATCTTATTCTATTTCCTTGCTTCATGTACTTATTACATTGTACACATTTATCTCTCATCTCTACTTTCATTGATATCAATTTATTTTCTAATCCTACTTTTAACCAGGTTTTGATGAAGCGAAAAGGTAAGAGGTTAATTTACTATTGTTATCAAATACTTTTGAAAAAAGGAAATCTATATAAATTAAAATGAGAAGGACTTCACCGATTTTAATGAATTTTTTTATATGTGTTTAAGTGGGTCCCCGGATGCTTTAGATTCCCAATTGGAACCGGTAGGTGGCACTAGAATTGGGTAGAAGATTTTTACTTTTTCAAGGTAGGACAACGTCTGCCGGGAGGGACCGCAAGTAAAATTTATATTAGGTACCTGATTCTACTAAGCATCTGTATAACGGTGGACAGTTAGGTTTTCCTGGATCTGTGCCGCACAAAAATGGTCTACTGGTTTCTGATATCAATAAAGGTTCGCCCACTGGACAAATGTTCTGGAGACTGCGCCCTCTTTTGCCTGAAACAAATTACAATAGTTTAAATAGAAAATCGTCGAAGTGTGTGGTAGTCCATACACTACTAAGAATTGCGTAGATGTGACGAAGGTGCTCTGCTTTTACCATTTGTCTATTGATCCCTAAAATACACAATTCAAATTGAATTTAGGTCTTAATTTTTTTTATTCTTCAATTACATTTTTATGTACAATAAAAGAATTAAAAGTTGAAAAATGAATAGAATAAATACAAACATGTTGCTTCATGTAAGAATAAGCCTAAATGGCGCTCTGTTGTTCGTGCCTACCCCGCAAGGGAACTGGCGTGAAGTTATGTATGTATGTATGTATGTATGTGGCTTCATAAGAATTTACTTAAAACATTTGAATATGAAAGTAACTTAAATTACTTACAAGTAGGAACAGGTGGACATGGTGGTCTTAAACACGGTGTTTCCTCCAACTGGCAAGAGAGCTGTCCAGGGCATGTGACGGAGGAGCAAGGGTCCCTGCACTTGCAGAGAGGACAGCCCTTAGCGTCCAATTC